>LPNX011007742.1:43515-108329 GCA_001517045.1 Pseudotsuga menziesii
CTCTCCCTCTCTGGTCTTCCTCCTAACTCTTACTATCCACCCCTCTCTCTCCCATACTCCTCCACCTACCCCTAATCCCCACCCATTTATCTCTTCCCCAAACCACTAACCACCTCCCATCTCTCTCTCTCTCTCTCCAACACTTCCTTCTCTCTAATTTTCCTCTTCCTCTCTGAACCTCTGACCCCCTCGACCTCTATCTCTTTTTTCTCACCCAAAACCCCTCCTACCCATTAACCCTAATAAACCCTCACTTTCTCTCCCCATACCATCTATTCTCTCTAACAACCCTCCTCCTGCCCACACCCCTAAACCCCGTAAAATCTATCTCTTTCTTTTCCCCAACCACCCTCCTCCCTCTACCTATAATCACCCCCATCTCTCTCTCTCTCTACCCTCATTCTCTATAACTTCCATCCTCCTCTACAAACCCTAATCCCATGATCTCTATCTCTTTATCTCCCCCAACCCACTCATCTCTCTCCCTCTCCCTCTCTCTCTCACACACAAACACACACACACCTACTCATCCCCTTACCACTAACCCCCACCCATTCTCCCTCCCTCCTCCTCCTCCTCCACCTCCTCCTCCTCTCTCTCTCACACACACTATAACCCTTACCTACCCCTTATCTCTCTCTCTCTTTACTTACCCCTAACCTCANCTCTTTCTATATATATATAAAAACCCCTCTCTCTCATAGATAATGTCTGATCATGATGGGGATGTTATGTTCATGACCAAGATGCACTTGCATTACCACAATGGATGAAGATGATGGCAGATGGACAATGGGGAAACTAAGGCCCGTGAAAATTCATTTTATATTATTTTGAAAAAAATATATTATATATGTATAAACATAAAATTAATATAGTATAATTATGTATATCTCTTCAAGACCTTTCCAATGAGCTAAAGAAATCCAAAAACCAATGCTTGGATAGAAAGTTATGGTCAAAATAGTAGATTAATTTTTTATCTTATAAAAGCGTGCATGCATTATTTTTTAGAATGTGTGTGCATTATAAAAGAATGCACGTGTTGTTTGTTAGAATGCATGCATGTTATAGAAACACATGCATGTCTCTATAACGCATGCACATTGTTATAGATGTTGTCTACCTTGCGTGGAGGTTTGACAATTGCCAAACCTTTAGAAAAAGGAATGCACACATGTTTTTACAATTTTATCGCTTATGTAGTCCTGTTGCAATGGTTTTGGGTGCCACTTCATGTGCATGCCATAGAGTTAACATGTGTGTGAATGATTTTCTCAGGTGTGAATGCTCTTCTCTGTATCACGAAATGGGAGGATAAAAGAAATATTCTGAGGAAAACATGTTAGGATTATAATCCTCCCTTGTCCAAACTAGTCAATTTAGCCTAACTTAGGACTCATTTAATCATTAATGAGTCACTGATACCATTGGGTCCACTTTTCCTAATGGGGCAAAATGTACCAGTCACTAGAGTGTGGGGAACACTAATTGAGGCTAGATTCCAATGAATGCACTTGCATGCATCAGTTTAGGTGCCTCCTATACCAATCCCTACAATCTAGGAGCCATTGGGAGTGTTGACACCAACATCCTTCAGTTGTTGACAATTGGTGACTAGTCAATCCTAGTTATGAGTCAGTTACAATTAATTACATTCAATTAGCACTAGTCTTTGCATGGCTACATGTGGGAATAAACCTTTTCTCACCTACCACATCAGTTAGACTAGTTAAACTGATTCTAATTGATTGAGAGACTGAATTAGACAAGTGGATTTAGCTAGTTAAGCTAGATAGTGATTTAGACACATCCAATTATCCATGCAGTCATATTGAGTTAATCAATTCGAATTTCCTCTCATGAGTTCCAATTGTCTGGCTATTAATGCCAATGTATTGCATTGTAATAATTATCCAGATTGTATCCATTTTTACTTTTGATTAATGAAAGCATATACAACTGCAACTCATTCTTTGTACTGTTTCATATCATATTCTGAGTAAATTTGTTTGTGGAATCTTCTGTAAGTTTTTTCTTGGTCCATATATTCCTGTGAGCTCAATTTTAATATGGTATCAGAGCCTCGACATGACAAGGAAATTCTTCTTCTACAGGTTTCATGCTAGATCTATGAAGCAATTTTGAGGAAAATAAACTCAAAAATTCCAGCTCTGCACCAGAAGTGGAGATTTTACCACAAAGAATGAGTTGTTCAACCAAAAATAAGGTACTTATGACGCATCCAATTTTACATAATAAAACAAGAGGGACACAACTCTGCTTGATTCAATACTTGGAATACATATGTATTAAACGAAAGAAGGTAAGGAGACCGCATCTGCACAACAGAGCCTTCTGAAGTTCAGATAAAAAAATAAAATTCACACATACAAAATCAGAGTGTATTAATGCCATACGATATTTTTATGATCCAAATTACTCTAGAGAAAACTGAATGAAAAGAGGATAAGAAGCAGTGATTGGTAGGTTAACATTTCTTCCCAAGGGAGATCGTTTACTGAACAAAGAACCAAATGGAAAGGTTTCCATTCTATAGACATTGTTAATTCTCACAAGTGCAAACAATGAGCAAAAGAGTTGTGGGAATCATATCCTTTATGGAGGTTGCTCCATTCCCACGATAGTACTCCTATTACAAGGTTACGTATGAGAGTAGATAGAATATGACTCCTTAGAGGAGTGATCCCGCATCTTATAAGGGAGAACATATCAAATGTAATATTTTAAATAACAAAAAACTAGGTTACTGTATTTACCTCATCATAGTAGAATAAGAAAACAATCAAAACCATTCGGTGATCTTGTCTGCCAATGAGAAGAGAGAGTAAGCCGCTTTCGTCCTCTGCTTGTTCCATTCTTTCATAGGAAGTATTCCCCCAGTCCAGTTACATCCTTTTTCCTCCTTTAAACAGTATACACGTCACTGTAGAATAAGAAAAACAATCGAAACCATTTGGTGATCTCGTCTTCCAACTAGCTGTTGTCATCCTCTACTTGTTCCCTTCTTTCATATCCATTATCGCTAACTAACTAGGAGCGGTTATGATGAGAAAACCCTAACCATTTTATTATAATGATGATTGATTTAAAGTCATCATATAATTAATGTATAAATGTAATTAATACATAGGGGATGTTACAGTACTCCCCCCATAAAGGTACACCGTCCTTGGTGTTAACTTCTTTCCTAATACTTACACAATGTTACGAAGCGTTTCAAATGTTTATCATAATATATGCATAAATATAAATTTTATAATCAAAAGAAACATATTTTATTTTGGAAACATATTGTTGTTTATTTTCATAATAACCCTTTAGAGATTAGTATTCCTCTCAACATGCACCTACACCATTTGTCAGTGACACATGTCTTATATAAAAACCATAATTTATGAAAAAAAATCACTCGTGCATCTTCATTTTACTATATTTTTATAACAACCCTGTAGAATTTAGTTCTACTTTGAAAGCTTTTTCCTCTTGTTGAATAACATAGTATTCCTACAACTGCATATCACATATTAATCGTAATAATAAGATAAAATTCATGAGAAAACTATTCACATGTTTGTATCTCACGACACATAATGTTTCCATATTCAAACTTTATATTCGTACCTCCAGTATGGTGGTACTTGTTCTCAAGTACCTTTAATCATTCCACTTTGCTTTGGAACATAAATATACATATCAAATTAACATAACATGTACAAAACAATGACTTCCTCACATACTCTGAAACATTTACTAATCAAAGCATTACCCATGCATATAAAAACATGTTTTTATTGCACAACGATTCACCACATAGATAAATTTGCACCCAATACTTAATCATATCATGATGTCTAAAATACCAAACATAATATTCACACACATATGTCTTATATGATAGTGATGTTCCAAGTACTTCTTGTCTAAAATCTGCTTTCAAATTTTTTATCATATATATACACATGAGGGTCATCTCCTCACAAAACCACAATTTCACATACAGGCCTCCTCAACCTTTATATATAATATTCATCTAATATAAAGATGATACCCTTCATCAATTTTTTATAGCTCTCAGGCATATCTCCTACACAGAACCTGAAAAACCACATATATTTGATCCTGAAATATTAACATCACAAAAGATATCATTACAGAACCTAACACCTCACCTTTGTGCTCTCTAGCAGTTCTTCTTAAGAGCCTAACACCTCCTCTGGGTGCTCATTGGTAGCTCTTTTCCTAGGCCTAATACT
Organism: Pseudotsuga menziesii; assembly: GCA_001517045.1. NCBI lineage: Eukaryota > Viridiplantae > Streptophyta > Pinopsida > Pinales > Pinaceae > Pseudotsuga > Pseudotsuga menziesii. Next base: position 47,793 of record LPNX011007742.1, read on the forward strand.
TAACATCATAGTGCGCTCAACATATTCTAACACCACAAAAGGGTATTCACTAGCAACTATGTACTAACTTATGAAAAATTTTAGATCCTAACACCTCTCCAAGGTGATTCATAGCATCTCTATTTAACTCATAAATAATTTTTGTTCAACCATTTCAATATTTCATTTTTTTCATTCTGAAAATTAAGTCTCAGTTTCCAAGTCACGTTACATCTTGTAGTTATGCATAATGAGACTAATTACTTTAGGTGTTCTATATCCCAACAAGCTCAACACCAATTCAATTTTCTATTCCATTTATAATTTTAAGAGCCTTATAACCCAGGACGTCCCCTATGGTTAGCTCAAAAGTTTCACAACTCTTTATTTAATTAATCATAATGACATATATTAAAAAAACATTTGATGCATGAAATATCATAATCATCATTGAACATACTTATGTTCCAGGTCCTATCAAACCAATCTTTTAATAATTATGAACATTCCTAATAGTTTTACAGTTACTATACTGAAGTATTTCAGTAGAATTTTGAGAACCTCTAACAAGTATACTCCAAGCATGTCAATTTATCTAAACTATGTTTTGTATTTGTTTTATCAACAGATAACATCTTTCTAACCTTTCATAATAATCAAGGAATCATACTAATTCTAGATGTTACCTTTTCAATCAAGAAGTTTATCTTTTGCTTTCAACCACCTTAATGATTCCCATTCAACGGTATTTTCTTGCAGCCATGTGTACCTGCACTCTTGATGCACAATTTCTCGTTGAAAATGATTGCATCACAATATCATAAGGAAACTATAAAACATAATAACAAATTTCTATTTTGAATGCTTATAAAATTTCCATATAACGAAATTTTCTTTTACTTAATTTCAATGCATCAGTTTTATGACAAATTAATCGTAACCACACTTGTATATACCTTTCATTGATGTGCACTTTAAGAAAAATGCATTCCTTATTTTCTATAAGTTTCTTGAGTTTTCTTTTCAGTCTTCTTAGCTCATATTATTGAAACCATGCATTCAACCTCTTTAATATTGAAATGTAAAATACCTTTATGCACATGACATGATGAACATTGTTAACATACTTTTGTATTCTTTTATAGCAACATTTAACCAAACAACCAAGTACATTAGAACTGATGTCTACATGATATATTAAATTGTATACCTACCCCTTTAAATATTTAGAAGTAGTTGTTCACACAATTAAAAATGCTCCTCGTTTATTTCATCAATTTACAATCTTATCCCAAGAACTTATCTTCCAAATATTATAATTCTCACTCATTTAGTTTCCAGCATTAAGCCTTGTGACATAATTATGCTTATCCTTGTAAAGCATCTAAGTGTATCTAGCTTCATCGTAAGTGTAACAAACCTTAACACTAAAATACGATCAATATTTATAAAGTTTCGACTATAATATATCTAAGTGTAGGGAAGTAACATACTAAATACATGTTAGCACATAGTCACTTTCTCATGCAAAACATCTAATCTCTTTCCCATTTCCTCTTTATTATTTACGTGGAAAAATGGGTATAAATTTTTTTTCCTTAAAGATATTCCAAGTATCCAAAAATGTTAGTACCAATGATTATCAACCTTAATTAATAAATTTCACCTCTCCATTGATACATATAAGAAGGTACTTAATTGGATTAGCTTATCTTAACTCATTTACTCTATCAATGGTAATAACATATTATACTCAAAACCTTAAATATTATCTTAACTCTTTGATCATGCTTCATCCAACGCACATTGAAAGCATTACTAGAACTTTACAATAATATAGTAACATGGTATTAATATATTACAAGCTAATAATTACTTACCTTTAAATCAAGATATCAATTCTTTACCTTGAAATCAAAATGTTAAAAAGGGGTATTGAATCATTAAGTTTTCCAAATAGATTTCCACACGAAATATACTCTTAACTATATGATTGTTATGCAAGGATGTTTCATAGCCCACTATATCATCACATGTCCACAATGAGTAACACATAGTAGTCATCAATCATTAATGGTTACAGTATGCTTCTACTTGCATACATTACTCATTAATCCGCTTTCTTAGTAGACTAATCATAACTTTTACCTTACTTATTGTAATCTTGAATATCTATTAAATTATTAAGCTATTTACTAGCTTAACTACATCATATATCCATTGGTCATTTATAAGATATGAAATGACTATGTTCCAAAACTATTCCAACATAGTCTTGATAAATTATGCATAGACAAGCATTTGAATCAACATGATGCATGCAAAATAGCATGCAGATGATTCCATTAGGTCTGAGCATTGTAAACCTGATATGATACCATTTTGTAACAAACCCAATCTCCTCTTTACCATTTTGGGAGATGGGGTAATTTTTTTTCACATATTCACTTCAGCCATAAAAAACATTAGCCCCAAAGGACTTCACAATTAAGAGCGTTTCCCATTAATTCTTAAATTCCTACACAAGAAGTGAATGTGTGTAAAGGATTCCTTCAATAGTCTTACTAATGAGAACTTGTACATAATATCCATCATTTGTTCTTCATGTAGGTGAAGCCTTACTATAACTCATAGCTTATTTATTATGTACAACTATGAAAAGGAGTATTCTTTGACTTGAGTGACTTCATAAAACACATAAAGTACAAAAGAGAGAGACACTAATATACGTGGTTCACCCCAACCCAGGGATACGTCCACCAAAGTTTGCTAATCTTTTTATTAAGTTGTCTAGAATAGGAAGGGTTACAATTTCTAATACATCAGTTGCAACTTCATTTTTTAATCCCATAGTTTCTCACATACAAGGATAGAGATCGTTTAACAGTACAACTAAACATGAATTATCCTTCTCTTACAACTAAAATAAAACTTCATACTTCTTAGCATCATGTTTAACTTCCTTAACATGTTCAACATTACAACTAAAAGGTTTTTCTTCATACTAGAACAACTTGTTTCTACATTAACAAACTTGCTCCTCAATCACTAAGTTAAGCTATAGATATCAAATATGGATTCCTTCAAAAGTTTCAAAATCACTTCCAATTAATAAGGTAAAAACCACTAGATATATAAAAAGAAAGTATTTAGTTTTTTTCTATACAAAAATCCCGTTCATAAGTTATCAAAATAAAAAAGAGATGAGGCCATGACTCTAAGGTTCAACTTTATTCAATGGTACATCCACAACTTTACCATTATGTGGTGTATGGAGATAAAGATAGGATTTTATACAAGTATTAAACCTAAGGCTTAAAAACTACAAAGGATATATTAGTTCTTTATTGAGAAGATCATGTAAGGGCGAAAAATGCTCCAAATGGAGTTTCTCGACCAAAATGAAGGTACTTACGACGGAACCAATTTTACATAGGAAAACAAGAGGGACACAACTATGCTTGATTCAAGACCTGGCATACATCTGTATTAAACAAAAGAAGGTAAGGAGACTATGTATGCACTGCAAAGCCTTCTGAAGTTCAGATAAACAAATAAAATTCACACATACAAACTCAGAGTGTATCGGTTGATCCATATGATATTTTAATGATCCAAATTACTCTTGAGAAGATAGAACAAAAAGAGGATAAGAAGCAGTGATTGGTAGGTTAACGTTCCTTCCCAATGGAGACCGTTTACTGAACAAAGAAAAAAAATGAAAGGTTTCCATTCTATAGAAGTTGCTAATCCTCACAAGTGTAAACAGTAAGCAAAAGAGTTGTGGGAATAAGATCCTTTTATGGATATTTTTCCATTACCACGATACTACTCCTATTACAAGGTTATGTATGAGAGTAGATAGAATATGACTCCTTTGAGGAGTGTTCCCTCATCTTATTAGGGAGAACATATCAAATGCAATCTTTTAAACAAAAAAAATTAATAGGTTGTTGTATTCACCTCATCACAATAGAATAAGAAAACAATCAAACCATTGGGTGATGTCGTCTGCCAACAAGAAGAGAGAGTAAGCCACTTTCATCCCATGCTTCTTCCATTCTTTTGTAGGAAGGTTTCTCCTAGTCCAGTTACATTCTCGTTCATCCTTTAAAAAATATACTCATCATTGTAGAATAAGAAAAACAATCGAAACCATTTGTTGATCTCATCTTCCAATCATCCGCTATGATCCTCTACTTGTTCCCTTATTTCGTAGCCAGGCTCGCTAACTAACTAGAAGCGATTATGGTGAGAAAACCCTAACCGTTTTATTATAATTATGATCCATTTAATTCCATCATATAGTTAATTTATAAATGTAATTCAGACATAGGGGACGTTATAGTACTCTCCCCCTTAAGGGTACATCGTCCTCAGTGTTAACTTCTTTCCCGATCTTTACACAATGTTACAAAGCATTTCCAATGTTTATCATAAGATATGCATAAATATAAATTTTATAATAAAAAGAAACATATTTTCTTTTGGAAACATATTGTTTTTTATTTTCATAATAACCATTTAGAGCTTAGTCTTGCTCTCAAGATGCACCCACACCATTTTTCAATGACACGTCATATAATAAAACCATAATTTATGAAAAAATTAAAATCATTTGTGCATCTTCATTTTACTATATTTTTATTAAAACCCTATAGAATTTAGCTCTACTTTGAAAGCTTTTCCCTCTTGACAATAAGATAGTATTCCTACAACTGCATATCACATATTAATAATAATAATAATATAAAATTCATTAGAAAATCATTCACATGTTTGTATCTCACGGCACAAAATGTTGCCATATTCAAACTTTATATCCATATAACCTCTGGTATGGTGGTACTTGTTCTCAAGTACCTTTAATCATTCCACTTTGATTTGCAACATAAATATTGATATCAAATTAACATAACATGTACAAAATCATGAATTATTCACATACTCTGAAACATTTACTAATCAAAGCTACCCATGCATATAAAAACAATTTTTTCATCACACAACAATTCACCACATATATAAATTTACACCCAATACTTAATCATATCATGGTGTACAAAATACCAAACATAAGATTCACACACATACCTCTTGTATGATAGTGATGTTCCAAGCACTTCTTGGATGAAAGCCTCTTTCAAAAGTGTTAACCTATATATGCATGAGGGTCATCTCCTCACAGAAACACAAGTTTACATGCATGCCTCCTCAACTTGTATATATAATATTCATTCGATATAAGGATGATACTCTTCATCAAATTTTTACAACTCTCGGGCGTATCTCCTACACAGAAACTGGAAACCCACATATCTTTGATACTAAAATATTAACATCCCAAAATATATCACTACAAAACCTAACGCCTCACCTTGGTGCTCTCTAGCAGTTCTTCTTAAGAGCCTAACGCCTCCTCTGGGTGCTCACTGGTAGCTCTTTTCCTAGGCCTAGGAAATAACATCATATATCACTCAATAGATTCTAACACCACACAAGACTATTCACTGGAAACTTTGTACTAACTTATAAAAAAATTCAGAGCCTAACACTTCTCCAAGTAGCACCGTAGCAGCTCTACTTAACTCATAAATATTTTGTGTTCAACCATTTCGATATTTCATTTTGTTCATTCTAAAAACTAAGTCTCAGTTTCTAAGTCACATTACATCTTGTAGTTATGCATAATGAGACTAAATACTTTAGGTGTTTCAGATCCCAACAATCTCAACACCAATCCAATTTTCTACTCCATTTATAATTTTAAGACCCTTATAACCCAAGGTGTCCCCCGTGGTTAGCTCAAAAGTTTCACAACTCTTTTATAATTAGTCATAATGACATATATTAAAAAAAACATTTGATTCATGAAATATCATAATCACCATTGAACATAATTATGTTCCATATCCTATCAAACCAATCTTTTAATAATTTTGAGCATTCCTAATAGCTTTACGGTTACTATACTAAAGTATTTTAGTAGAATTTTGAGAACCTCTAACAAGTATACTCCTAGAATGTTAAGTTGTCTAAACTATGTTTCTCATTTGTTTTATCAACAGATAACATCTTTCTAACCTTTCATAATAATCAAGGAATCATGTTAATTCTAGATGTTGCCTTTTCGATCAAGAAGTTTATCTTTTTCTTTCAACCACCTTATAATTGATTCCCATTCAATGGTGTTTCCTTGCAACCATGTGTACCTACACTCTTGACTCACAATTTATCGCCAGAAATGATTGCATCATAATATGATAAGGAAACTATAAAACATATTAATAACAAATTTCTATTTTGAATTCTTATAAATTTTCCATATAACGAAATTTTCTTTTACTTAATTTCAATGCATCTCTTCTATGAAAAAATAATCGTAAACACACTTGTATATACCTTTCATTGCTGTGTAATTTAAGAAAAATGCATTCCTTATTTTCTATAAGTTTTTGGTGTTTACTTTTCAGTGTTCTTAGCTCATATTATTGAAACCATGCATTCAACCTCTCTAAGATTGCAATGTAAAATGCCACTATGCATATGACATGATGAACATTGTTAACATACATTTGTATTATTTTCTAGCAACCTTTAACCAAACAACCAAGTACATTAGAACTGTTGTCTACATGATATATTAAATTGCATCTAATCCTTTAAATATTTAGAAGTAGCTCTTTACACAGTTAAAACTGTGATGCCAGGATTCCCTGTATGCAGTCTTTAGATATAGAGTGATACTCAGTTTAGTCGATTCTATATTTAGAAAAACTGCTAAACTTAAACAACCCATCCAATGGTCCCTCTAATGTTCAACGACGAGTGGACTTCAAATCTGCAATGAACTGGATCACATAATCTTTCTGCGCCCATCTTCTAGCGTTAACCGTCTCTCTAGTTCAACAAGCGGAATCCTTCGCAAGCATTGGATCTTGATCCACCCAAATCAACGATGCACTCTAAATATTGTAAAGCAGATTTAAACAAAATTTTGCTTCCAACCTCTATTCTTGACTGCCTTTCTAGTTGGATCAGAGAAATCACTGATGACCATCAGATCTAGATTGACGATGGAATCCAAATATCATAAGGCGGATTACATTCAAATTTCATGCACATCAGGATTTTGTTTATCTTCCCTAGTTGTCCTAGTGAAATTGGTGACAACCGTTGATTTGCTTCAATGAACAACCTCATCTGTTGATCAACCTAGTCCTCTTTGCAATGATTAGTTTCAGATTTCACATCCCAACTCCCTTTTTATCCTCCTCTCTATTTGACTTACGAAATTCACCTTGGTCATTGATATTCTATCCACCTCCAATCTCGACCACACGATATTCAAGCGTGTGTACGATTAGTTTAGAAGTATCTCAGGTGCAAATACCAATTGGGAAATTGATTCTCTATCATAGATCTTGTTCTGCCATGATCTCGACCATCCACACTTGCACATACTTAAATATTATTTATATTTGATCCTTGCAGTGATCGATCATTGATTATTCACCCTGCAACATATTCCCACTCATGAAATCTCAATGATTATAAATATAATTTTTATTTGATTGATCAAAGAATTGACCAATCAATCTTTGTATTCTCAGAATCCCTAAATTCAAATGCAACACACACAGGCTTATCAACCATTCACAAGAATTAAACAAGCATTCATTCATATGTGCATAAAACCATACATTCAAATAGAATTGTAACTACACAAAGATTATGCCACTATGAAATATTGGTTTTCTCTAGGAATGAATTTATTCCAAGCCTCCCTCTATCTTTCATCACATGCTATGTGAAATTTCTCTCCCTTTCAAGCTCTGGGAGCCAAACAAGTTTATCTAAGCTAACCAAAGCTGCCTATCTAAATCACTCAAAATGTATTTTATACAATCATGGTTCTATTTCTAGATCCCATAACAAAGGAGTACATTCCTTATTAATCTCTACTAACCCTATGAATCACTAAGAGATTGTTGAATTTATTCAACTAAACAACTAACTTAATCCTAACTATTACATGTGGAAAAGGATCTAGATTCCTTATCCAAAGTTTATTCAGCTTTTATAAAATAAATCAAATTACAAATGTATGAGACCCTAAGTATCCTTAAGATTTCCCTTGACCTTGTGAAGTCGTGAATGACTTCACCATCTTGAGCCTATGCTCTTGCATCAAAATCCCCACCTTGGAATTCTTCATGGGCTCCTGTCCATGAGCTTCCTCTCTGGTTTTTTTTTCTGTAGGATTTCAGCAGATACCCAAAGTGTAAATCTTGGTAGTGTTCTCATTTTGAATAGTCCCTTCAGCTATGTCTTCCAGCACTCTGTTTGTAACAGGTCCTTCGGTTTCTCCAGCATATGTTTGAACTCCATAGAACATTTAAGTTATTTTTTCCTCTAACCTGCAAACAATTTGTCAACAGGTTCTCATTCATCTGCATATAAATGAATCAAATTCCCTGTTACATAAGAAAGAAAAAAATACGTTAGCATGAATATGTCTTCCATCCAAGAATTCTGTGCATGAATTTCTTGGCTCTTCTCTCCTTTTCCTGTTTCTGTCACATCACCATCCTTGGTAATTTCATTAATCATATACATCTCACCACCCTTTATGACTTCACATTGTGCTTTCTCCATCAATTTTATGCTTGCATTTGACATTTCATGTTGGTATATTCATTCCTTCAGCCAATCAGTGCACACCTTCTTAGTCATTTAAATTTCAAAATCAGTTACTTGTGAAATTACTTTTACCTCATCTTCAACTTTCCAATCATTCACAATCCTCTTGTCAGTCATCATCAGTAATTGATTACTGACTTCCTCTTACTTTCCTCTAAATGGATGAAGACTATGTCTCTTCCCATTCATTTCAAAGGAATAGGAATTCCTCTTTCCATCATGCACTGCTTCTCTGTCAAAATTCGAATGCCTTCCTAAAAAAACATGAAAATCATCCATCTCTAGTATTTCACATCTTACCTCATCCTAATTGCTTCCAATCTAAAACTTTACTTGGAATTGTTCACTCACAAGAACTTGATGACCACTCTGCAGCCATACAACTCTGTATGGTTTTGGATGTACTATCATATTTAAATTCAACTTGTACACCATTTCTATAGACACTAGATTATAATTACTACCACTATCAATCATCAATTTGTAGTACTTACCTTTGGCCTTGCAAACTATTTTGAACAAGATCCTTGTTTGAACTGACTCATCAATTACCTTCCTTAACAACAAGGCTTCACCTTCTTCAACGTAATTCTCGGTCACCTCTAATTATTTTGGAGTTTCATGTTCATCTTGCACTACTTGTGCTACTCTCTATCTTACAACATTCTCTGGACAATCCCATGACATATGGCCAAGCTTCCCACATGTATAACATCTCACTTGTCTACCTCTTCCTCTGCCTCTTCCTCTTGAAGCATTTCTTCCAACTTTGTTGTAATCAGTTCTATTACATTGTATTTGCTGATTTGAACTGCTAGCTTCACCTTTTTGCTGATGTTCCCTTCCTTTATATCCCCTCACCTTTGCTTTTTGGCTTTGTTTTCTTATCAGCTTCTCCTCAACCCTCAAAGCAACCTTGATAAGCTTCCTCAATAGATCTCAATGACAATAAAAACAATTAATCTTGTATATCAAATCTTAGACCATTAACATACCTAGCTACCCTCTCAAGTGTGTATTCCATATGTACAGATATGATATTTACCTTATAAAACTCCTTAGTATACTCCTTAACTGTCATTGACTTTTGTTTAATATTTTTCATTTTCCTAAAAAAAATCAACTTATAATCCTTAGGAAGAAATTTACCTCTCAATTTAGTTGTCATTCTGTTCCAGCTATTGATCTTTGGTTTTGTCTTCAAGATACTTTCCTCTTGCGTGCCTCTTGCACACCATCCCACCACAAGGATGCATGCCCTCTTAACCTTGTGACAACAAATATAACTTTCTTGTCGTCCTTCACTTCAGCATAGTCGAAGTGTTTTTTCATAGCATTGATCCAATCAAGTAACTCTTATGGATCCAAGCTTCCACTGTAGAATGGAACATCATCTCTTGAACTAGAACCTACACCAAAAATAGACCTCAACATTCTTGCCTCAGGAGTTTCAACATTTTTTTCCTCCTCCTCTTTAGGTATCTCTTCATCACTTGTGTCTCCAGTGTGCTCATGATTTCTGCCAATTTCTAAGGCTTCCAACCTTAGTCTTAGATTTCTTCTCACTTCTCTCAATTTTGAATTGGAAACAAGTCTTCCTTGCCTACCTCGACCTCTTCCAAGTCTGACTTCCATCTCCTGGCACAAAAAATCACTACTAGATACAATTTTCCCATCAATAATGACTTGCTATGAATCTATTAGTAATATAGGAGTAAAAATAACCTTGCTTTTCATATGAGAAAACTATTCCAACTTCATAAACTAATAATTTCAAAAAAATTCAGAGACAAATACTTTTGTGACCACACTCTCATACCTTCACGTAGAATCCCTTTTCATCTCTAATACCATACATGATTCCACGCTCCCCTGTATGTAGTATTTAGATATACTGATACTCAGTTTAGTCAGTTCTATATTTAGAAGAACCGCTAAACTTAATCAACCCGACCAACGGTCCCTCTAACACTCAACGAAGACTGAACTTCAAATATGCGATGAACTGGATCTCGTAATCTTTCCACGTCAATCTTCTAGCATTAACGATCTTGTTATTTCAACGAGCAGAATCCTTCACAAGCATTGGATCTTGATCCACCCAAATCAATGATGGACTCCAAATACTGTAAAGCATATTTAAACAAAATTTTGCTTCCAACCTCTATTCTTAACTTCCTTTTTAGTTGGATCAGCCAAATTGTCGATGATTATCAGATCTAGATCGATGGTGCACTCCAAGTATCATAAGGCGGATTACATTCAAATTTTGCACACATCAAGATTTTGTTTGTCCCCACTAGTTCTCCCAGCGAAATTGTTGACAACCATTGATCTTCTTCAATGATCAACCTCATCTATTGATCTTAATCCTCTTTTCAATGATTAGTTTCAAATTTTGCAGCCCAACTCCCTTTTTATCCTCCTCAATATTTCATTTGCAAAATTCACCTTGGTCGTTGATCTTCTTTCAACCTACAATATCCACCACATGATCTTCAAGCATATGGATGGTCAGTTTAGGAGTATCTCAAGTGAAACTACCAATTGTGAAATTGATTCTCTATTATAGATTTGGTTCTACCATGATCTTGACCATCCACACCTACAAATACTTAAATCTTATTTATCTTCTATCCTTGCAATGGTCGATCATTGATCATTCACCTTGTAACATATTCTCACTCATGAAATATCAATGATTATAAATCTAATTTGTATTTGATTGATCAGAGAACCGATCAATCGATCTCTGTATTCTCAAAATCCCTGAATTCAAATGTAATACACATAGTCTTATCAACCATTCACGGGATTTAAACAAGCATTCATTCATATGTGCATAAAATCATACATTCAAATAGAATTGTAATTACACAGAGATTATGCCACTATGAAATCTTTGTTTGCTCTAGGAATAAATTTATTCCAAGCGTCCCTCTATCGTTCATCACATGCTATGTGAAATTCCTCTCCATTCAAGCTCCGCAAGCTAAACAAGTTTATTCAATCTACCTTAGCTCTATGAGCTAACCAAAGCTTCCTATCTAAATTACTCGAACTATATTTCTACAATCATGGTTATGTTTCCAGATCCCATAACAAAGGAGTACAATCCTTATTAATATCTTCTAACCCTATGACTCACTAATAGATTGCTGAATTCACACAAACTAAACAACTAGCTCAATCCTAACTATCACATGTGGAAAAGGATCTAGATTTCTTATCCATTTTTATTTAGCTTTTACAAAATAAAGAAAATTACAAATGTATGAGACCCTAGGTCTCCTTAAGGGTTTTCTTGACCTTGTGAAGTCATGAATGACTTCACCCTCTTGAGCCTATGCTCCTGCATCAAACTACCACTTGTTTATTCCATCAATTTACAATCTTATCCCAAGAACTTATCTTCCAAATATTATAAACCTCACTCATCTAGTTTCTAGCATTAATCCTTGTCACATAACTATGATTATCCATGTAAAGAATCTAAGTGTATAGCTACATCGTAAGTGTAACAAACCTTAACACTAAAATACAATCAATATGTATAAAGTTTCTACTATAATATATCTAAGTGTATGGAAGTAACATACTAAATACATGTTAGCACATAGTCTCTTTCTCATGCAAAAGGGGTATACATTTTTTTCCTTAAAGATCTTCATTGCCTATGATTATAAACCTTAATTAATAAAGTGCACCTATACTTTGATACACATAAGAAGGTACTTAATTTGATTAGCTCATCTTAATTCATTTACTCTATTAATGGTAATAACATATTATAATTCTTATATTCAGAACCTTAAATATTATCTTAACTCTTTGACCATGCTTCATCCTCCACACATTGAAATCATTACTAAAACTCTAAAATAATCTAGTACCATGGTAGTAATATCTTACAAGCTACTAATTACTTACCTTTAAATCAAGATATCAGTTCTTTACCTTGAAATGAAAATATTAAAGAAGGGGTATTGAATCATTAATCTTTCCAAATAGATTTCCACACGAAATATACTTTTAACTATATTCTTGTTATGCAAGGATATTTCATAGCCCACTATATCATCATATATCCACAATGAGTAACACCTAGTAATCATCAATCATTAATGGTTACATTATGCTTCTACTTGCATACCTTACTCAATAATATGCTTTCTTAGTAGACTAATCATAACTTGTACCTTACTTTCTCTAAGCTTGAATACATATTAAATTATTAAGGTATTTAGTGGCTAAACTACATCATATATCCATTAGTAATTTATCATATATGAACTGACTATGTTCCAAAACTCTTCCAGCATAGTCTCAATAAATTATGCATAGACTAGCATTTGAATCAACATGATGAATGTAAAATAGCATAATCCTATCTTTGCATGGGTATCCAAATTAAATTTATTGTTAACATGAAAGTGCATTCATTTCCATATTACATACCTTTACAATCTAATGAAATCAAACATATCACATTGTTGAACTTCATACAAAACTTCATTATTTTTGCATTTAAGTTATACAACTAGTGTCATACATTCAAGCATATAACTCTAAGCGAACTACTTCATGTAATTTGACAATGTTAACATTAAAGAAATATTCTCTCTATAGATTGCATGCCAATAAATCATCATAAAATCTCGTATTCAATTCACCAGGTTCACAACATACCTGTATGCAGATGAGTCCATTAGGTTCCGCATTGTAAAACTGCTTTGATACCATTTTGTAACAAACCCAATCTCCTCTTTTACCATTTTGGGAGATGGAGTAATTTTTTTTTACGTATTCACTTCAACCATAAAAAACATTAGCCTCAAAGGAATTCACAACTAATAGAATTTCCCTTTAATTCTTAAATTCCTACATAGGAAGTGAAATTGTGTATGTAATGTCCCTTTTTTGGAATTTTGGAGAAAATCACAGATTGGGCAAAATTCAAGCTTAACTAGTCACGACTCTAGAGGGTTCCAACTTTCACCAAATGGTCCCAAATTTGAAAGGAGATGGTATGTTGAGTATTAAAAAATCCCAAGGTGTTTTATGGATACTTTTTATCATACTTTAGACCTATGTAAACTTGTTTGGGGAAATGACAAAAATACCAAAATTACTAGGAAATTGTGTTCAAATCCCCCCAAGGGTGATGGCCAAACTAGCTCTCAAAATCAAGTAAAACCCTCCCAAATTTAAGAAATGTTGGTTGTGGAGCCTAATATTCTAGATCTAGAGATATTATTCAGTTTTGTTTGTAACCCAGGTGTACTGTACACTCATTCCCCCTGCCTTGGGGTTCAGGGCAGCGCCCATAAAAAGGGGGTTGGGGGGTGGAGCCCTCGAGAAATTTTTTTGGGATTTGTGTTGGACAAAAATATTGCAGACCCATGGTATTGGGTTAGCCCTATAATTTTCCCATTGTATTTCCCCTATAAAAGAAAGCATTGTATAACGACTGAGTATGGTATTGTATTGTATTGGAAGAGAGACTGTGAGAGCATGAAGAGGAAGTGCAGCGGTTTTTCTACAAGGTGTATCCCTTCATCTTTATGGACTGTAATAAAAGGACTGGCAATTTCTTTGTGGACATAGCCCATCATTTGGGTGAACCAGATTATATCTGTGTCTCTCTGTAATGTTTTAATATGTTTTGCATCTTGTTTATTGATTTAACTGTATATCTGCTATTGCTCTGCGGTCCTATTTTCTAACAATTGGTATCAGAGCCAAAAGTTCTATTTGGTTGGTAAACTCACAGGAAACAATGGTTCTTGGTTCGAGTGGGAGCAACAGTGGAAGAAGGAAAGTTTAGGGTCGATAAATTTAACGGCCAAAACTATCAGTTATGGAAGATGTAAATGGAGGACTATCTGTACTAGAAGGATCTGTACCTGCCGTTGGGTGAAAAAGAAAAACAGTCGGCAGCTATGAAGGATGAAGAATGGGAGGTTCTTGATATAAAGGCACTGGGAACAATAAGACTGTGCTTTGCTTTGTCGGTGGCCTTCAATATTTCGAAAGAAAAAACAACAGAGGGTGTGATTAGCGCATTGAGTAAGCTCTACGAAAACCCCTCAGCTTCTAACAAGGTATTTTTAATGACCATTTAAATGAGTTTCATACACTTACCAGTCAGTTAAGTTCTGTAAAAGTGAACTTTGATGATGAGGTTAGGGCCCTTCTAATCTTGTGCTCGTTGCCAGAAAGATGGAATAGTTTGGTCATGGCTGTAAGTAAATTTGTCCCTAGTTCAAACACTCTTAAGTTTGATAATGTTGTTGGTGTTATTATTAGCAAGGAAATATGAAGAAAAAGAATAGGTGAGACATAAGGTAATGCATTGACCATGGAGAGCAGAGGGAGACAAAACAAGAGAGGAAGGAGCCCAGGAAATTGCGGAAAGTCTAAAAAGGGAAGATCCAAGTACAGATTCAAAAAAATTGAGTGCTGGAACTGTGGTAAGAAAGGACATCTAAAGAAATACTACAAAGCACCAAAGAAGAAAGGTGAGAGGCAGCAAGAGACTACCCAGGAAGCTAATGTAGTAGGTGATGTGTTACAAGATGCTTTGATTCTTGCATTAGATAATACTAGTGACTACTGGGGTAATAGATTCAGGGGCTTCATGTCATGCTACACCCCATAGGAAATTCTTTCTTGATTATGTTCAAGGTGATTTTGGGCATGTGCTATTGGGGGATCATGAACCATGTAAAATTGTTTGAAAGGGTAAGGTACGGATTAAGTTAAATAACAGAAATGACTAGCTGCGAAAGGATGTAAGGCACATTCCTACTATGAAAAGAAATTTGATCTCAACAGGGCAGTTGGGAGATAGCGGTTGTTTGTCTATGTTTGGAGAAACGTGGTGGAAGATCACTAAAGGATCATTGGTAATATCAAAAGGAGATAGGGTAGGTATGTTATATTTAAGTCCTCATAATATTGATTATTCTATCTCTGTAGCTTCCACAGAAACAGGTTCGGCATTGTGGCATCATAGGCTTGGCCACATGAGTGAGAAGGGGATGTAGATTCTCCACTCAAGGAAACTGCTTCTAGATATGAAGTAGGTAAGTTTGGAATTCTATGAGAAATGTGTTTATGGAAAACAGAAGAGAGTTAGATTTCTCAGGGTTGGGAAACAATAGAAGAGTGGAAAGTTAGAGCTTGTCCATATAGATGTATGGGGACCAGCTCAGGTACAATATCTTGGTGGCTCTCGTTATTATGTTACTTTTATTGATGATGCAACTAGAAAAACTTGGGTTTATTGCATTAGACAAAAATATGATGTTTTTGATACTTTTAAGAAGTGGAAAGCTTTGGTTGAGAATGAGACATGAAAAAGGTTGAAATGTCTCAGATCTGATAATGGAGGCAAGTACTGTAGCAGGGAGTTTGACAGTTACTGTTCACACAATGGGATTCGCAGAGAGAAGACAGTCCCTAGAACACCACAAGAAAATGGTGTGTTATAAAGGATGAACAAAATGATCATGGAGCGTGCAAGGTGTATGAGATTGCATGCAGGGTTGCCCTTACAGTTTTAGGCTGATGCTATAAACACTGCTATTTAATTAATAAACAGAGAGACTTCAAGCACTTTGGATGGTGGCATTCCAGAGGAGGCATGGACACGTAAAAAGGTAAAATACTCATTTCTAAGAAATTTTGGTTGTGAAGCATTTTTCCATATTGATAAAGATGATAGAACAAAGCTTGAGGCTAAATCCAAGAAATGTACCTTTATTAGATATGAGGTTGATGATTTTGGTTATCGCTTATGGGATCTTAAAAATCATTAGGAGTAGAGATGTAGTATTCAATGAAAAGGTCATGTACAAAGATCAATTGCAAGGAAAGAAAGAAGAAAAGGAAAACACTGAGTACACAGTGCTTGATGAAATCAAAGAAAATGAAGTTCCAAAGGCACCAAAAAATCAAGAGCTGCAGCAGGTACCTGAAACTCCTACAACTGCAAGAAATTCTACCAAGTTAAGTAGACCCCCTAAACGATTCTCTCCTTCATTGTATTATTTATTGATGACTGATTCTGGTGAACCAGAATGTTATGAAGAAGCAATGCAGGTAAAAACTAGAAAGAAGTGGGAGCAAGGCATGGATGATGAGATGGACTCATTGATAAGAAACCAAACTTGGGATTTGGTTAAGTTGCCTACAGAAAAAAGGGCATTGCAGAATAAATGGGTTTATAGGTTGAAGGAAGAAAATGGAGGCAAGAAGCGGTACAAGGCTAGACTTGTTGTAAAGGGGTTTGCACAAAAGAAAGGTATAGACTTTGATGAAATATTTTCTCCTGTTGTTAAAATGAATTCAGTTAGAACTATTTTAAGTCTAGTGGCAGTAGAATATTTGCATCTTGAACAGTTAGATGTAAAAACAACCTTTCTCCATGGGGATTTGGAGGAAGAGATTTATATGCAATAGCCACAAGGGTATGAAGTCAAAGGGAAGGAGAATTTGGTTTCAAGGTTGAAGAAGAGCTTGTATGGCCTGAAGCAAGCTCCAAGGTAGTGGTATTTAAAATTTGATAAGTTTATGACAGAACAAGGTTATGATAGATGTCATTCTGACCACTGTGTTTATTTGAAGAGGCTAGATAACAGAAGATATATTATCTTGTTATTGTATGTGGATGACATGCTTGTTGCAGGGTCTAACATGCAGGATATAAATGTGCTCAAAATAAAACTAGCTAAATCATTTGCGATGAAGGATTTGGGTGCTGCAAAGCAAATCCTTGGTATGAGAATAACAAGAGACAAGAAAAATCACAGCTTGACGTTGTCTCAAGGTGAGTACATAGAAAAGGTGTTGCAGAGGTTTATAATGCAAAATGCCAAAACCAATCAGTACACCTTGGCCAGCCATTTCAAACTAAGCAAGGAGACGTGTCCAGAGACAGAGGAAGAGATAGATTACATGTCCTAGATTCCCTATTCATCAGCGGTTGGAAGCTTGATGTATTCCATGGTGTGCATAAGACCAAATATTGCACATGCAGTGGGATTTGTGAGCAGGTATATGAATAATCCAGGTAAAGAGCATTGGAAAGCAGTAGAGTGGATTCTCAGGTATTTGAGAGGTACCACTTCACATGCATTATTTTTTGGAAGTTTAGACACTGTTCTACGGGGATATGTTGATGCAGATATGTCTGGTGATAAAGACAACAAGAGGAGCACCATAGGATATGTGTTTACTGTGGGTGGAATAGCAGTAAGTTGGATTTCAAAGCTGCAACAAGTTGTTGCACTTTCAACAATGGAAGCAGAGTATGTTGCTGCTACAAAGGCTAGTAAGGAGATGATTTGGTTGCAGAGGTTCATGGAAGAATTGGGTAAGAAGTAGGAGAATATCAGCTTGTATAGTGACATCCAGAGTTCCATTCATCTTGCAACGAACTTAGCCTTTCATTCGAAGACTAAACATATACAACTCAAGTACCACTTCATAAGATATGTTCTAGATGAAGAACTGTTAAAACTAGAAAAGATACATACTAGCCAGAATCCTGCAGACATGTTGACAAAGGGAGTAACCAAAGAGAAATTTAATTCCTGCTTGGTTTCTATTGGCCTTCAAGCATGAAGGTGAAAATAAGAAATTTGCTAAGTCCAAGGTCCAGAAATTGCAGTAGCGATGGAGTTACCGTAATCAGTCTCCAAGTGGGAGATTGTTGGTTGTGGAGCCTAATCTTCCAGATCCAGAGATATTATTCAGTCCTGTTTGTAACCCAAGTGTATTGTACACTCATTCCCCCTACCTTGGGATTCGGGGCAGCGCCCCAAAAAATGGGGTTTGGGGGCAGCGCCCCCGAGAAATGGGGGTTCGGGGGCGGAGCCCACGAGAAAAATTTTTTGGGATGTGTGTTGGCCAATAGTATTGCGGACCCATGGTATTGGGTTAACCCTATAATTTTCCCATTGTATTTCCCCTATAAAAGAAAGCATTGTAAAACGACTGAGTATGGTATTGTATTGTATTGGAAGAGAGACCATGAGAGCATGAAGAGGAAGTGCAGCAGTTTTGCTACAGGGTGTATCCCTTCATATTTCTGGACTGTAATAAAAGGACTGGCAATTTCTTTGTGGATGTATCCCATCGTTTGGGTGAGCCACATTATATTTGTGTCTCTCTGTAATGTTTTAATGTGTTTTGCATCTTGTTTATTGATTTAACTGTATAACTATTATTGGTCTGCGGTCCTATTTTATAACAAGAACAGAGTATGGGAATGAGTATCAGACATCAATTACTTTCCTTAATCATGTTTATTAAGTTCTTCAAATGGATTATGGTCTGCAATATTTGAAGGGTAGCTTTCAGTGAAATTGCTTATGGGGAAATTGAATAACTAGCTTGATTTTGACATATGAAAGGTGGAGTTAAAGGTTCAAATGAGGATGTGAAATATAGTTACTATATACATAATAAAAATGGATTCCCCAATAGTATTAAACACCATATAAATCCATTCATACAAGTCTGGTATACAACTGATTCAGTATGGGAGTCAAATACATGAAAACTAGTGAATTAATAGCATGGAATTCGAAGAGTTTCACATATGGATTTCTTGGATTTAGACCCATAGAGCATAGGGAAATGAAATTAGAGAGTAGCAAATCATATATGGCTACCAAAAAATCATCAAACTCAGAGAAAATTCCTCATACAAATATGATACAAGACTCCTTCAAGATTGAAGCTAAAGTAATGGAAACTAGTGATTCAATGGCATGGGAATGCAATCTTTTCACACATGAGTTTATTGGATTTAGACCCACATATGATATGGAAATTAAATTACAGAGTAATACATCATATATTTTTTTCTCAACATCATCCAACTCATATAATATGCCTCATACAAATATGGTATAAAACTACTTCAAGATTGAAGCCAAATCCATTAAGGCTAGTGATACAAGGGCATGAGTATGCAAGATTTTCATACATTTATCTATGAAATTTTGAATTTTAGATAATGTGGAAATAATATTATAGATCCATACATCATATATTTATTTCCCAGAGCTGGTCCTATCAAACACTTTGCTTACTGCTTTTGATGGAAGATCCTTCCGTCCACATGGTATCCTGCCAGCTTTTGAAATTAAGTTGGTAGGCAAATCAATGTTTGTTGAAGTAGAAGTGATTGATGCTCCTTTGGACTACAATTTGCTTCTGGGAAGGAACTGGACTTATGCGATGTCTACTATTGCGTCGCCCGTCTTTCGTGTAGTGGTTTTTCCACATGAGGGCAAGTTGGTTACTATTGACCAACTTGATTTTACCCGAAAAGGTTGTTTAGAATCTAATGAGTCCGATGTGCCATTGGTTGATCAGGTCAAACCTGCTGCACAGAGCTTGGGGGTTGGAATGTACACATCACTGATGGGCACATTTGATTTTCCAGCCCCGGTTAATTATATTGGTTCTACTAGTGTGGGGAAGTCCATCGCTATGGTTGTCGATAGGACTGATCCTTGGGTTCTCCCAACCCCCCATGAACCAGAAGTGCCCATATCGGCAGTGGAGGTTTCTTATGAAGCCATCACTCAAGCCACTGCTAATCCCATTCCAGATCCTCTAACAGTCTCGGATGATCTGGAAGAAGTTTATTTGCCCGTATGGGCGGAAAACTCTTCACATTCTATAGATTGCTTAGACATGGTTTTACCTTCCGATGAATCTATTTTGGAAGCCATGAGTAGACATGATAAGATTTGTGAGGATCTTCATCATCGATCCTATTTTCTTCCTGAACTAAGCAGAATAGAAAACCAAGAGTTTCACGTGAGACTGTCAGAAGATGTTGATATATCTATCAACCCTTTTCCTGGGGAAGGAATGTTTGCCGAGGGGAATATGGCAAATATTTCCGCTACTATACCTATTAACATCTCTATAAACCCTGATGTCATGGAAAAAATATATATAGGTGCAAACTGCTCTTCTGAGGAGATTGCTATCTATACTGCCCTTTTTAAGGAATTATGCGATATCTTTGCCTGGTCATATGAGGAGATGCCAGGAATAGATCCATCGATTGTTGAACATGAAATCTGAACATATCCTAATGCCAAGCCAGTTCGATAGAAATTAAGACCCGTGAACCCGCGCAAAGTGGCGGCTGTGAAAGATGAAGTTGAAAAGTTGTTGAAGGTTGGTTTTATATATCCCATAGCTTTGACTGAATGGGTATCCAACCCTGTTCCTATTGATAAGAAGCAAGGGACTATCCACGTTTGTACACACTTTAGAGACCTCAATAAATCCTATCCTAAGGACAACTATCCCACACCATTTATAGACCAGATCATAGATGCATGTGCGGGAAGTGAGGTGTTTTTGTTTATGGATGGTTTCTCTGGATATAATCAAATTCAAATAAAATCGGAAGACCAACATAAAACGGCTTTCATTTGTCCTTGGGGTACCTTCGCGTACAAGAAAATGCCCTTTGGATTGAAAAATGCTGGGGCAACCTTTCAATGGGCTATGAACTTTGCTTTTCATGACATTAAAGCCATTGTCGAACCATACCTTGATGATCTACCCACTCATTCTCGTAAGAGGATCCAACATCCAGATCATTTACGGTTGATATTTGAAAGATGCAAATATTATAAAATCCACTTGAACCCCCACAAGTGTGTATTCTACGTCGAGTCAGGAAGATTACTCGGATTCATAGTCTCTAGTAGAGGCATCCAAGTGGATCCTTTGAAAGTTGAGGCTATTGTAAATCTGCCTCCTCCTCGTTCTCTTAGGAAACTTCAAAGCCTGCAAGGAAAGTCTAATTTTCTTCGACGTTTTATTGTTAATTATGCCAAGATCACTAAGGGTTTCATGCGCCTACTCAAACAGGACAGCCCATTTGTATGGGATGAAACCACACAACTTGCTTTCGAGCCATTGAAAAAAGCTTTGTTGTCGGCACCCTTATTACGTCCACCAGATTATTCTAGGGATTTTATATTATATCTGGCCACATCGAAGTCGACCATTGGGGTAATACTAGTCCAGGAGGACGATAAGCTTGTAGAGAATGTCGTTTATTATCTTAGCCATGCTTTGTCCGGACCTGAACTTAGATACTCCCACATTGAGAAATTATCCTTAGCAGTTGTTTATGCTGTGCAGAGGTTACGTCACTACATTTTACTGAGGACCACCACGGTAGTGGCGGATGTGAATCAGTTCCAATATGTTTTATCCTAATGGATTATTGGGGGAAAATTTAACAAATGGATAGTCATTCTCCAAGATTTTGACTTGGATTTCCAGTCCGCTAAGTCTAAGAAGTCCTTAGTTTTTGCTGAACTTATAGCAGAATTTCCTACTAAAGAAGATGTAGTGGTTGAGGATGACTCATTCCCAGACAAGCACATCTTCCTGATCTCCACCTCTGATCCTTGGTACAGAGATATTCTTATATATCTCCAGACTTTGAAGTACCCTGCATCTTCCTTAAGGGAGGAACGACGTAAGTTACACCTTCATGCCAAGAACTACCTTATTATAGGAGATACATTATATCGAGGGGTAGATTCCATTTTGCGTCGTTTCCTTACTCATGAGGAAGCAGAGATTGTCCTGAATGATTCCCATAGTGGAGCGTGTGGGGGTCATTTATCTGGGTTAGCGACGGCCCAGAAGATATTGTGTGCCGATTATTTCTGGCCCACAATCTTTAAAGATTGTGTGGAAGCAGTGAAGCGCTGTCATCCATGTCAGCTTTACACCAGGAAGATGCGGTCACATCCTACTCTGTTATTTCCCGTTGTCTCAGTAGGACCCTTCATGAAATGGGGGATTGATTACGTGACATGCAACCTAGCCTCCACTGGGGGGCATAAATACATCATTGTCGCTATTGACTATTTTACGAAATGGGCAGAGGCAATGCCTACTTTTAAAGCCAATGGGGAAACAACATATTTCTTTGTATTCAATCATATTATAGCACGGTTTGGTATACCCAAAGTGATTGTCACTGACCATGGCAGTCATTTTAAAAATGACATGATGACGGAACTAACTACCATGCTCGGATTTAGACAAGAACATTCTTCTCCATACTATCCGCAAGAAAATGGTCAGGTTGAGGCTGTCAACAAGACTTTAAAAACTATCCTTAAACGTACAATTGATGCAGCCCGTTCTAAATAGCACATCATGTTATATCCTGCTCTTTGGGCCTACCGAACTAACGTAAAGACTGCTACGGGTTTCTCCCCTTTCCAACTCGTTCATGGGGTGGAAGCAGTTACTCCGATTGAATGTGAAATCCTGTCTTTAAAGATAGCCATTCATGTGTTACCTAATACGACCGAGCTTGAAGAACTTCTAGTACATTAGAACACCTTGATGAACAGCACAGAGATGCGCTGACTGCTAATCAGGCTCATAAAAATAGGGTCAAAACTCAGTATGATAAATTGGTCAAACCTAGGGTTTTCTCTGAAGGGGAACTTGTCTTGCTTTGGGACCAAGATAAAGAACCTCTGGGGGCAGGAAAATTCAAGGCAATGTAGTTAGGACCTTATTTCGTGTCGAAGGTATTAAGTAAGGGCGCATATGAGTTAGTTGATTTTGATGGGAACAAGCTGCCTGAGCCTAGAAATGGGCTCTACCTGAAGAAGTACTATGCTTAGTCTTAGCACTTTTTCTTGTATTTTTAATATATGTATTTTTTATGTACATTAGGTTGTCGGTTTTGTTTTTAATACTATCTGCTAGTTGTTGCAGCTGTCTTCTGAAAGGTATTTAGGATTCGCTAATGGCGCCAGCCGTCACACTTGTAACCTAGCCTCAGCAGCATGGGTTATCTATTCTCCCTCAGGACAACTTGTTTCTGTGGGAGGCACTTGTCTAGGTCCTGCTTCTAATAATGTTGCTGAGTATAGGGTTCTAATTGAGCTTCTATGGGATGCTTTGTCATGTGGCATCACCCAGCTTGAGGTTTGTTTGGATTCTCAGTTGGTGGTTTCCCGGCTCAATCGAGCTTATTAGGTACGAAATCCTATCTTATTATGTCAGTTCATGCAAATTCATTTATTAGAAAGACATTTTGAGGTTATCACTTTCAATCATATTCCATGAAACCAAAATTCATTGACTAATGCATATGCTAATTACATTTTGTATTGGCATCTCACACACATTTTATAAAAATGTACAACAAACATATAAAAACACTTGTAAATAAACTGACAACAAACACCAATATATATATGTGTGTGTGTGTGTGTGTGTGTGTGTGTGTGTGTGTGTGTGTGTAAAATATCTGTCCATAGATAGGTAAAGTCTGATCCTCAGATCCCGTCATATACAAAATGTACAAAAATGTGGATCATAGTCGATCAAAATGTCCTAGAACTAAGCTAGACCGCCCTAGTCACTAAGACCTCCTTAGTCCCCATGATCCCTCTGCACTCTGGCTTCCTTACCCTCCTTGGCTTCGGCAGCCTCCACTGCATCTATGTATACGAGCACTGCTCTAACCACTCATCTAAAAAGACATAGCCAAACCGGTGGAACCTCCACAACAAAATCCTGCATGGTTGTAGGGATATGCTCAATCCGCATAGTAGGTACTCGTTGGGTCAGCCTGGCCAGCTTTCCCTCTAGTACCCTGATCAATCCTGGATCCTCGCCCATGACAGGACGAACAAACATGCGAGGGTGCCCTTCAGGGTGGACCGGTCCAATATCTGCATTTTGACACATGAATAGGGTTAAGACTTGTACATATGTATCTATATATCATTCTAAAATTCATAAAAATTTGAAAATGATAAAAATTAAAAATTACTTACCTAGCTCTCCCCATGCTCCTCCTAGAGGGAGGATAAGGTCGGGGTCACCTCGGAAGTCCATCCCGGCGTATGGAAATTGCTCCAATGCTGGTAGCTGTTGTTCCCACCAGGTATAAAAATCATCATCATAGACGATGTGTACTGAGTCTCCTCCTCCTTGATGGAGGAAGATGTCTCCCCACCTGCTCAGCCTCGGCTAACGTGGAGAACTGATTGGTAGAGGTATAGCAGGGCTCAGTGCTGGTACTCTCAAAGAAGAAGAAGGCCACTAATATGCTTGCATAGCCAAAGTTTTTTCGCCTTCCCCTCTTGCAATCGGATAGTTGTCTCCTCATGATGGGGGAAACTCCCGAGCACCAATCATAGAGAGCACCTCTAAAATAGTCAACTTCCAACCTCATTTGGTTCCTTGTGGCCAAATGTAAAGATGAGGATCCTGATATTCTCACAATGGTGCTAGCTAATACCTGGAGAGTAAAATATTCGATTTATGCAACTAGAACGCTAGTTCCTCTTGTTTGAGTACCCAGTGTACAGAACACATCTACATAGTTTTGGACACTTAAGGGGTCACGGCCCCTACCAGTGCCCTCCAAGTTCACCGGCGCTCCTCGTTGTGACAACCCGGTAATGAAATATATGTCTTCAGTGGTAAGCTCTAAGGTTTCACCTTGTAAGTTGAACATCCCCAAGTCATGATCCCAATAATTGACCATGAACTCAAGCATGCGGACATTGGCCCGCATGGGCGATGTACAAAAGAATTTCAGCATCCTACTTATGCACAATGCATGTATGGTGGGTGCACTTTGGAGTGCCGCTTGATCCATTATTTCGTACTCCCTTTCCCTCCATTCCAGAACCATTTTTTACCTAGCAAATACAAGTATTTTGATTCAGTTATTCCATACCAAAATTCAAAATTTTTTGTTTATCTTAAGTCTTTTATCCTTTTCCCAGGATACGTGGCTGTCTAATTAGACAAGTCGCGTACTATACACAACTGTCTAGTTAGGCAACCCACGTATAGAACGCGTATATGCGAGTTTCCATAACAGCAACCCGCGGATGCGCCGGGCTACAGTTCAGGATGTTTTTAAATATGGAATTCAGACTCAAATTTAATAATTGCTTGGATCAAAATGAAGAGCTTAGGGTGTAGGCTTACCTGCAACTAGCGTATTTCGATTTTGTCGGTCCAATTGTCCACAATGATCGAACAAAGGTAGAGGGTAAAACTTGCTTTTTATGGCTCAAAAGTTCAAATGGTGAGTTTTGTTTTAATTTTCAAACTATTTAAAGAAACTATATTTCTTAAAGTGGGTATTTTTCTATAGTTCGAAATGTCAATCAACTAATACCATACTTTGTTGTGCTTTGGAACAGGTTTTTCATCCTTACAAGGTGTTGTTTCTCCAATAGGGTGGCTTTGTAATTTCCAATACATCTTGGTATCTTTATTCAATCCACATTAACCTTAGCATTCAACATTTTGCCACGGACTATGGTATTCTAAGCCATTAGTCCCTTGTTTTTAACCATTGGTCTTCCATGGATAGGACCCTTTTTCATGAATATCCTTCTTATATGCCTATGTCATCCTTCAGTACTCATGCCGCATCTGTTCCAGGTTCAGGGGTATCCTCTTAGCTATTTTTTCATGCCAAATAGAGTTTCTTTTGAATTTCTTTTTACAAGCTATCCCTTTATAAGACTCCCCATCCTCATGGAGTTTCTTTAGGCCCAGGTCTGACTCCTTAAAAATAGACTTGACTGCCGAGTTAACTCATCCGTTCAAGCTCATTAAGAATATGTGAATGGGCATCCGCATTGGTGGTAGGTTATCTCTTTCTTGGACCATGCAGAATAATACAAGAAAGGATCACTCTCTTTTCTTTTGAATTGAGAAGAGTATTCTTAGGTATAGGTTTATCACTTTTTCGAACCTGAGGGACTAAATTTACAGAAAAGGAACACCCGATTTGAGCTTAGTTTTCTCTTTTTCGTGCACTGGACCCAAACATGAAAAAGATTTCGAGTGTACTTTGTGTCTTTGTCATGCTCGTTAAACACTTAAGAACAAAGCAACGAGTTTATTGTTGTAAGCCCCATTTCTCGTAACCAAATGGATCTTTCCGAGTGATCTTGCTTTCCTTCACACTCGTAAAACTCAAGCTATTTTATGTTGTTTTGGAAGGAGCGTTGGGTAGGTGGTAATTTAACCTTTTTCGGACCTCCCTGACTAAGTACGAAAAAGGTTCACCTTTTCTTCTTCGGAAGTTAAGAGAGTTCTTCTGTGGTATGTTTTATACTTTTTCGGCCTCATGAGACTAAATTGGACGAAAAAGGACCCCCCTGGAGTCTTCTTTGGAGTTTTCATACTCTCTAAATGTGAAAACATCGGTTGAGCATGTACTAGTTCGGGCTCATTAAATCCACGAATCAGTGACACTATCAAGCATTATTTTCCCGTCTCTTCAAGCTTGTTAAAAAATGAAGAGGGATCCGAGTTTACTTTCCTGGACTCATTAAAATTTAACAGGGAAGGTAAGGAAGAAGTTTTCTCTTGTTTTCAGTAATTGCAGCATGTCATCCTTGAACATAGCACTCTTTGTTTTTCGATATCCATGTTTCAGTGATTACTTTTTCGTTCAGCTATTACCTTGAGTTTCTTACTCCTCCTCTTGTCCATTATACCTGGGGAATCTGATCATGTCTCCTACATGACAAATAGGTCTAGTTGTTCCATCTATAAGTTAACCGCCGCCTTGGGTCATCTTTGTGTTGTGCTCATTGTTCAAGGACTATACCCAATGTCTGATCTATAGCCTGATCCCATCATTGTTATATCTATTATCTATTGTGTCTCCCTTCTTTTTCCCAGTTCCTAGTCACTCTTGTGATCTGTTGGAGGATCTATTTCCTTCCTTATCACAGCATGGTTCCATTTTAGTACTTCCTGATGACGAAGACCTAGATTTTTGACGTTTGTACCTCAGGATTCACTTTTATCATTGGTGAATTCCTTTGCTTCAGTTGTCGATTATCATCTATTGATTGACAAACTGTTGAATCCTTTCCATGTTCAACTTCAGCTTACCCTTATTCACATGACTTGGATTGTATTGGTTCTTTGGGATCCTTTATGAAGACCTTAGTTCCTCACCTATGGACTAAGTTGCACAAGATTATGTTCTATTCGTATACACAACTTCTAGATATTTGAAGACTCATCATTATTGTATATTGTGGCTCTGATCCACCTTTGTAATATACGTGGTTTTCATACCCATATCATATGATGTACTCAAATATTGTAAAGGAGCTAGTGTTTCAGTAAATTGAACATAGCATCCTCAGATACTATTGTTCCTATGTATTTGTTTCAAGTACTCTCTCTGCTCCATTGGATTTCTGAGTTCTCCAAAAGATAAAGATTATAATGTATTTCGGCCATCGTTTCCCTCTGACCTCACACATTAGGGGGCATCTGTTATCCACCTAAATGGTACCTCTCCGTCCGAGTGCCGACATCCCTCATGTTGGCACACAAAAGGACATCTATGGATTGAGGGTTTCCCAAAACACTATAGATGGGATTATTATGAACTACATTCATCATCCATCCAACTAGTTATTTTTACCCTTTTGCTATGTCAAGTCATATACGCGACTCTCTATATATGCAACTCGCATGTCATACGCGAGTCTCGGTTGTTGCATGTCACGTATAGATGTATACGCAGGTTGCCTTTAGAGAAACTCGCGGATCATACGCGAGTTGCTAGTCTTGATACCCACGTATACCTACCTTTGACATTAAAAATAAAAACACATGATTATTTGAGATTATTTAAGCCATTTACCTTAATCTCATTAGCTGTCTCAACCTCCTCAACCTTCGAAACTGCCTTATTTCACCTACTATAAATACAGGCCTTGGGGACGGTGTTAGATATATACACATGGAGAGCAAAGTTATGCTGATGGAGTTTATACAGAAGTCTTTGGAGCAGTGGAACTTAGATTCCTTTGGCTGCAGAGGAGTCCTTGTCTCAGGCGTTGGGTTGTAATCTGAACTCTTTCCATTATTGTTAATAAAGAGAATCCTTCTTCCATATTGTGTCTTGAATGTATCTCATGTATTGGGGTTTGATAAATGTTTATATATATGAATCATCTAGTATTTGGAAGATTGATCCTTGACAGGTGAAGGAGAAAGCATCCCTGAAGACTTTGGAGGAGAAGCAGAGCGGAAGAGGACAAGCTAGGATCAACCGTCGTGTATCAGGTGAGTCTTTCCCATCCTCCTATTTCCTTTACTGCACTCTAGAGTCAATTTTCTGCAAGTTTATTGAGTATGTTGGTAACCCCAGACCTTCAGTTATAAGGTGTTTATTCCTGTACAACAAAGATTGAAGCCAAATCCATGAAGACTAGTTGTACAAGGGCATGAGTATGCAAGCTTTATCTCTAATATTTCAAATTCTAGAGTATGTGGACATAATATTACATATACATACACCATATATTGATTCCCCATCATAATAAAACTCGTAGAAATGTCCTCATACAAATATGATATAAATCTACTTCAATATTGAAGCCAAATCCATGACAACTAGTTATTCAAGAGCATGGGGAATACGAACCTTTCATACATGTATTTAAGAGATTTAGACTTATAGAGAATATGGAGATGATATTAAAAATCCATACATCATAAATAAAATCTTGGGCATCAACCATCCTCATCAAGGCACAAGAATCACTCCAACAAGTGCGCCATCTATTGTGAGTGTGGGGAAATGGAGAAGAAGGAATGAGAAAATGGGGGGATAGATGAGAATTCGACTGTAGGACCTTCAACCTGAAATTAAAAATCTTTCATTGATCTCCAATGAGAGGTATGGATGGCCTCTCCATCAACCAACTTGGAAAGGAATCCAACTCCCTCGCTAGCAGTGTAAATGTGCACTCACCATGTAATGGACAAGCAAAAGCTCTCCAAAAATGCCAAAGGCCAATTAAAAAAAGATCAAAATATATTCTCATTCCTCATGAAATCATTTTATTAACTACTCCCAAATTCGACCTATTGGTGGTTATTTTTAGTCCTTACGTGTTGGTGGTTATTTTTAGCCCTTACATGTTAGATTTTTCATATGTCAGCAATCAGGTCTGAATTTGTCATACTTGTCATAGAATCTTCCATCATTTGTTGTCATAGAGTGCATAAAATCTCCTTCCAAGTGGTACACCTTGTCTTCTAGTCTTTTCCTCTTCCATGGAAGTTACCCTCCTTTACCACTTCGACTTCCTTGGCTCATTATATTATATTTGACACCACATTTCCATCCAATAATGTTACATTACCCATGTGTTTGAATTTGGATGAATATCATGCTATGCAAGGAATCTAGTCACCCAGAAGCTTCCAAGTGTCTTCATGAACTCATGCCGCCTAATTTTAGTAGCATTTATCATTTATGTGACCAAATTAAATTTGAATATGGTAAATTAAAGTCCTTTTGGGTCCCATAGCCCCTTATTACAAGATTTATGTCTCCATCTCAACCTAGGGAACTAATAGGTTGGTGAAACATTATTTTCCAATAGTCTTATTTGGAAATTATTTAATTGGGGACATGATAGTGTAAAGGATTCCTTCCATAGTCTTACTAATAAGAACTTGTACATATTATCCACAGTTTGTTCTTCATGTATGCCTTGATATAAGAAATGAAAGTACAAAAGTAAGAGAGATACACCGATATATGTGGTTCACCCCAACTTGGGGCTACGCCCACCAATTTTTGCTAATCACCAAAGTTTGCTAATCTTTTTATTAATTTGTCTAGAATAGGAAGGATTACAATTTGCACACATGAGTTGCAACTTCATTTTTCAATCCCACAATTTCTCACATACAAGGATAGAGATCTTTTCTAAGTTAAGCTATAGTTATAAAACATGGATTCCTTCAAAAGTTTCATAATCATTTCTAATTAAAAGAGTTTAGTTGATTAACACACCCAAAATATTCCAAGTAAGAGCTATCAAACATGGATTCCTTATAAAGTTTCATAATTAGTTCCAATTAATAAGGTAAAAACCACCAATATTAAATAAGAAAGTATTTAGTTTTTTTCTATATAAAAATCCTATTCATAAGTTATCAAAATAAAAAAGAGATGAGGCCATGACTCCAAATCTCATACCAATGTTTAAGCTTCAACTTTATTCAATGGTACATCCACAACATTACCATTATGTGGTGTATGGAGCTAACGATAGGATTTTATACAAGTAGTGAACCTAACGCTTAAAAACTACAAACAATATATTAGTTCTTTATTGAGAAGATTGTTTGAGGGAGAAAAACGCTTGATTCAAGACTTGGCATACATATTTGTTAAAGGAGATTACGTCTGCACCGTGGAGCCTTCTGAAGTTCTTTAACGAGTGTATCGATGGCATACGATATTTTTATGATGCAAATTACTCTGCAGAAGACAGAACGAAAAGAGGATAGGAAGCAGTGATTGGTAGGTTAACGTTCCTTCCCAAGGGAAACCGTTTACAAAACAAAAAACAAAAAGGAAAGGTTTCCATTCTATAGAAGTTGGTAATCCTCACAAGTGAAAACAATAAGCGAAAGGGTTGTGGGAATCAGATCCTTTATGGAGGCTGCTCCATTCCCACAATAGTACTCCTATTACAATGTTACATATGAGAGTAGATGGAATATGACTTCTTGGAGGAGTTCTCCCTCATCTTATCAGGGAGAACATATCAAATGCAATCTTTTAAACAACAAAACACTAGGTTACTATATTTACCTCATCACAGTAGAATAAGAAAACAATAAAAACCATTAGGTGATCTCGTCTGCTAACGAGAAGAGAGAGTAATATGCTTTCGTCCTCTGCTTGTTCCATTCTTTCGTAGGAAGGATTCTCCCATTCTAGTTACATCGTCGTTCCTCCTTTCAACAATATATTCATCACTGTAGAATAAGAAAAACAATCGAAACCATTCGATGATCTCATTTGCCAACGAGCCACTGTCGTCCTCTGCTTGTTCCCTTCTTTCATAGCCAGGCTCGCTAACGAACTAGGAGCAGTTACGGTGAGAAACCCTAACTATGTTTTATTATAATGATGATCCATTTAATTTCATCGTATAATTAATCCATAAATGTAATTAAGACATAATGGATGTTACAATGTCAATTAACAATGATTAATCATATTTTGTTAGGATATATGGAGAGAATGCATAAAATGAACAAATATGGAAACAAAGAAAAGAAAATTGTAAATGGTATGCCAATGTCTCGATCTCTGAGAGGCTTTCTTTTGCTCAATGCAATTCTGCTAGTGGGTGGACCTTGGGAAAATAGGCTAGATGGTCAAGCTTTCGGTTCCTTGCCCGCCTGCTACTAATCTGTTTGTTAAGCTTGGGGTATAATAAGGTTTTCCCATGGAAGCAACGAACAACTCGTCCACCAGGTTCATTAAATTAAAACGACAACATCATGCATGGGCTTGATCTGGTAAATGGAAGGAAAGGGTTCCCATACCTATAAATAGATTGCTCTCCATAATCGTTAAAGACTGCCCATTAAATAAGAAGCTTACCCAGTAAAAAAGAACAGATACGAAGGCAAGCTCTATCTATTTATCCGTCTTCACAAAATATACGTCTTGAAAAAAGTATGAATAGAAAAGAAAACATACGAAACCTTAAAAAGTGCATTTACAATGACATAGAAACTAATGATAACATGGGTTTAACAAATCTTCCGTGATGGAAAAGGACTCGCTTGGTATGGATTTGGAAATCTGGACTCTTTTGACATCCACAACCTCGGGCATTCTATCTTAAGATGACCAGATGACATTGAATCAACTTAGACTGAAAAAGAAAAGTTTGACGGCACATGAGCTTTTCACATGGCATCTTAAGAGTAGAAATTCCTGGGCAACACAAGGTAATGCAAATACTAAATATTTCCACTCTATTGCATTGGGCCACAGGACTCAGAATGCTATTTGGGCTCTTAAAGATGATGATGATAACTTGGTGGAAGATGAGGGTAGTCTGAAGGATCTGGGTATCAAACATTTTTCTAAGATTTTCAAGGATGACAATCAATCAAAAATTTTGGCACAACACAAGGTCATTAAACTTTTCACATCTATGCTCACAAAAGAGGGGGTTGATTGCCTCATTGAGTAAGTTACCATTGGGGAAATAGAGGGGGCCTTAAAGACTTTCAAGAAAGACAAAACTCCTGGGCCGGATGAATGGCCTGTGGAATTCTTCCTTGAGTTCTTCGACTTGATTGGAGGGGATCTTTTGAATGCGGTGGAATGCTCAAGACTTTCTGGAAGGGTCACTCCCTCCTTGAACTCTACCTTCAATTTCTTTTGCTGATTTTAGGCCCATCTCTCTCTGTAACCTGGTTTACAATCTCATTACTAAAATCATATCCCTCAAGTTAAAGCCACACTTGGATAAATCTATTTCTCAGGAGTAGTTCGGGTTTCTCAAGAACAAGAAAATAGTTGAGCCCATTGGTATCACACAGGAGGTCTTACATTTAGTCAAGACAAAAAATAAATGTGCACTTATCCTTAATATTGACTTAGTAAAAGCCTTTGATAGGGTTAATTGAACTTTTCTCAGACTTATCTTGCTTCAGATTGGGGTACCTTTGCAGGGTGTAAATTGGATTATGGGTTGCTTGTCATCAACCAACTTTGCTGTGATGGTCAATGGAACCCCCTCAAATTTCTTCACTGCCACAAGGGGTATAAGGCAATGCTTCCCCTTATCTCCCCTCCTTTTCATACTTGTAACAGAAGGCCTCAGCTTATTAATTAAGGATGCAAAGTCAAAGGGCTTGATCAGACGTATTAAAATTTTGTCTTCCCTGGCCTTAACACATCTCTTGTTTTTGGATGATGTTGTGCTCTTTGGTATTGAAACAATTGAATAATGGTTGGATTTTGAGGTCATATTGGATACTTTTGGTAAGGATTCTAGAATGTGCATCAATTTGGACAAGTCTAGGTTTCTCTTTAATAATATGGAGATGGGAACTTTACATGGTATCTCTCGTTCCTTACCTTATAATATGGAACATATCTCTAAGGGCTTAAAGTATCTAGGATACTTTATCAACAACCTCAAATATGAAGTGAAAGATTGGTTCTGGTTGGTACAAAACTTTAAAAGGAGAATCAAACACTGGGCACATAAGCTCCTCTCACTGGGAGGTAGACTAGTTCTGATTGAGTTGTTTTGTCTAGCATGCCTATTTACTAGATGGCACTGGCGCCAATACCTATATATATTCAGGACAGGCTCAGGAAGCTGATCTTTGCCTTCCTTTGGGGCTCTTCAGAGGACAAGAACAAATACCACCTAATGGACTGGCATCTCCTTTCCAGGACCAAGGACTCAGGCGGATGGGGAATTAAAAATTTGGCATGGTTCAACATTTCTTTGAGACTTAAAAGCCTTTGGATGGTTCTTCATGGTAGTGGCATATGGCATCAGGTAATCACCACAAAATACTTTAAAAATGGATCTTTAGTTTCATGGTTCTGGAAAAAAGAATTCTTTGTTAGAGGTTCCTCCATTTTCTGGAATGGATTCCTAAATACCCTCTCTTGGCTTGGTAGATGTTTGGCTTGGCAAGTGGGTAATGGTCAGGACATCCTCATTGGAACTGATTCAATTATTGGCTCTCCATCTCACTCTTTTCTCCCTCACGATATTCGTGATTATCTTTTAGACTATGGTATAGCCACTTTGCATCAAGCTCAAAACACTTTAATGGGGATCCATGGATATTGGTTCTCGGTAGAGGACCTGGATATTGGAGGAGTGTGGAAAGTTGCACGGGAGGTTTATACAAAGGGCTTAGAACAGGGCAGGATTCATCTCAATTCCTTAGCAGACTCATTATTATGGGCACATAATAAGAAAGATGGAAATGTATTCCCTGCCTTGGTATATGATTTGATTGATAAATATTTCTCCAATCCAATTTGTGACAAGGTTTCTGGTAATACATGGTGCTGTCAGATTCCCTTAAAGATCCGATGCTTTATTTGGCTGGCTATTGAGAACAAGATTTTAACTTGGTAAAATATTACTAAAAAGGGATGGATTGGGCTTGGCTGTTGTGTACTCTGCAATTCAGGTGAGGATTGTGTACATCACTTGTTCATTGAGTGTTCCTTTATTAAATCTATTCATTCCATCCTCAGTGATAGATTCCATTATGAGCCACCATCTCTAGAATGCTCACTCAGAATCTTCTTGGAACGTTGGCTTTCTAAATACACACTACACTCTGAGTGCAACTATCTCCCTCTTTTTATTCTCCGATGTATATGGAGAGGTCGTAATCTTTGTTTATTTGAGGGAGAGAAAGCCTCTGTTCTCAGTATGATTCACCAGGTTGACTATTTTATGCATCGTTATCCTGTGGAAAAAATGAAAACTAAACTCAGGATAGTGGGTCCTAGCTCGACTCTAGTTTACCCTTGTGGTTTCTTCAATGGGGAAGCTACAGACAGTAAAGGTGGAGCAAGATTTTACTTGGCTCTGAATGAGTCTCATTCATTTGAATTTGCGATGGGTGGAGGTATTTGCACAAATACCAAAGATGAAATCCTAGCACTGTGGGCACTATTGACAGTTTCAAAAGTGATGGGGATCCCTACCCTAAATATTTATGGATATTCAACAGTCATCATAAATTGCGAAAAAATTAAGCTTCACTAGATTCTCCCTATTTGAGTCACTGGTGCATGGACACTAGCTGCTTGATGTCTTGCTTTTCCAACATGTCCATCAAGCATACATATCAAGAACACAATCAACATGCAGATAGCTTATCAAAAGAAGCCCTCGCTTTGGCTCTTGGGTGTGGTTCTTTCTCAGAAATATATGATGTCATTTTAGTCATGAATTATACATTTCAGCACTTTTAGAGCTTGGTGCAGGAGCAAGGCTCCTTATATCTCCCTTTTTGTACCTTTTCCCTGGTGGTATTTTTGTGATTAGGAGTGGGCTTCTTCGATATCATCTCTCTGTACTATGTTGGTCTCCTCGATATGTATGTCTGATGTACAGGTTTGACTCGGAGATGTCTTGTTTTAGTTTGTCACTTCATTTTGGGACATTTTCGGTTCTCTGGATGGGTGAACTGCACTTTTTTTTGCATTCCCTTCTTTAGTTTGTAAGGTTGTATATGGTTGTGTGTATGGTGGAGTTCATATTATGATATGTTATGATAGTGCCCCAGTGTCAAGATGTATATCTAATGTCTTTTAATTCTCTATGAATAACAAGGTCAGGCTTTTTTCTTCTAAAAAAAAAGAAGAAAAAAAAGAGAAGGATCTAAGATTTTCATGAGAGACATATGGGTACCATAAAGTATTACTTGTTTGAATGTTTTTTTACTGAAAAGTGGTCATTTTTTGAGGTTATCCATAGGACCATAACGGACATGACCAATTTACAAGGGTGTTATATGAGTAGATTACAAGAGGGGATGAGGAAATTTAAAAATATCCTTATCAATGGGATGAGTTTTATAGGAAAAATACAAATAACACAAATCGATGCTCAACTTTATAAAATTTTCATGGAAATCAATATTTTCCTTTTAAAATGGAATCAACTATATTGTAACTATATTAGAATCATGATTTCACCCAATTTTTTGATTAATAATATCATATTTCCATAACTCCTTTAAAAAAACTTGGTTCCATCTAAATCCTAGATTTATCATAACACTAAAATAGATGATATTTCTTTAGATTAATTTTTTTCTTAAATACTTATAATTAATACAAAATAAAAATAAAAATATACCTCAACCAATTTGATCATTATGAATTTAAGCTAATCCAATCTCCCTTACATAACGAGATCAAATCACATAGTAAAACATATATATATAGACATAAAACTTTATAATAATAATAACTTTTATTTGTTTTTAGATTGCATAAAAATAACTTACCCAAAATGAAAGGTGGTTATTTTTAATCTTAACAAAAATAAATATATGTTTAATCATTTTCATAGTATTAATTTTATTTTTATTTTTATAATTTGTTTTTTAAAATGTTTACTAAGAAAAATAAATATATGTTTAAGAATTTTCATAATATTAACTTTAAATTTATTTTTATAATTTGTTTCTTAAAAAGTGGACCTTCATGTAGCACATAAATCCATAGTTGGAATAATGGGTTGGGTACCTTGTACTATAAGCTGATTGAAAAAACAAATAAAAAATATCTAGTGTCATTTAAATCATCTTCGAGTTTTGAAATCATTTTAGAGGTTTGAGGTTAAATAAAAGTATCAAGGCAACTTAATACCTTTTTAATAATGTATTTATCTATATACATATTAAGAGCAACTTAATAATTGTTAGGGATCTATATTATTTAATATTAATTTAACTAATAATAAATAGATGAAATTAGCGGTAAAACTGTTTACACCTGCTTTAAGAAATAGTTTAATCTAATATTTTAAAAATGTTTTAATTTAATAGTTTTGCATATCTAGGTTTAATTTAATAATTTTAAAATGTTATAATTTAAAATATTTATAACCCAAATTTAATCTCATAATTTAAAAATGTTTTGATCTAATAGGTATATATAAGACAAAGTTAAAATTAAAGTTTGATATGAAAATAGTTATATAATAAATAAGAAGTCATAAGATATGTCATTGTCATTTAGAAAAATCAATATTTAGGTTCATTTTATTAAATGTGAAAAAAAGCATAATTGAAAATCAAAATAAATATTTGAAAATTTTAATTTTATGAAATGTGAAAAAAAGCTTAATTGAATATCAAAATAAATATTTGAAAATTTTAGTTTAAAAATTTTATTCAATAAATTTATATAACAAAAATGCTATAATATGTCAAATTTCTTATATATATTTAAAAAATATTATATGTAAATAAAAGTTCCATATAGTGATATAGCTATATTCATTCATTATGATGTGATTGTCACATCTATTAAGATTAGTTATTATGGCTATTTTAATAAACAAGACACTCGTAATTGTTATATATTATTATATTTTATTTCTAAAATTTTATATAAAAAAACATTACAATATATTGATGTGTGTATATAAATTTTACAAAAGTTTATTATATTTAAATAAAATGTGTATATAGTAATATAGTTATAGTCAATCATTGTGATGTGATTGGCATATCTATTAAGATTAGTTATTATTATTATTTTAATAAACAATACATTGGCATAGTTATATATATATATATATATATTAAAAAAAAATTATTTAACAATTTTATTTGAACATTAAAAGTAATTAGTTAAATCATTAAAATGAATCAATCATAAAATAAAAAAATAGATTTTAAAAAATAAAAAATAAAATGTTATTTTTAAAATATTAATTTAATATATGAATCTTATAATAGTTATGTAAAACTTTTAAAAATATATATATAAATTAATTAAAGTCAAAACCATTGTTTGACTAAATGATAGCTATATATCTACCTTGACAGATATAATAAAAATCCACCTTGAAAACCCTCATTATGGGTCTCATCTCCACCACCACCTCCATCAAAGTATAATAAATTAGCTCACCAACGGGCAACTTGGGCTCTAGAGAATATTCAACGGTGCCATCATATCACCAACATGCAGTATCAATTTGTGTCATGTGGATTATCATATCGTTGTGAGCTTTATACCCTTTTGTATTCAATAGGGCTCTTTTGACAATTTTTTGGGGATAGAGATGGAAAGTTTTTAAGGCTTAGCATGGAATATTTTTTCGTTAAAATAATGGTTTGTGTATGCCTTTTAGCTTTTTTGATAAACTTTGTATATTTGGATTGAGATGATAGTTTTTTTTCGTTAAAATAATGGTTTGTGTATGCCTTTTCGCTATTTTGATAAACTTTGTATATTTGGATTGCGATGATAGTTTTTAAGGTTTAGCTTCGAATACTTTTTTTTAAATGCAATATATAAATAAAATTAAAAATATATTTATAATAAAATTAAAACACAACCGTTGGATGGTACGGAAGTCATGAACATCCAAACAACTAATAAAGATTCATGGCCATCCAAATATCATAACTTATCTAAGCTAACAACTTTAAAAAAGATGGTACTTTAATGGATGAGAAGGCGATCATGACTTTTAGTTTTAAAATATAATATTAATTTGATATTTTAAAATATAATAATAATGAATTTGCCACCCGTTTAATTTTGAGCTTCTAACGGCCATAATTCCCAAATGGCCCATGTTCTCGCCTTTCCCTTGGGAGTTGTACACTAACCGTCTATGTAGGAATATGTCATGAAGTAAGATTACAACAAAGTTTACTCGTCTGTTCCCCATTTATTCCAATACATTCTTAAAACTTACTTAAAAAACAAATACAACCACATACTTTTAACCACATTTCCAGGCGAATTTCCACTGAAACCCTAATGGAATGTGCCGAGACAAGTAAGAAAGAAAGAAAGCACATGCCAAGAACTTGAATTCCAAGTACCAAAATCACTCAGGCGATCAATTCAGTTATTCTCCACATAATATTTTTATGGCAATTAGACTTTGGAAATGCGGACAGAACGCAGCTTGTGTTTCATGGAAGAAAGAGTAAGCGTGATGGTGCATTGCCGTAACGCCGAAGGAACCTGGGAGCAGCCAGCTTGAGGCTGTAATGCCATATTTGTTTAATGTCCAAAACGATCCAATAAAAGAGAAGCCCGTGCAATGAGAAAGGAAAATTTCTTAAAAAAACATGAGAAATGATGGCGTGCGATGGGGACTGCAATCGGTAGATATAAATGCAAATTTTTGCGGTGATTTTACTCAATTGTTCGTGCACGACGGCTTGGGTTTCAGTGTTGCAAAGCAAGAGAAGCAACTTTACCCGGATTCTCTGCTCAACAACCAACCAATTTCCATATTTAGACCCATTTCCTCCTCTTGCCAATGCATACAAACTCCCAGCCTTCAGCAGCTTGCAGGGAGATTTGTAATTCTAAACTTTATTGCTGCATATACCATCGGCATACAGGATTCCATTGCAGCTTTTACTGATTTGTTTTCAGTACCATGGCAAACAGTTTGAAGATGAAATCAGTCATTGGATTTCTTATGGTTATGGCGCTGATAACTGCAGTTGCTGCACAAAAAGGAGGAGGCTTACGTTACAGCCGCTTCCTGGCTGAAAATGGAAATGAAGGCGATGGCAATCAAGACGAATTCAACCAATCAGACAGCAACAGCAAGGCACTGAAATGCAATAAAAATCCATCCATATGTTCTCGGAAGAATTATGGTTCTGCGGGGCCTAATTGCTGCAATAACAACTGTGTAAACCTACTCACAAACAGTAACTACTGTGGGAGCTGCAAAACCAAATGTCAGTTTGCCTCTGGCTGCTGCAATGGTAAGTGCGCCAATCTTGCATATGATGCCAAAAACTGTGGCAAATGCGGCAACAAATGCAAGAAAGGAGGTCGTTGTGTTTATGGGCTGTGCAACTATGCTTGAGGATTCAAAATGCAACAAGTTCAATAAGATGCAGGGACAGTCACAATCTGCATTGTCTGCTCAGAATTCATTTTCCTTAAGGCTGCTGTTGTTACAGAGATTTGGTGCTGAAATAGTATGGAATA
Source organism: Pseudotsuga menziesii (assembly GCA_001517045.1). Lineage (NCBI taxonomy): Eukaryota > Viridiplantae > Streptophyta > Pinopsida > Pinales > Pinaceae > Pseudotsuga > Pseudotsuga menziesii. The sequence continues at coordinate 88,096 of LPNX011007742.1, forward strand.
ATCATACTCAAGTTAGATAATATGGTATAGAATAAGCTGGAGAACAGACTTTTTAATCTGCAAATGCATGCTTTGCATTGTAACTGTTACTTATATAGTAGTTTTTTTATTCAAGTGGCCTGCAATAAATAATACTACGGCACAGGGGTTTTAGTTTTCATGGATACGATATTGTTGTTGTCGACATGAAAGGAAATGAGCACTATGATATTTTATTAATGCTAAATAGATTTATGAACTGTTTAATTGGAACGGATAGCTGTTTTATTTTAGAAATTTGAGTTAACTGATGATTATGTTTTTTCTATATTGTTTATGGAGACTGGGACTGCAGTCTGCTACCATAAAGACATCATGGTAAATAGGGGTCTTAAATGAGCACTGCAAACTTTTCCAAAATGAATGAACAAATATGGATATGTTACAAGGAAGAAGATAAGTTCCAAAAAAATGCAACGAAGTGGATCAATAATGTATTGAGGAAAAATAATGACAAATGGAAGCGACCAGAAGTAGGGAAAACACAATAAAGCAGTTTATTTGTTTAGACTAGGAGTGTAGTGATTTCCATTTCAAGTAGAAATAAATAATTATAAAAAAAGATGAAGACTAACTGATGTATAGGTATTTAGTAATTACATTTAGATACTTGGTGATTAAAATTAAGTATGGAGAATAAGTATCAATTGATTATAATTAGGCATGGAGAGCAAGTAAATGATAATTTATTAGTGACATTTAATTTATAATTTATAGATGTTTATCAACCACAAGTTAAGTGGGTATGCTAATTATTGATTCTAATTAAATTTATAAACAATTAAATATTTAAAATCAAAATACAAATCTCTCTATCTATGTTTTGAAAAATAAATTTAAATAAATTATAAATTATATTAAAAATTAAATTAATATAAATTATAAATTTGTGGTATGCAAAAGAACCATTTTTTTATGATGATGATGATCATGATTAACTTCCGCTAAGACTAACTTTGGTCTATTGGACCTTAAGAAGGTAAATACTTGGTTTAATTTAAAATCTTGTTCCTGTACTCAAAAAGCTTGCCAAGAAACTTTTCAAGCTCACTATAGTTTTCACAAGTTAGGAGGTTATAAATGTTTGTATTATAGAAAATAGTATGAAACTCAACATCAATGTGGGTGTAAGAAAGACACTCTAAGAGAAAGTTATTTCATCCTCAATGCTCATAGACTCACACAAATGACCCTTTCTGCCCATGGAGTTTTCGGAATAGACCAACTACATGTTTTGCTATGGAGTTCATGAGATTTCGTTGTAATCTTGGCTATATTAATTTTATTTTGTGATCTAGTTACTACCGAGAGATACTTCTAATCCTCCCAGTTATGATTAATGACCTCATTATAGTATCTTAATTTTCTTTTAACCGCTAAATTTTCCTCACACCAGAATTTCTCTTTAAAATTAGAAGTAATAATATTTTTGACATTGTTAATGCTCTTCAAAATTTCGTCTCCATTAATGCCCCAATGGCTTAACCAAGCCATGGTATCTTTACACCAATACCACTTGAGGCATAGTTGGTTTTGACTTGAGTTTAAAGCATTTTCAGGAAGTCTCTCGTTTTCCATGTTATTTATCTTATGCTCGTACATTGGGTACCTAATAATAGCAATATTCGCGATGGGGGAAAGACCTGTACTTCTATGAGGAGAATAGGATAAAGCATAATGTTTTTAATTTTGAGGTTATAAGTTATAAACCGCTTATGGATTTGCTCAATCTTCCTCCAAGATTTTCTAGAAAGGTTCCACCCCCATACTTCAGAACCATACAAGATAACAGAGACGACAAGAGTTTCAATTAGGAACTTCTTTTTATCCCACATGACCATATTGGTTGATTTACAGTTATTTTCAAGACCAGAATAAGCTTTCCACCCCCCATTAATCATTTTCTTAATGTTATAGTTCCAATTGAGCTTGTGATGAATATCAAATCCGAGATACTTGTAAGAAGTCACTTCCTCTATATTTCTATTATCATAAATACAATTTTCATAGGTGTCTTTCTTAGATTTTATAATCATGATTTTTGTCTTGTCAGTGTTAACAGTCATACCCATGTTAGAAAAAAAATATTTAAGAATTCTTAATTGCTTATTGAGATCAGGATGACACCTTGCCATAAGAACAAAATCATCAGCATAAAGTAGGAGGATGATAACTATCCGAGCTAAGATTGTACCGACGCAAACTGCTTCCTCTAAACATTTTTCTAGCTTATCAATGCAAATGCGAAAACATGTAGGGGAGAGGGGAGAATCTTGTTTAAGTCCAATATTACAATTTGTATTTGTTGTCCACCCCTCATTATTGTTAAACTTGGCAATGACCTTTTCGTATAACCTTATCATGACAACTCTCAACTCAAAAGGAACCTTAAACTCCTCTAGCCCATTCCACGGGCTATTTCTAGGCACTATATCAAAAGATTTTCTAAAATCCGCAAAGCAACGGAATAGGTCAAAATTATTATTATGACATTCCTCGTAGTGATCCTAAGTGTAAGGAGGTGGTCCATGGTTGAATGACTCCTTCTAAAACCTGCTTGGTCTTTATCCCACTTACCTTCCATTTCTAGCCATCCATTGATCTTCTTTTCTAAGATAATACCATATAACATAGCTTAGAGAGGGCTAATCATAATAGTCTGATAGTTAGAGGGTTCATTTTTATCCCCACTTTTGAAAATTGGAATAATGAGGTTTTGAGTCGAAGGTGTAGGAAACTCTTGCTTGACCACTAGATTAAAGAGTTTGTGGATATGCGGGATGAGGACAAGTCACTCGAATTTTTAATATTTTTTCTTGGTAGCCTTCAATGTATTTGTCTTTTCCATTTGGTAAGAGTTTAACCCCGAAATCTATGTCTTCTAGCAAGAAAACTTATTTCATTGTAAGAAGGGTTTGAATGTTATGTCTAGTATTCGGGGATTCATAAAACATTTTAAGATAGGAATTCCAATCTTTTAAAGCAATTTTATTGTCTTCTTTTGTTTTGCGAATTAGAATTTGTTTCCATAATTTCTTAGGAGCCACCTTGGAGAGGTGTAGGAGAATTTCCTACCATTTACTTACATAATGTTTTCTTCTTTTAATTAAGGCTTTGTAGTGATTTATCTTGTTATTTTTATCAAAAATGTAGTAGCTTGCTTAATTTCTTTTCTCGCAACTTTACACTCTTGATCATACCAAGGGTTGGTTCTACTATTGCTCGTTTTAATCGAGACTTCACTTAGTACTCATCATCGAATGTAAATATGAAAACTGGTATAAACCCATCAAAATCAAGATTTGATCTGCACCTTTGGGTTTTGAATCTTCGGAAAGTATATCGCAAGCCCACACAAATGGATAGCATATTAGACTAATTTATTTTGACATATGCAATCTTTGCCACTTTGAAGTGCACATATTTTAGCAAGTTAACTTTATCTTCACTGCAAGAATATATAGGTTTGCAACAAAATCAATAGCAGAAACTTAATGAATCTTGTAAATCAATGGAATTCCACAACCGAATAATAGCAGTTGCAAATCCGAATGGTGTAGAGCCCTTTCATGAGTTTTATGGTTCTTGTATTAAATTTTCTAATGCTTATTCTCAGAACTAATACTAGTACAGAAATAAGGCATGCAACAATATGAAGAAAACAAAGAAATGTTTAGGTACTTGGATATGAATGAATGAAAACCGAAAGAAAGTATGTGAGTGATTTCTTACTTTTTCAATATGTTCTTCCTCTATTTCGTTAGCGAATGTGCCTGCAAAATAAAATAGAGAGCTCCAAGTCCTCTATCTTCAGATCAATCCGCTCGTTCAACGCAATTCTAAACAAATAAAAACAAAATAGTTATTGGGGAAACTGCTAAGAAGACAGGGCCAAAATCACCAGATGTCATCGTGCACACAACAGAAATCCCGCTTCTTGCCATTCACATCAGAGGAAATTTGGGGTCTAAAATGGGCCTTATAAGAAAACGTGCCAAAATAAGTTTTTGTGAGTTGGAATTCAGGAACCAATAGAATTTCAATAAAATAAGTCAACCATAATGGTTGAATTGGCATATTTGTCATTAAAAAAACTATTTTTCTTTTTCCTATTTTCAACATATCTCCGTGTGGTTTTACTCAAATTTTAGACAGGGCGTTCTAAATTTGAGTAAAATCATATGTTGAAAATACTAAGAAAAAAAGTAGTTTTTTTTTGTTCTTCTAAAATTCACAAATATTAATTTTTTTATGTTAACTATTATTTTATTATTTTTCTTAGGAGGCCCATTTTAGACCCCAAAATTCCTCTAATGTTTATTCCCTCCCAGATCGTAATCACGTCACTGAAAAATTGTTCTTCTACACGTCTCCAAAACTAATAACTCTTTCTTTAATACATTCATTATTGTATTTCTTAACAAAAAAGTGTGTTAATCTTTTTTTAAAGTCATTAAATTATGCCATTAAAAATTTATCTAAAATTTACATTATAAAGTATAGTTTATGCATAAATTATATATATTACCATTTATGCATTTAATAGAAATGATATGTGATATCATCCTATGCTAATATAAAATTATTATAAACAATCATTACATTAACAACAATAACAACATTAGCTAATAATAGATTATTGAGACTTAATAATGGCTATACTAGCAAATACTAATTCGCTAGCCATTCTACTTAAGGGTGACCGAGTCATGGTGACTAAACTTAGGTCACAAGAATTCATAAATGACCACACTAACTTAGATAAATAAATAAACATTACTTACGATGCTATTACCAACCTTGAGCTTCTAGCCAGAAAGTTGCACATTGCTTTTGCCTTGTATTTTTCTCTACTAAAGAATAGGTGTAGCAGAGGGGATGTTACATAAATGTTTCAAATGTTTCATAACTATGTTAGGCTTTAACTTTGAACTATATACAACTATTACATTAAAATATTTCTAGGAGGAAGGTATAAGCAACTTTGCTACTATAAAATGAATTAAAACAATATTGACAATGTATTTTTCTAACCATAGAGATGAACACTATATCAAGGTAATTTCCAGGCATAGATCCATCTTAAACCCATATTTATCAAGCATTTACCCATAGGGATACAATTTCTTATGGTATGTAGTGATCCTAAGTGTAAGGAGGTGGTCCATGGTTGAATGATAACTTCTAAAACCTGCTTGGGCTTTAGCCCACTTACCTTCCATTGATCTTCTTTTCTAAGATCATACCATATAACATAGCTAAGAGAGGGCTAATCATAATGGTACGATAGTTAGAGGGGTCATTTTTATCGCCACTTTTGAAAATACGAATAATTAGGCTTTGAGTCCAAGGTGTAGGAAACCCTTTCTTGACCGCTAGATTAAAGAGTTTGTGGATGTGTGGGATGGGGACATGTTGCTCCATTTTTTAATATTTTTGCTTGGTAGCCTTCAATGTATTTGTCAATTCCATTTTCTAAGAGCTTAACCCTGAAATATATGTCTCCTAACAAGAAAACTTCTTTCATTGTAAGAAGGGTTTGAATGTTATCTCTGATATCCGGGGATTCATAAAGCATTTTTAAGATAGGAATTCCAATCTTTTAAAGCAATTTTACTGTCTTATTTTGTTTTGCAAGTTAGAATTTGCCTCCATAATTTCTTAGGATCCACCTTGGAGAGGTGTAGGAGACTTTCCTACCATTTACTTAGATAATGTATTTTTTCTTCTTCTTTTAATTTAGGATTTGTAGTGATTTATCTTGTCCATTTTTATTGAAATTGTAGTGCCTTTCTTAATTTCTTTTCTCATCTTTACACTCTTGATCATACCGAGGGTTGGTTCTACTATTTTCCATTTTAGTCGAGACTTCACTAAGGACTCATCAAATGTGAATATGAACACTAGTATAAACCTATCAATATCAAGATTTGATCTGCACCTTCGAGTTTTGAATCTTGAGAAAGTATATCATAAGCTCACACAAATGGATAAGATATTAGACTAATTTATTTTGAAAAATGCAATCTTTGCCACTTTGAAGTGCACATGTTTTAGCAAGTTAACTTTATCTTCATTGCAAGAATATATAGGTTTCACAACAAAATCAATAGCAGAAACTTAACAAATCTTGTAAATCAATGGAAGTCAACAACCGAATAATAGCAGTTTCAAATCCAAAGGGCGTAGAGCCCTTTCATGAGTTTTATGGTTCTTGTACAAAATTATCTAATGCTTATTCTTAGAACTAATACTTGTCCAAAAAGAAGGCGTTCAACAGCACGAAGAAAAAAAAGAAATGTTCAGATACTAGACTTTGTGGATATGAATGAATGAAAACCGAAAGAAAGTGTGTGAGTGATTTCTTACTTCTTCATTATGTTCTTCTTCTATTACGTTAGCGAATGTGCCTGCAAAATAAAACAGAGAGCTCCAAGTCCTCTATTTTCAAATCAATCTGGTCGTTCGGCGCAATTCTACAAAAATAAAAACAAAATAGTTATTGGGGGGACTCATAAGAAGATAGGGCCAAACCCTCTGGATGTCATCGTGCACACAACATAAATCCCTCTTTTTTCCATTCATTCCCCTTTGATTGTAATCACCTCACCATCTCATTGACAAATTGTTCTCCTACATGTCTCCAAAACTAACAACCATTTCTTTACTACATTCATTATTGCATTTCTTAACAAAAAGTGTGTTAATATTTTATTAAATTCATTAAATTATTCCATCAAAAATTAGTCTAAAATTTGGGTGCATCCACGGAGGTGGGTTACAATTTTTGGCAAGGCGATTTCGGAAAAACGAAAAATCGTACCTCAATCGAGCTTTTGATAAACCCTCGATCGAGGGTCAAAAAATAGCTTGATTAAGGGTTAAAAAAGACCTCGATCAAGCATTTTTAATCTTCTATAAATAGGCAACAAACCCATCATTTAATTCACTTCGTTTGTTGGATAGAAAATGGTCATTTATATTCATTTGTCGATATGAGTTGTAGAGTAATTGGGTTATAGATGTGATTGATCACATGTATGACTCCAATCAATCACATCTATAACACCAATTACTCTACGACTAATATCTATTCATAAAATCTAGAGGAGGTGGCAGTAATAATGCGGTTACTCATTTTTTCTTCAAGGTATGTATTATTACCCACAAGTATATCATTCTTCTAGTCGAAATTATGTTTTATTAACTTTTATTATCATATAATTCTATGTTTTAGAGACCTTGATCGAACTGATAGCTTGATCTTGACATTGTATTTCCATTTGCATTGAATGTAAAGTTTCATTTAATGAAGTCTTCCAAAAGATGCTTGGACATCTTGTATTTTGAATCCCCATTTGAATTCATGTCATTGAACATTTTCAATTCTTGTCGAAATGAGAATTAATATCATGTTTAGTTTCCATACTTTTTGTTTTTCGGCTCTCACAATCGTCATAACACATTTTCTTTTATTTATTTTCTTCCACTCTTAGCATTATGAAACACCATAACAATTAGTCACTTGTTATTGATGTAAATTCTAATGTCATTCAATAATTTACTAGCAAAATTAACTACAAATGTGTGGCAAAATAAAAGTTTTGAAAAGTAAACAAATGACATTGATATAACCCAAGGAAATGAGGTCATATTTGGGTGCATCCATGGAGTTGGGTTACACTTTTTGGCAAGGCACTTTCGAAAAAAACATGAAAACGTACCTCGATTGAGCAATTTTTAAACCCACGATCGAGATCATAACACCTAGATCTAGGGTTTAACAAAACGTCGATCTCGGTTTTAATATTACCTCGATCTAGGTTTTAAGACCTTGATCTAGGTTTAAAAAAAACCTCGATCTAGGTTTTAAGACCTCGATATAGGTTTTAAAAAAACCTCGATCTAGGTTTTAAGACCTCGATCTAGGTTTTAAAAAAATATCGATCAAGGTTTTAAGGCCGCGCTCGAGGTCCTTTTTCAAAAAAATTATAAAAAGAGGTTTAAAAGGTAGTTCGATCGAGGATTTAATAAAACCTCGATCGAGCTTATTTAAAAACCTCGATCGAGGGATGTTAAGACCTTGATTGAGGGCCTGAAAAATAGAGAATTAGCCCTCTTACAGGAAAATCAATGTTTCTTTGTGTCTTCTAGGGGTGTAAACCCTACCATTCATGGCACATAACTGAGCGAAGTTCATACTAATAGATTCATCACCGAATCCTCTATCCATTGAGGTATCATGCATACGTTTTGGAATTCATATGGGTTTTTTTTTAATTAGTTCTAAAACTTACACTTAGAAAACCTCACAACAACTTCGAAGTAGCTCAAAGAAAAATATGCAAGGTAAAAAATACACATCCAAAAATTTCTTAAAAATGCACAACCCACACATCGACGCGTCCTCTTCAAAAGGGTATCTTTGGTTTTTCAATTTTTGAAAACAGTGAAAAAAAAAGGGGGATAGACACACATGTGTATAAACTGATGTTGAAATCAAATGTGGTCACTTTCGAAAAATAATAAATAATTGTGTATTGTGAAATAAATTAACAAAAAAATATGCATACCACAGTGCATTTTGTGTAGATCATGCTTATATATTTTTAAAAAAAAATTATTAATGTAAGATTGATTTATTGGGGATGGACATGAGCCACTTATTAACTTCTTCAAATTTTTAAGGTCACACCGTTCATTAAGTGCGAAATTTCACACATTAAATGACATCGGAATATTTTAAAAAAAATATCATTGGGAAGCCAACATAATATTCTAGAATTTGTTTTTTACTGCAAGTCAAAATTCACATGGCATATATACGTTTCGAGGGCTTCTATCTAGCACATGAGTGAAAAATCAGGTTTTCATCGCCAAATTTGGCCAAAAAGTGTTACCCACCTTCATGAAATCACCCATTTGTTTTTTCATGCTCACATTTTCATTTCTATAAAGGTACTAAAAATACTTTGCTCCTTCGTATATAATTTTTAATTTTAAAAAACTACAATTATGTGATATGACTCTCAATGTAACACTTATTTTTATCTTAATCATTCTGTTATATTCCGCCCTAGGCTCTAGGATTTAAATATTTGTCTCAAAGATCTATACCATAGGTAGATCGTAGTCCTGACAATCCAGGTTTTGTGGACACAACTCGCCTAAATTCAGCTCATCAACTAAATTGCATGCATCATTGCTCTCATTGGTTCATTGCAAAAAGAATACTATGGCAATGATGTATGTAATTCAGTTGATGAGTTGAACTTAGAGGACTTGTGTCCACTCAACCTGGATTCATAGGACTACGATCTACCTATGGTATAGATCCTCAAGTTAGATATTTAAAGCTCAGAGCCCAAGGCGGAATAGAACATGATGATTAAGATAAAAATTAGTGTAAATTCAAAGTCATATCACATAATTGTAGTTTTTTAAAATTAAAAATTATATATGAAGCAGCAAAGTAATTTTAATGTTTAAAACATTTCACTACATTTCTGTACTACATTGTATACACATTGGATATATTGCTAATAGGAATCAAATGATGTTGAAATTCCTTACCAATCACTGATGACATAAACAAGCTAGATGTTGAATTCTAATGAAAACACACCATGATACTACTTGAATATAAGCATTAAAAAAAATTAAATGCATGTAGTTCACAAACTCTAAAATTATTGTTAAAGCCCCAACATGAATCACTGGCATCACCATCAAGGTTTCACAACTATTGGTTAAATTTTTGAGTTATCATGCTAGGATGCATTGAAGGGTTTATTGTATCTACATCATGGTCATTTTGCTACAAACAACAGTTTGTCCACTTGGTCATTGCACACAATATTCATAATCAATGTCATCTATAGTGTTGTTTAAATCCATGTCTCTTTTCAACATAGAGTTCAATGTTTTTGTTAATATCTTTGGTCTAGAAAAAATTTAAACTTCATTAAATTTAGTTATAAGGAGGGTCACAAGGTCGCATATATGGGGCGCAACATATTATTATCACTATGAAAAAAACCTTTTTTTATGAGTTGAGCGAGTTGGCATGTCATGTTTATTTCACGAGTCTTATCCATTTGCTATATTCTTAATGTACTCGTGTCTAGATGAAACAGATTGGTAATACATTATAAATGTCAATTATGTTTATGTACACATTTATCTATACAATGAGAGAGTTCTAATTATATGTTCTAGGTGAACTATGGAAAGAGTTTTCTTGTTCCCTAAACTTTGATCCCTCTTTAATAGTTTCAAAAAACTAAATCTAAAAAACAAAGGACAACTTCCCTTGTTACTTGTATATTTCACTATGGTTATGAGTATTATATTATTGCTCCTTCAATTCTTCTTTTTATGCATTTATATTCTTAGCATTTATTCGGATATGAAAAATAAAATAAAATAATAAATTCTTTATATTTATTACAATGTTGAGAATAAGTATCCTTCTTATTCTTTTTTTATTTTATATTTCATTATTTTATATTTTTTTTACTTATGTTTTTATTTTTTAATTTTTACATTTACCATCTTTAAAAAATTATAATTTCCCATTTCCCCTTTATTCTTGTGTAATTTTTCTTTTAAATTCTTTTAGATGGGTTCTTGAAACCCATTTCTAAAATGGCCTACATGAACATAATATTATATATAATATATATAAGCTAAAGCTTATATCCCAAAAAAATATGCTAGTATATTGGTAGTCATGTACAAATCTTTTTTTCAAGTGTTTAAGAGTAGCTCAATCGAGGGTTTATCAAACCCTCGATCAAGGGTTTAATAAACCTCGATCGAGGGTTTAATAAACCCTCAATCGAGGGTTTAATAAAACCTCGATCGAGGTTCAGATAAAACCTCGATCGAGGGCCTGAAAATAGAGATTTAGCCATCTTTCAAGAAAATCAATGTTTCTATGTGTCTTCTAGGGGTGTAAACCCTGCCATTCATGGCACACAACTGAGCGGAGTTCATACCGATAGATTCATCACCGAATCCTCTATCCATTGAGATATCATGCATGCGTTTTGGCATTCATATGGGTTTTTTTTTAATTAGTTCTAAAACTTACACTTAGAAAACCCTACAACAACTTCGAAGCAACTCAAAGAAAAATACACAGGGTAAAATATACACATCCAAAAATTTCGTAAAAATTCACAACCCACACATCGACGTGTTCTCTTCAAAAGGGTGTCTTTGGGTTTTCAATTTTTGAAAACAATGAAAAAAACACTGGGATGGACACACATGTGTATAAAATGATGTTGAAATCAGATGTGGTGATTTTCGACAAAAAAAAAATTGTATATTGCGAAATAAATTAACAAAAAAATATGCAGACCACAATGCATTATGTGTAGATCATGCTCATATATATATTAAATAATTAATCTAAGATTGAATTATTGGGGTTGGACACGAGCCACTTATTAACTTCTTCAAATTTTTAAGGTCACACAATTCATTAAATGCAAAATTTCATACATTAAATGACATCGGAATATTTTAAAAATAATATCATTGGGAAGCCAACATAATATTCTACAATTTTGTTTTTTACTGCAAGTCGAAATTCACATGGCATATATGCGTTTTGAGGGCTTCTATCTAGCACATGAGTAAAAAATCAGGTTTTCGTCGCCAAATTTGGCCAAAACGTGTTACCCACCTTCATGGAATCACCCATTTATATTATAAATTATAGTTTATGCGTAAAATATATATATTACCATTTATGCATTTAATAGAAATGACATGTGATATCATCCTATGCTAATACAAGATTATTATAAACAATCATTGCATTAATAACAACAACAACATTAGCTGATAACAACTCATTGAGAATTAATAATGGCTTTACTAGCAAATACTAATTCACTAGCCATTCTACTTAAGGGTGACCCTAGTCATGGTTACTAAACTTAGGTCACAAGAATTCATAAATAGCCACACTAACTTAGAGAAATACATAAACATTACTTATGGTGCTATTACCTACCATGAGCTTCTTGCCAAAAAACTGCACATTGCTTTTGCCTTGTATTTTTCGTAACTAAAGAATAGGTGTAACAGAGGGGATGTTACATAAACGCTTCAAATGTTTCACAACTATGTTAGGCTTTAACTTTGAACTATATACAACTATTACATTAAAATATTTCTAGGAGGCAGTAGCTTTGCTACTAATTTCACTTCTTAAAATTATAATAATTTATAAAATGAATTAAAACAATATTGACAATGTATTTCTCTAACCATAGAGATGAACACTATATAAAGGTAATTTCTAGGCATAGATCCATCTTAAACTCATATTTATCAAGCATGCACCCACACGGATCAAATTTCTTGTGGTGCAAATATTTTTTTTATCTTAAATATTTTACAAAAATTTTACACCTCAAAACAATTGATTACCTCTCTTGCTTTATAGATTAATGCTTAAGGTTTAATTTTTTATTTGATGATGGTGATGATTATTAACGTCCCTAAAAATTGCAATATAGGTAATTTACACTAATTTTTTACACATATAAAATTGCATTAGAAAAGTAACATAAAGCTTCATAGCACGACATAGCATGGGTTTTACATTGAAACTTCTACTAAACAATTAACATGCATTTTCAAATTGTTGATTTAATTTTTATGATATTTTATTAAATTTATCAGTGTTTTTGTTACATCGATAGGCATATATCTCATATTGGGCCTCATCGGGCCTTTGCGAGTCGATGGAAAAATTAACCAATGTTCGACAAGTGTATAGTGGGAATGCATTTAATGGCCATTGCATCGTTTAGCATAACAAATGTTTCGAGCTAACAACAATTGACAAATGTTGAGATTGAGTCGATCAAGAAAATTGACAGTTGTAGAGTGGAGATGCATTCAGATGTACGTAAACTCCAAAATTTCAATGTTAACAAGAGCTAACAAATGTTCAAATTTGACAACAGTTAACAACTTGTTGTAAATGGTACCGATGAAGAACATTGATGGAAATTAATGATAACAACCAACACATGTGCTTCGTTGCAATCATTTCTACTGTGGGCGCACTTCAGTAAGTTTGAGTTTAAAAAACATGTATGTTCGGTCCATTCAATGGATTAATAGCGAAATCAACTATTGACTTTGTTGTTGGTCAGTTGGATAGACCAAACGTACAAATTTGTTAAGAATAGCCATTTGATACTTAAGTTCTAGGAATTAAGAAATGTTGATCATGTTGATCATGGCAGTTAATAAATCTCCATCGTGGCGGGTAAGAATGGGCCATCATAGTACCCATCGCGGTTGATATGTATCTATTATGTGTAGCTCAAACACTCTGATGGAGTGTTGACACGGTTGTGTTTCATGGAGTTAGGAGTTGTGATAGCACATGTGCATTTCGTTATATCCAGTTAGAGTGATTACGAAGACATGGATGTTAGAGTCGGTTGGGATGTAAGGATACTCCACAACCTAAAAATACCTCTCACCATTCTTATTTTGTATTGCACTTCCTTTATCAGAGGTCTGTCAGGATAGCTAAAAACGAGATACAGGTAAGCTTAAATAAAACAAATCTATTGAAAAGGATTAGCTGTTAAAATTTAAGCATTTTCATTACAGAACGAGACAAGAGTGAGCTGCTGGAAAAGATTCACACCTTTACTGTGCGAGCGGAACAAGACAAGGTAAGTATTAGTGCATGTACATTTCAAAATCCTGATGCCGTTATTACTTTTAGTTAGGTTCTGTTTCTTTATCGCTATCGCAGAGCCATAAAATATTGAGCAGGTGGGAAACATTGTCATTTTTACCCCAACAACAAGGTAAGCATCATCAGAAAACATCCCCCACCAAAATAAAATAAGCTAAGTTGAAATCGGCTTTATATATATAAAGTTGAAAACATTGACATCCTTCGTTTTGTCTATGATCACGTTGAAATGAAATACTGTGTTAAAATGCAAGTAGTTTTCTTGCTAATGAAAATTCAATGCTTTTATATAAATATTGTTCTTATTAAGAATACAAAATTTGCAGTTTGAAAAAACATTTCGCAAATGTTTTATTGAAGCCATGAAACCTAAAACTATCAAACCTGCAAGTAAACTAAATAAACAAGTACCTACATGATTACCTGTAGGGAGCGTACACTCAAAACATGCAAATGAGTTCAATACCGAGATATGAATAATAAGAGAATGGAGTATTTAAACCAAATGAGAATTGAATAATAAGAGAATGGTGTATTTAACCCAAATAAGGAGAATGCGACCACTACACAGAACTGGCCAGCTTAACTTAAGAAAAGATTTATATTTGATTATCAGTACTTGCAAAACAAAATGGTATGCATTACCATGAATGCTAAGTAATCCACCCATTCAAAAATCGAAACCGGCGCAATAGTGCTAAGTTAAATTATGAGAACATAAGGCATAAAAGGTGATAAAAAGGTTTCACATTCGGAGCGCTACTGCAACAACAACAAGGTAACATTGTAAAAAAAGAGTTGTCACCGAAATAAAATAAGCTATGTAGAAATGGAGTTTATATATATTTGTGTGTACACCCATTTATACAGCCATATTGGTGCTATAAGGTAAGCTAAATTATGACACAAGGACATAAGGAATAAAAGGCTTTCACATTTAGAGTGCGACTGTAACAACAACAAGGTAACCATTATCACAAAAGAGTTGACACCGAAATAAAATAATCTATGTAAAAATGGAGTTTATATATGTATATATTTATTTTTATTTTTATTTTTATTGGAACATCTTAAAAACATTACAGTGCACAATTTCAAGCAACATTGTTTATCACCTTGAAATGAAATGCTCTGCTAAAATACAATTACTACTCTTGTTGAGTTATATACATGAATACTAAGATAAAATAAAAAACCAAAAAACTATAGCTCAATGGACTCTAGGATTTAAGTGGAGACACATGTAGGGCCAATGTTTTCTGAAAAATTTAAACAATTTTAATTTGTTTAGAGTAGAATAGACAATCAGCATCCGCTTGTAATATCTCGAGGGAAATTTAATTGTGTTTTTAATTACATAAGATGTGAACAGCACAAATTTATGAATAAATTTGTAGCTTTCTGTGCATTTGTAGCTTTCTGTGCTTTTTTCAGTTTGTAGTGTTGTACAGTTTGGTTGAGCTTGGAGTTGATAGTACGTGTTGCTTAAATGATATGGATGAAGATGAAAGTTTGCTCGAAATAAATGCATGTATTTTAAAATTTGAGAAGAGTATAGTAATGTGGATTTTAGCATGGATAACTTTATTGGCTATATTAAGGGGGTTACAAAAATTTAGTGGGTTGTTTTCTTATATGGAAAGGGTTTTTTTAACTAAAATATGTATTATAAAAAATTAATCTAAAATGAATATCCTCTCGGATATTAATGAGGAAAATGTAGAGAGGATTCACCTTGTTGAGCAATATCTTATCATGTTCATTCATAAAGGGGTTTTATTATGAAAAATAATGGGGTATAGGTATTGGTGGGTATAAAAAGGGATTTCTAGTAAAATTACGGAAAATCACCTAAAAATAGGGTTTTTTAATGGGAAATATGTATTGGGTTGTGGTCTCAACAAAAGGATTTTTGGAGGTAATTATCAATATCTTGTGAAATTAGGGATATTTTTTAATATCCCGTGAATGAAGGCACTATGAAATGGTTTCACTAAGTGAAGACCCTATGGGAAAATGAATTAAAAATATTTTTTTCCCTAGAAAGTCTCCCTCCAATCTATCCTTCGCCCTAATTTCTAGAGAAAATCTAGTGAAATCACTCCTTCACCCCCATTTTTCAATAATGGAGGCCCCCAAGGGTTATTTAGCCCTCCATTTTCCTTGTAATTCAGGCATATGGTTGCATTCACCTGTATTTTTAGTCAATTTCACGTGATACCTTCTTTGAGCCCTTGATTTCCAGTATTGGAGGCAAGATAAAGGTCTATTTTGTTCTATATAAAGGCTACAACGATTCATGGTTCACCCACATCGGATTATGCTTTCAAGCTGAAGGTTCTGGTTGATGTGATTCCACTTTTCATTCTTAGTCTTCTCGACATTTTAAACTTCCCATAACATCACCATTGTCAAAATCTCATGTCTTGAAGGGGCAGGCTGCACATGTAATTGATCAGAGAATCCAAACTCACATCATGCTTTTTATCCAATAATTAACGTGGTATTATTTTTATCCATAGTTACAATAGATTATTATATTGTAAATTTACGTTTTGTCATTTTTTTATCATGGATGTTTTTTAGGCCTGTTGAATTCTAGGGCGCTCTTGATTGTTAGGGATCATTCGGTATTATTAGGGTTTTATTCTATCCCAGGAGTATTGGTTCCATTAAAGTGTTATATATCACAAAAGATATAATTTACTTTATGATTTGTCATGTTTAAACTATTCACTGACATTTATATATTGTTAGTGGATGATACTCTTGATGGAGAGATGACGCATGGTTTTGATATATTTAAACTAAATTTGATCTAGTTGTTTAAGTTGTGATTTTATTAGGATCTTGCTCTGCAATTATTATTGGATCTAAGGCATTCTTAAGAATGTATATGTTCATATCTTATGTATATTATTGTTGATGTTTGGGATGCTTATAATATAAATGAATGCAAACTAATTATAATGGCAGGGCTACATTGGAATGGTCTTTATTTTGGTTGTCTTCTTGTAGAGTTGCCCAAAGTGTACTTGTAGATTCTTTTATTTGTGTTGAAAAGTTCGTGACTAGTAGATTTTTTTATTTGTATTTCCAAGTTCATCAATTTTATTTGTAACCTAACTTTATTGGGTTCAGTACTTGTTTTACGATATTTTCTTTTGTAAGGGTCATTCATAAGTAAAAAAATTGGTGATTTGTTTTGATGTGTAATTTCTATCATCATCCATAAATGGATCTAGTTATGTATGATAAATATAAGATTTAGTTGGAACATGATAATTCATTTCCATCATGATTATATATAATATGTACAAGGCATGTTAATTGACCTGAGATGTAGACATTATGCTATTTGATATCTAGTCTTTTGCATTCAATGAAGGTACTAAAACAATTTCACCACATTTATCATGCTTTCAAATATTTCAAGGACATGGATACAAACACCTCCTCAGTTTATAATATGAGAAAAACCAGTATTTAACATAGTAGTTCTAATGATATGTGTGATGATGAATTAATGTGATTTCTACTCTTATTAGTGTATGTTATTATTTATAATAACCATTGCAAGTTTCGAACTAAATCAAATGACATAATTTATATAATTTTGATTGTCAACAAAATAAACAAGAAAGTGACATTTGTATCTATAAACAAATAAGCAGGTTATTTTTTTCTTAGAGGGTAGCTTAAAAATGAGAGATTTGAAAAATAAATTAATTGGAAATCCATACATTATATTAAGGTTGTGGGTATCGATAATAATCCATGTTGTAAGAATGGTTCATGGGTGCAATAATCACTCCATAGTGTAAAGTGTTCAATTCTATCAGTTTGTCAGTATGTCAAGATTTGGGTCTTGACATGTCTCTTAGACCATTAAGGGACGATTTAAAAAGTGGAGTCTCCACTTGACTTAAATCTAATTAGTGCAGTTATTTTTCACCAACACCTCTCGTTGTGAGTGATCCAATACTTCTTGTGAAAGGTATAAATAAATCCTTCCTCTCCTCATTCATGCATTTGTTCATTTAAGAGTATAGGAGTCGAGAGAGTCGATCTCTAGCATATGCTCTTTTATTGTACTACCTTAGTAATATGCATAATCAAAAGTTGAGTCTTCATAGCAAAAGATTCACCAAGATATTACAAGATTTTATAATTTGATGAAAGATTCACCAAGTTTTTACAATATTTTATAATTCAGTGAAATATTCGCCAAGATTTTATAATATCTTATAATTTAGTGAAAGATTCGCCAAGATTTTACAATATTCTATAATAGAATGATTATCCAAAAAATTATATATACATATTATATTATTGATAAAATAGCCTTCAAATTTTTCTATATATTAAGGAGATTCACCCATTTATTATACATAAAATTTTGGGGGTGTTCGTAAAATTTTCCCTGGTATATGGACACCACTTCAACCTAAAATGATATGCTCAAGATATAATTTATATGTGATAAGTATATAGAGACTAGTTCAACCTACAAAGATACCCTTTTAATCCATTTCCTCAACATATAGTTTTATAAAAGATGATTATCTCACAGCATTGGGATTTATATTTTCCAACGAAGATAAATTCTAAGATAAATAACTTGAGGTATCTTGACCATATAACTTTCTATAAGACACCTTTGGAAATAGCTCTCTTGGAGAGTGTACATCAAGAATTCGTTATGCATTTTAGTTGTACACTTCTTCTTGTTAACTGTAAACATGGGATATACTGACTTTGTAACTTTGAAGGTTTCCTTCTCCATAATGGAGTGCTATGTCTATTCACCATGACAAAGAGTGTTGGAAAACAAGTGAAGTGGAGGTTGGAGCAATGTGATGTCAGAATATCCACTGTTTAACACTGTACAAATGAAATTCCATGCAGCCTTGAAAGACATTTTGGAAAAGTAACTAAATAGTAGTCAGTCACAGCATTATGGCTAGCTCAAATCCAATGTGTATTGAACTTATTCCATGTTAGTATGTTCTAATCTAACCAAGTCTAGACAAAACTCTTAATTTTCAAGGGCATATTCCATTTCTAGAATTTACTATACCATCATTTTTTAGATACACAATTTTCATGAGAAATTGCAACCTTTGTTGATATCAGATTAACATATCCACTTATACTCTTCCAAGTCAACAATAAGGAATCTTTATTTTTTGTTAGTCTAATCCCTATTGTGTTAAGAATTGAAAAGTGTTAAGTTTCTTTGTAGACCCAAATATTTTTCCAAGGGACAATAGGAACTTGATATTATCAATCATAGTGGTCTCTTGACTTGATGAAGAGTAGAAAATGCATATTAACCAAATAGTATATAAGAGTCCTACTAACCAATCAAGAGGTCCACACCCACCTAAACATGTTTCCCATTTCCTACTCTCAAATCAAGTCATGTTACAAGCTACTGAAAGGATTTTACATAACCCTAGATTTATATTTATGTGAATAACCCTAGGTTTATGCATGAACCTTGAAAGTATGCCAACAACATAAGAAATATCTGGTCTAGTTGTTGTAAGGTAGATAAGACTCCCTACAAGTTGTCGATACTTGGTCGCATACTCAAATTCTTTTCCTTCGCTTGATGTGAGCTTCATTTCCTGTTCCAATGGAGTAGATATAGGGTTGCATTCTATCATGCAAAATTTGTTTAGTAGTTCTCCAACATATTTTTTCTGAGATAGGAATATGTACTTAGGATGTTGAGTAACTTCAATTCCTAAGTAATAGTGGAGATGTCCCATATCTGTCATTTCAAAGATCTTTTTCAAATCTTTCTTTATGGATGCTATATAGCTCTCATTGTTCCCTGTCATCAAAATATCATCTACATACACCACAAGATACACAATATATCTTCCAACTTTCTTTATAAACAGTGTTGCATCATCAAGATCAAAATGTTCAAAATTTAACTTCAAAAGATGCTCGGCTAACTTTTCATACCATGCGCGAGGTGCTTGTTTTAAGCCATACAAGGATTTGACAATCTTGCATACCTTTTGTTCTTTTCCTTTCACAACAAAGCCTTCTGGCTGAGACATGAAGACATTCTCTTTCAAGTCTCCATTCAAGAAAGCAATATTCACATCCATCTGATGAACTTTCCACCCTTTCTGAGTAGCTAAAGAGAGTAAGGTATGGATGGTAGCCCATTTTGCTGTAGGAGAGAACGTTTCTTCATAGTCAATTCCTTCCTTCTGTGCATAACCTTTTGCTACAAGCCTTGCTTTGTGCTTGTCAAGTGAGACATCTGATTTGTATTTGTTCTTGTACACCCACTTGCAGCCAATTGGTTTGGTTCCAACTGAAGGGTCAACTTGCTTCCAAGTTCCATTCTTCATGAGTGCATCATACTCATTCTGCATAGCTTCTTTCCACTCAACTCGAGTAGAAGCTTCTTCAAAGGAAGTTGGTTCAA
>LPNX011007742.1:108548-185577 GCA_001517045.1 Pseudotsuga menziesii
TGGACATTTTACTGCATCACCCCCAAACATTAGTTTTACATTCTTGAAAAACATCATTGAATGAACCATATTCATTATGGTTCTATTCATTCTTTCTGCTACACCGTTTAGTTGAGGATTGTAGGGAACTGTAGTCTGATGTGCAATTCCATGTTGGCGAAGATAATCTTCAAAAGCATTTGAAGTGTATTCTTTCCCATTATCAGTACGAAGTGTACCAATTTTTTATTGTGCTTGTTTTTCTATCAATGCATGAAAGTCTTTGAATGTTTGAAATGCTTCTGATTTTGTCTTTAAACAGTAAATCCAGCACATTCTTGAGCAATCATCAACAAATGCCATAAAATACTTATTCCCATTTGCTGAAGGTGTTGGCATTGGGCCACATAAATCAGAATGCACTAATTCTAATTTCCTACTTGCTCTGAAATTAGATTCATGGAATGGAAGCTTACTGTGTTTCCCTAATATACATGCATCACATTTGTTCTTCTCTTTAGGAATGGTGGGCAAACCAAATACACCATTCTTTCTCAACAAACGAAGAATGTTATAATTTAGATGACCAAATCTTGCATGCCACAATGAACTAGATGAAAAATTACCTTCTCCATGTTGAGAGAGGTAGGCATAGTTCTGAACTCTTGCAGGTGAACCCTTTAGCTTCAGCAGCTTCCCATCTTCGTATCCAGTCATAATGACTTGGTTGTCAGAGGACTTTCTTATTTCTACGATTCCATCAAACATGTGGATGGAATGGCCTCACTGCCGAATCTCCACCAAGGACAGTAGGCTTCTCTGCAACTCTGGAAGATAAAGAACATTCTTCAACAAGAAATCATGGAATCCAGGCATCTTCAGTCGAATGGTGCCCATTCCATTTGGTTTAAGACTTGACTTATCTGCAAAGTAAACTATGCCATCTATTGTTTCATTAAGTTCTTCAAAACAGTCTTTTCTAAATGTCATGTGTGATGTTGCACCAGTATCAAGCAGCCAACAATCTTTGTAAGATGAAAGTGAAGTCATTTCATTAATTCCAAGATTACAATGTGCAACAATGCAATGAGCAGAATCAGAAGATTTACTAGCATCTTGATTTTTATTATCATATTTCTTTTGGTTATGTTTGTCTTTGATGGAGTCCCACGAAGCCCAGCACTGATCTGATGTGTGCCCAATATTTCCACAATGCTTGCACTGCAAATCTAATCTTTTGATGAAGTTGTTTCTGCCCCCTCTGCCTCTGAAGTTTCTTCTTCCTCTGCCTCTCTTAGATGCTATAGATTGCATCTTTTGCAACTGCTGGTGTAATTTACAATAATGAACTTAATATGACAAAGAGAAAAACAATAACCTTGCAGGTCTACAATCTCTGCCGAGGTGATTTACAATAAGTTCATTTACAGAGAAAATGTGCTGTCAATAAGTTCATAAGCAAATAATTCACCACTGGTGATGGTGAGGGACAGGCACAACTCTCAAAGAAACATAGGATTAGATCGTTTTCAATGCATCTCCATGTAATTTACTTTAGAGTGTTGTTTACATGGACAATTCAAATCTTCTTATGAAAAATTACAATAATACCTCAATACATTATCTTGGAACAGACTTGTAGCAGCACCCAAAGAAATGAGTTCTCTGGTCAACACACCCAAAAGACTCCACGCAGGCAGCTTCAAGAACTTGCAGCAGCAGAAAAATTGCTCAGTGGTAATATTCCCAATTGCACGAGCAGTCTCAATGCAATCAACACCAACAAAACAACATATAGCTTTCACAACATTCTTCAATGTATGATATATCAATCAGCATACATTATTCTTCAATATTCAACATAATATCAGTTAGCATATCAATCACAATATATCAGTCAGCATGATATACAACATACATTATTATTCAACATAAAAGATATATATCAGTCACTCTCCATGCAGCATATATATCAGTCTCTCTCCACGCAGCATATGGAATTCGCAGCCTTCAGCAGTCTTCAATGTGACTTTAGTCTTCAACGCAACCCAAAAAGATCACCAGACTTCCAGTCTCTACGTAGATACTATGCAAGCCTCTTGAAGAGAACAGTCTTCACACATATACTCATCACATGTCCTTCGAATGATACCACAAAACTTCAAACCCTTCATGCAGCTGATGGTGTCCAGCTACACGCTCAGGCTTCACACAGGTTGTAGCAACACAATGTAGAAGGAAGCAAATAGTAGACATGTCATCCTTCACAACTTCTGGATACCAATCCCGGGGATTCTTGAATGCAGAATCAATATCACCATTTCTGATAAGCTGGCGTAATATCTTTCGTTCATCTAATGCATAGGTCACTATTTCTAAAGAAGCAATACTAATTACATTCTTGTGGGCACTCCATATTTCACAATCTTTTTCATATGATTTCTTTAAAAAAATAAACAAAACATGGCGGTGGCTCTACATATGATTGCAATTCAACAGGCTCCTCATATATGGAAAGCCAGCAACTAAAACTCCACTGTTTTGCCTTTGGGTATTATAAGAATTCACAGATTGATATTCTAAACTGATGAAAGTACTCAAAAAATAACAATCCAGAACATTGAGAAATCAAAGTCAACCAGCCAACCAACCGTGCAGCTGATCTATTCATCCTCGCGCTTGAGCTTCTCGATTTGTACGTTCATGCGTTCGATCCTCATGACCATGGTTGAAACGCAGAACAGAAGCCAGTAGAGCAGGAGAGCCGAGGAAATAAGCATGAAGTTACGCTGACTCTTCATTAAGGATTTCTCATCACATAACAAGCAGCACACAGAACAGAATGATGAATGGAGAGCGTGGTTACAAATTAGGGTTAGGCAGGTCTCCAAGAGAATAACGCATACAAGGCATGTGATTGGTAGATTGACGGAGCAGGCAGTCTGGCAATGGACTGGCAAACAGAATGCCAGGACTGAAATGCAGCCAGGAGTTATGGCAGGCAGCCAAGCTCTGATACCACTGATAGGTATAACTCCCGATTCATTTAATATTCCTTTGCTAATGCATATACTTATACAAATCATATGACGGTTGTGTTTCACCTTCTGCCCAGCCTTTTCGGCTTCCTACTATTCAGATTTATTTATTTATTTACAATATATAATCCTGACGGATTATATTCTAACAACAATAAATGTTAAAACCTGCGATTGTACTAACAGCTAACAGTTAACCTCAATATTAGTCAAGTAAGTGGTTTCTTTAACAATTTATTTTTTCATAGAAGAATAAAAATCTTTTTATGTAATATCTGTTTCAGATTACTAATTAGCTCTTTATGTCAGTAGGTGGAATTTACTTTTAGATCTGGGGCTTACTTAGCATTTGTGCTAACGCAGATGAATATTGTTTCTAACAGGTTTTTACAGGTATGATCGATTGAGTATATATATATTTTTAAATATTTATTAATGTCAGCAGTAATTAAATTGCAAATTAAGAAGCTTAGTACATTAAGCTACTAAATACTAGACAGCTACTGCAAGGTAAAATCATTTGACTTACATCGGTCGTACAGATAATCAAGCTTAAAAGAAGTATAATGTTGGTATAGTATAATTGCGACTTTAACATTAGACTATTAGATATGTGAATTCTTCTTTGGTCTAAGTGTTTGAACATACTCATAAGCAATTATTCTATTTTACAATATTTTTGCAATATTATCTGGTCTGGCTTGCATAATTGTTTCCCTTGAAAGTTATTATATTTATTTTTACTTTTAGGATACTCATAGCCAAATATCTCATTAATAATAAGAAATTTTAAATTAAGAAAATAAGACCATCAAGCTTTTCTCTGCAAGAGCTTACGGATACCCATACTTTGTTCCTATAGTTTCACTCTGAATTTTACTTACTTCTGAAAATGTAAAAAGGATAACTTTTATCATAACATCAGTTTTATCTATATAACCATGTTACTGTCCACTAGATAAATTGATGAACATAAAACCAAAATGAAGTGTTCCCATTTGTTAACAAGTAATGTCGTATAACTTTGCGACATATTCTTGTGATAAAACCAATATCTTTAAAAATGTACTACTCCATAGTTTTCACTGCTATAGGAGTTATCAACTCATTTATAATTCTTAACTGTTTATAATAACTTGTTTGATGAGCCAATAATTTACAAAAGTCTATTAATATCACAAAATCGAAATTAGCCTTAACTTCTTGGCATTTATATAAGATATTTATATAAAAGTTAGACTTAAAACAAAAGGGTCTATTTAACCCAAACTCTAATAAGGAGTGGTTTAATAAAGGTTAACTTACCATGCATTTACATAATAGACTATAATGAGTTCAAGTTTCAAGGAATAACTCGTGGGACTTGAGCCTTTTACTGGAGTTGCCAAGGTCTTGTAATAGTTAACAAGCATTCTTGGAAACCATAATAAATACTTAACCAAGTCTAAATCTACAATCTTAACACGTATCCTATGCTATCTAACTTATTGAACTAAGCTAGAGAGTGAGTATGCCAACACTCAACACGTTAAGATAATGTATAACATAACAATATGAATTAAAGTGGTGAGGGTTTGGCATAATCCGCGTCGGGTTTTAAACTCGTAAATACACATGGTTCAAGCTTGATCAACGTACACTAATCAACGTTAATGATTTGTGATTAAGTGTTAATGATTTGTTATGCTGATGATTAGGGTTTGACTTCATACTCTTGGTCTGTTGATAAGGTTTTTACCCCACGCAATAACGTAATTCTCATGCAAAAGAACTATGGAAACACGACCCTCGAATGTGAAATAATTCTCAGGATACGTGGAGCGATCCTGTCCAAGTGTAAGGAATATAAAGCACCCAGAGACTTGACCTAAGGCATAGTTATCCCGCCGTTCATGCTGCTCCAGGGCTCGCCTTCCATGGCCACCGACGTTTCCTGGATTGTTGCCACCCAAAACCTTGCTTTTATGTTGTTTCCATTCTCTCACGAGTGGTTTTGATTGTTAAAAACTCCTTTTTCAGTCGTGGAGCTATTCTTCCTTCGCTGAAAGTTATTTTGCTGCCTGAAACCTTTTTCCCCAACGCCTCTGTAGTTGTTAAACTTCAGATATCTTTCCGGCTCTTTGTAGTTGCTGCTGTGTGAGGTTTTCAAGGGTTAATAGGTTCTCTGTTGTGTCGTTGGTAGGTAATGATGCTTGCGACCCAGCTCACTTTTACTCCTCGACAGGTATGATTTTTATACTCATTCTTTTACACTCAACAAGTTTTTTTTATTTACAGTTATTATTTTAAGCTTTTCACAAGTAAAAGAATGTTGACAAGGGATTTGTGTTTTTGCTGTAGGTAAACGTAGAGGTGTAGCTCGTACAAAAATACAAGTCTTTCCTTGTGTTGGCCATGGCTCGTGGCTTCATTTCGGGTAAGCCCCATGGTTTGAAAGATGGGTTCTCACCTTAGATGCAGTTGGGGTGGTCGTTGGTCTTTTCCAGGGTTTGAATACCCTTTCTTGTTTCGCCACAAGTGAAACTGTGATGTTTGAGCTGTTTAGAGGTTATTATATTTTGTATCTTTAAAATCGACCCTCGACAGGGTGATTGCACTCTGTGAGTGTAGTAATTTTGGTTGAAGCTTAGCTTCTCTGTCGGTTTTGGAAGTATGCTAGTGAAAATAGATTCGCTGCAATAAGTATTTGATAGCTGGCTGTTGAGCCGCACTCTGTAAAGAATTAGGGTTTATACCCATTTTAAGAATTTATGAAGATAACTATGTGTGAGTATTTATTTGGTTTTGATATGTGTAAAATTAAAGGTTGTACTCTCACCGGTGATGGAAATCTTGAATATTTTGATGAATTTCAAAGGGTTAGGGTTTAATCTGTAAAACCCTGACTTGGTTAAAATTACTCTTAAGTTATTAATTATATCGTTTTCTTTATTTTTGTTTATAAGTCCTTAAAGACTGAGAATGGAGTAATTGACAATGATTACACTGCTTAAGAGTAATGGTTAATATATTGGTAAGGCAATGTTTTTAGTTTTGAGGGCTGAAATACCAATAATTAACTATATGTTGTCTTTAACAGACTCTGTTTCTTTAGTAAAATCCATTGTGACTGTTAGATAATAATTGAAAGATATTAACCCAAGTTACTATAATACTTAGATTTATTTATAATTAATACTTCAAATTTTATCATTTATGCTCAATTCGTGAGCTAGGGTTTGATCCATTTTTTTTTAATAGGATAGTAATTTCCTATGTTATTACCTTCTAATTATTGTTGTTGTATTCATTAATTTTTATCCTATAGTGGTTCTCTGTTTTGAGAATAATAATATTAATATTATTTTCATTTATAATACTATTATCTAAGTAATACATTCATTCTTAAATTTGCTTAATAATTATGACTGAGACAGTCTATAATATGTACATTAGTTTTATTTAATTTGTTACTATGGGTTACTTAGAATATCCCCCCTCAAAAAAAGGAAAAGTAAAAACCTCCTTACTTATAAGTTTTCTTTATGTTTCTACTGTTCTACAGAATCATAATATAGTTTTACAGTAATTTACTTAACCCTAAGTTAATTTTATCCTAAAACTATTAAGCTTCGTGAGGACTACTGAAATCTTTATCATATTTTTTTTAATATAATTCCAATAGATACAGGAAAATTTAATATTACTAAAGGGGAAAGCTATTAGTAATATATTTATACTTATGCATAGTATGAACTATTAATACCCAGTTGATAAATCTAAGTCTTCTATTTCCAAGTAAGGTATAGTTTATGTAAATAAAGACCGTGTAGAAAAGAATTGATAAAACTTTACCTACTGTCATCAGTTAATACTATAAGTAAAATTCTGTATTAACCTACTATTTGTACAGTCTATTTCTAAAGACATGTCTACAAACAAATTACAATCTTTTAGAAAGCATCTATCTACTGAAAAGTAACATTTCATTGAACATGAATATTCAATTCATTATAATCTTATCATACTTTATTTACTTAAACAAGATACCTGTGCTAGAGTATGATCTAGATTACTTCAGATGGGGAAAAAAACAGGTAGGGTTTATCTTTCATTCACAATACAGATTCAATCTAGAATGACTAAGAAGTTTTAACATAGCATATCATAACATCATTCATTTACTGACCATACATAGAAAATAGCCATAATATAGGAATTAAAAGATAATGAAACCTGTTTAAAAAGATGGACGACAACAGCAATGGGAGGTCGTTCCTCCCTACCAACTCTTGGAGAGCGCTCAAACAGCAACTTCTCAGGACCCCCGAGCCCGTTCTGGTCTGCTTGGCGGGAACTAGGTGGAGCAATCAACAAGGTACTAGTCCTGAGACTCAATACCAACTCTGCATACTGCAGTAAAATCTTCAGCTGCAAGCTGCACTAGATAAACTTCCTGCAGTTTACCCCTCAAACACCCTCCTTCAATTTTCCCTTTCCCAATAAATTCTTGAAGTGCATTCACCTGAATGATTCTTCTCCTGGAAAAATGAGCAGCATTAGCTCTCTACATTGGGCACTTTTTAATAAGATTGCCTAGGTCTTTTTGGGTTAATTGTCATTAATTGAGCCACCTGCTCTGATCCTACTTTCTTGGGGGATCATGACCCCAAATGTAGGGAAGTTGCCACCTGCAACATAGGAAGTGTTTGAGGATGCTGCCACTTGTATGTTTGCTCTCCACCTAGTTCCTTGCACCACTTGACTAGTAACACTCTTTTTAACAGCCCTCCCATTCTGTTGTCTCCATTTTTATTTAGTAAAAATTAAATATTCAGAATTACATTCCACATCCTTGACTCTGTTGAGTCATCAGTTTCCACTTAGCATTAAATTTAACATAATGTTTGGGAATAATATCAAAGTAAGATAACATTATTTTACAAAATTGGGGCATGTGACATACACACCCCCTTAAAATATAACATCGTCCTCGATGTTATTTATTTCTCATCCTCTGAAGTCCCCTGGAATAGAATTGGATATGCATCTCGCATCTTACTTTCCAATTCCCAGGTGGCTTCTTCAGGACTAAGGTG
Source organism: Pseudotsuga menziesii (assembly GCA_001517045.1). Taxonomy (NCBI): domain Eukaryota; kingdom Viridiplantae; phylum Streptophyta; class Pinopsida; order Pinales; family Pinaceae; genus Pseudotsuga; species Pseudotsuga menziesii. Next base: position 116,644 of record LPNX011007742.1, read on the forward strand.
CTTCCATTGCACCTTCACCTGTCCAATGGTGTAGTTTCGAAGTGTAATTTCCCTCCTCCCGAGGATACAGTCCGGTTCCACCTGTACAACATTCCAATTAACCACGAGTAGCATCATGAACATATTTTTTTAAAACAGAAATATGAAAAACATTATGTACTCTTAAGATAGGTGGTAATGCTAATTGATAGGCTACTTGACCAATCCTAGACAATATTTCAAATGGACCACAGTATCGAGGTGCCAATTTTGCACAACTCCCCAATCTTAGAGAGATTTTCTTGGGCCTTACCTTGATGAACACATGTTCACCTACCTGGAACTCCTTTGGAGTTCTTTTCAAGTCTGCTTGACTCTTCTGCCGATCCTGTGCCACTTTTAAATTTCCCTGCACTTGTTTCACAATTTCCTCCATTTCTTTCAACAATTCTGGACCCAATACCAATCTATCTACTGGATTACTCCAAGAGATAGGAGTATTAGTTTTTCGTCCGTACAAAATTTCAAATGGACTGAATCTAGTTTATGCCTGATAATTGTTATTATACGCAAATTCTACTAGATGTAAATAGTCTTCCCACTTACCTAGTTGATCTTTCACATACATTCTCAATAAATCTTTCGGTACCTGGTTTACCCTTTCAGTTTGTCCATCTGTTTGAGGATGGAAAGAAGTACTGAAATTCAAAGTTGTATTTAATCCTTTAAACAAGAACTTCCAAAAGTTCCCTGTGAACTTTGGATCTCTGTTTGAGATTATAATTTTTGGTATCCCATGTAATCGAAAGATCTGCTTTAGAAAAATATTAGCTATATTGGAAGCCTTGTAAGTAGTTTTAACAGGTATAAAATGAGCTGCCTTACTTAACTTATCAACCACTACCATAATAGAGTCATTCTGATTCTGATTTCTAGGCAGTCCAGTAATAAAGTCTATACTAATCACTTCCCATTTCCAGCTAGGAATAGGTAAAGGCTGTAGCAAACCATTTGGGCATTGGTGTTCGGTTTTCACCTGTTGACTTTCTAAACATCTTGCAATATAATCAGCTGCTTCAGTTTTCATATTTGGCCAGAAATACTCTTTTCTTAACATGGTTATAGTTTTTTGATAACCTGGATGACCTGAATATGGTGTTTTATGGATTTCATCCAGAATTAACAGCTTAACTTTAGGTACATTAGGTACATATAATTTATCTTTAAACAGTAAAAACTCCTTTTCATTTAAACTGTAACCTTTTATTAAGTTTTCTGTGGAGTTTTCCTTAGCCTTAGCTTGTAATTTCTAATAAATTTCATCTTGTTTTACCCCTTCTTTAAGTTGTTCATCTAAGTATGAAATGTAAGTACTAATTGCTGTTGCAAAATTCAGCCTTGCGTTCCTACTTCATGCATCAGTGACTTTATTCTCTTTACCTTTTATATGCTGGATTTCAAAATCATACTCACTTAAGAAAGCTAACCACCTAGCTTGTCTAGCATTTAGATTCGGTTGATCTAAAAGATATTTCATTCCTTTATTATTAGTCATTAAAAAAAAAAATTCTGCCTATTGGGTGGTGTCGCCACATTTTTAAGGCGTGTATCACAGCTGCTAATTCCAGATCATACGTTGCGTAGTTCCTTTCATGAATTTTTAACTTTCTACACTCATAGGCAATAACATGCCCTTCTTGAGTCAAAACACCGCCCAAGCCTTCATTACAAGCATCAGTGCATACTACAAACTCTTTATTAGGATCTGCTATTCTTAAAATAGGTGCACTGGTTAATAAACTTTTCAACTTCTTAAAGCTTTCTTCGCATTTCTAGTTCCATTCGAACTTCTTTCCTTTCTTCTGTAAGGAATTTATTGAATTGGCTATCCTCGAGAAACCTTCAATGAACCTCCGGTAGTAACCGGTAATGCCCATGAAAGATCTAACATCCGTCACATCCTTAGGAACCGGCCAATCTTCGATTTCCTGTATCTTTTCAGGATCAACAAAAATTCCTTCATTGGTCACTACGTGACCTAGATATTGAATCTTATCCTTAAAGAAGTCACACTTACTAAACTTTGCAAAGAGTTGATGTTCTCGCAACACTTGCAAAATAATTTTTAGGTGTTCTTTATGTTCTTCTTCAGTTTTTGAATAGATTAAGATCTCGTCGATGAACACGACCAAGAACTTATCTAAATAGTTATGCATTATATTGTTCATTAAACACATAAAGATAGCTGGGGCATTAGTAAACCCGAATGGCATTACGACAAATTCGTAGTGTCCATATCTTGTTCTAAAGGTTGTCTTGAAGATATCTTCCTCTTTAATCCTCACTTGATGATATCCCGACCTTAAGTCTATCTTCGAAAACACCGTGGCTCCACGTAGTTGATCAAATAAACCATCTATGCGGGGCAACATATATCGATTTTTAATAGTCATTTTATTTAGCTGACGGTAGTCTATGCATAATCGCATAGTCCCGTCTTTCTTTTTAACAAAGATAACAGGTGCCCCCCAGGGAGACACACTTGGTTGAATGTATTTTTTATCTATTAACTCTTTTAATTGCGATTTTAACTCATTAAGTTCTAATATGTTCATTTGGTAAGGGGCCTTTGAGCTAGGTACTGCACCCGGTACCAGCTCAATGGTGAAGTCCAACTCCCTTTTTGGAGGTAATCTTGGAATTTCTTCTAGAAATACATCAGCATATTCTTTTAAAACAGGGATATCTTCTAATTTTAACTTGTCTGTTTCAATTTTACTTTCTTCATCAGTAATTGTTACAACGTAAGCTTTGCATCCTTTTCTAACAGCTCTTTTAAGTTGTAAAGCAGAAATCTATCTTACCCTAGTTTTTCTAGGAATACCCTTAACAATTACTGGTTGTTCATCACTATTTAAACATGTAAAAGTTTTGTTGTAACAGTTTAAAATTACTCTATGCTATTCTAACCAGTCCATACCAATCAGCAAATCATATGAGCCAAGAGACAAAACATTAAGTTTAACAATAGTTTCAAATTTATCCATAAGTAAAGCACATTCCTTTACATAGCTAGTTACTTTTCTTTTAGCCCCGGTGGCTAGCTGAACCAACCATGAATTTTCAAACTTATCGACATATAACTTACATTTTTCCACTATCTGAGGTGCAATATAACTGAGACTAGCTCCTGGATCAATTAAAATATTTACAGGGGTCTGATTAATCATACCTTCTACTTCCACCATGGAAGTCTGATATTCATCTTGTCGGTTCTCCAAGGCTGCATTAATTTTGGGCATGCTCCTTGCTAGTTCTCCAACGGTCATCTCCTCCAGTACGGTATGGATCTTGCTAACAGTCTTCTTCCGATTTGGACAGACTGAAGCATAGTGCGGGCCATTACGTTCCCAGCACTTGACAAGCTCTTTACGCTTAAAATTCTTGGTAAAACTTCTAGGATTATTTGCAGTTTCCTTACCCTTAAAATTGCTCTGACTATTGGGTGTACTAATTCTATTTCCCTGGAAATTCTTGTTGTTAGAATATTTTTTGGCCTTATTATTCTTAAAATTCCTGTTAGGCACAAAATCCTTCTTCTTAAATGCAGACTGATTATTATTTTTCTTAGCCTTCCAATTGGCCAAGCTTTATTTCTTTCGACTCTGCTCAAAGCAAAAATTAGCCTTCCTCATAGCTTCCCCCAGGGTCTTTGGGTTATCATATTCAATTCTATCCTTAATATGATATGGTAAACAGCTAAGGAATCGCTGTACTTTTGGTTTCTCATCCACTAGGTAGGGTACATACCTAAGTAGACTTAAAAATTTACTGTTCAGGTCCTTCATTGTCATAGAACCTAACTTTAGTTCATAAAACTCCTTAGCCCTTTCCTCGTAATACTGCTCAGACAGGAATTTCTTTTTAAAATACCGCTTAAAGGTACTCCAATTAACTTCCTTCTCTTTTATACCCTTAACTCCCTTCAAGTCCTGCCACCAAATATCAGCTTTTCCTGAGAGGTTGTATATAGCCATCCTAGCCTTTCAATGGTTAGAATAATTATATATCTGAAAGTACTTCTTCATCCCGAACAACTAGGATTCAGCTTCCTCCCCCTTCTCAGTCTCTCCATTAAAGGTTGGTGGTTTTATCTTTTGGAATTTCCTTGAGATTTCCTCATAAGGTTTATATTTCCTCTTCTTGACATACAAATCATCATCACTACTGTTACTAGTAGTATGGTAACTTTGTCGTTCACCAAACACTTCTGATGATGAACTACTTTCAGTCTTTGTATGCTTCATCTTTTTAGATTTTCTTGGATGACTAGCATCTTCAGATTCTGACCTTCTACCCCTTCTTTTGGTTTGAAACTTTTCCATTAGGATCTAATTCAACTCTTCTTGAGCTCTCAGAATCCTTTCATTCTCTTTCTTTACAGACTCCATTTCAGTTTTCAAATCTTTTATAGTCTATAGCAGCTCTGAAGAATTTGTAGTTACATCCCCTAGTATAGGATATTTGGGTAAATTTCTTGTTTTTGTAATGGGAGACTCCTCCTCTACATACTCTCCCAGCCTTTCCATACCTGCCTGTTAAACTTCAGAAAAAGACAATTCTCTGTCGAATAACATAAAAAAAAAATTAAATTTGTTAGCATCAAAAATTAATTTTACAGTTTTATGAAAGCTATTTGGGCTACATCAAGGCCTAGTGTTTGAACCTTAGCCTCTGATACCACATGTCACAACACCAAAATTTTGCAAAAATTTAAAATTTTTTAAGTTAACAATAAATTTTAAAACCTGCGGTTGTACTAACAGCTAACAGTTAACCTCAATATTAGTCAAGTAAGTGGTTTCTTTAACAATTTATTTGTTCATAGAAGAATAAAAATCTTTTTATGTAATATATGTTTCAGATTACTGATTAGCTCTTTATGTCAGTAGGTGGAATTTACTTTTAGATACAGGGATTACTTAGCATTCGTGCTAACCGTAGATGAATACTGTTTCTTACAGGTATGATCGATCGAGTATATATATATTTTTAAAGATTTATTAATGTCAACAGTAATTAAATTGCAAATTAAGAAGCTTAGTAGATTAAGCTGCTAAATACTAGACAGCTATTGCAAGGTAAAATCATTTGACTTACATCCGTCGTACAGATAATCAAGCTTAAAAGAAGTATAATGTTACCAGTATAGTATAATTGCGACTTTAACATTAGACTATTAGATATGTGAATTCTTCTTTGGTCTAAGTGTTTGAACATACCCATAAGCAATTATTCTATTTTACAATATTTTTGCAATATTATCTGGTCTAGCTTGCATAAGTGTTTCCCTTGAAAGTTATTATATTTATTTTTATTTTTAGGATACTCATAGATAAATATCTCATTAATAATAAGAACTTTTAAATTAAGAAACTAAGACCATCAAGCTTTTCTCTGCTAGAGCTTACGGCTACCCATACTTTGTTCCTATAGTTTCACTCTAAATTTTACTTACTTCAGAAAATGTAAAAAGGATCGCTTTTTATCATAACATCAGTTTTATCTATATAACCATGTTACTGTCCACTAGATAAATTGATGAACATAAAACCAAAATGGAGTGTTCCCATTTGTTAACAAGTAATTTCGTATAACTTTGCGACATATTATTGTGATAAAACCAATATCTTTAAAAGTGTACTACTCCATAGTTTTCACTGCTATAGGAGTTATCAACTCATTTATAATTCTTAACTGTTTATAATAACTTGTTTGATGAGCCAATAATTTACAAAAGTCTATTAATATCACAAAATCGAAATTAGCCTTAACTTCTTGGCATTTATATAAGATATTTATATAAAAGTTAGACTTAAAACAAAAGGGTCTATTTAACCCAAACTCTAATAAGGAGTGGTTTATTAAAGGTTAACTTACCATGCATTTACATACTGGACTATAATGAGTTCAAGTTTCAAGGCATAACTCGTGGGACTTGAGCCTTTTACTGGAGTTTCCAAGGTCTTGTAATAGTTAACAAGCATTCTTGGAAACCATAATAAAGACTTAACCAAGTCTAAATCTACAATCTTAACACGTATCCTATGCTATCTAACTTATTAAACTAAGCTAGAGAGTGAGTATGCCAACACTCAACACGTTAAGATAATGTATAACATAACAATATGAATTAAAGTGGTGAGGGTTTGGCATAATCCGCGTCGGGTTTTAAACTCGTAAATACACATGGTTCAAGCTTGATCAACATACACTAATCAACGTTAATGATTTGTGATTAAGTGTTAATGATTTGTTGTGCTGATGATTAGGGTTTGACTTCATACTCTTGGGCTGTTGATAAGGTTTTTACCCCGCGCAATAACGTAATTCTCATCCAAAAGAACTATGGAAACATGACCCACGAATGTGAAATAATTCTCAGGATACGTGGAGCGATCCTATCCAAGTGTAAGGCATATAAAAAACCTAGAGACTTGACCTAAGGCGTAGTTATCCCACCATTCATGCTACTCCAGGGCTCGCCTTCCATGGCCACCGACGTTTCCTGGATTGTTGCCACCCGAAACCTTGCTTTTATGATGTTTCCATTCTCTCACGAGTGGTTTTGAATGTTAAAAACTCCTTTGTCAATCATGGAGCTGTTCTTCCTTTGCTGAAAGTTCTTTTGCTCCCTGAAACCTTTTTCCCCAATGCCTGTGTAGTTATTAAACTTCATATTTCTTTCCGGCTCTTTGTAGTTGCTGCTGTGTGAGGTTTTCAAGGGTTAATAGGTTCTCCATTGTGTCTTTGGTAGGTGATGATGCTTGTGACCCAGCTCACTTTTACTCCTAAACAGGTATGATTTTTATACTCATTCTTTTACACTCAACAAGTTTTTTTTTTATTTACAATTATTATTTTAAGCTTTTCACAAGTAAAAGAATGCTGACAAGGGATTTGCGTGTTTGCTGCAGGTAAATGTAGAGGTGTAGCTTGTACAGAAATACAAGTCTACCCTTGTGACAGCTATGGCTTGTGGCTTCATTTCGGGTAAGCCCCGTGGTTTGAAAGATAGGTTCTCACCTTAGATGCAGTTGGGGTGGTCGTTGGTCTTTTCCAGGGTTTGAATACCCTTTCTTGTTTCGCCACAAGTTAAACTGTGATGTTTGAGTTGTTTACGGGTTATTATATTTTGTATCTTTAAAATCGACCCTCGACAGGGTGATTGCACTCTGTGACTGTAGTAATTTTGGTTGAAGCTTAGCTTCTCTGTCAGTTTTGGAAGTATGCTAGCGAAAATAGATTCGCTGCAATAAGTATTTGATAGCTGGCCGTTGAGCCGCACTTTGTAAAGAATTAGGGTTTATACCCATTTTAAGAATTTATGAAGATAACTCTGTGTGAGTATTTATTTGGTTTTGATATGTTTAAAATTAAAGGCTGTACTCTCAGCCGTGATGGAAATCTTGAATATTTTGATGAATTTCAAAGGGTTAGGGTTTAATCTGTAAAACCCTGACTTGGTTAAAATTACTCTTAAGTTATTAATTATATCATTTTCTTTATTTTTGTTTATAAGTCCTTAAAGACTGAGAATGGAGTAATTGACAGTGATTACACTGCTTAAGAGTAATGGTTAATATATTGGTAAGGCAATGTTTTTAGTTTTGAGGGCTGAAATCCCAATAATTAAGTATATGTTGTCTTTAATAGACTCTATTTCTTTAGTAAAAGCCATTGTGCCTGTTAGATAATAATTGAAAGATATTAACCTAAGTTACTATAATACTTAGATTTATTTATAATTTATACTTCAAAGTTTATCATTTATGCTCAATTAGTGAGCTAGGGTTTGATCCCTTTTTTTTTTAATAGGATAGTAATTTCCTATGTTATTACCTTGTAATTATTGTTGTTGTATTCATTAATTTTTATCCGATAGTGGTTCTCTGTTTTTAGAATAATAATATTAATATTATTTTCATTTATAATACTATTATCTAAGTAATACATTCATTCTTAAATTTGCTTAATAATTATGACTGAGACGGTCTATAATATGTACATTAGTTTTATTTAATTTGTTACTGTGGGTTACTTAGAATACCGCCCCCCAAAAAAGGAAAAGTAAAAACCTCCTTACTTATCAGTTTTCTTTATGTTTCTACTGTTCTACAGAATCATAATATAGTTTTACAATAATTTACTTAACCCTAAGTTACTTTTATCCTAAAACTATTAAGCTTGGTGAGGACTACTGAAATCCTTATCATATTTTTTTTAATATAATTCCAATAGATACAGGAAAATTTAATATTACTAAAGGGGAAAGCTATCAGTAATATATTTATACTTATGCATAGTATGAACTATTGATACCTAGTTGATAAATCTAAGTCTTCTATTTCCAAGTAAGGTACAGTTTATGTAAATAAAGACTGCGTAGAAAAGAATTGATAAAAATTTACCTATTGTCATCAGTCAATACTATAAGTAAAATTATGTATTAACCTACTATTTGCACAGTCTATTTCTAAAGACATGTCTGCAAACAAATTACAATCTTTTAGAAAGCATCTATCTACTGAAAAGTAACATTTCATTGAACATGAATATTCAATTCATTATAATCTTATCATACTTTATTTACTTAAACAAGCTACCTGTGCTAGAGTACGATCTGGATTACTTCAGATGGGGAAAAACACAGGTAGGGTTTATCTTTAATTCACAATACATATTCAATCTAGAATGACTAAGAAGTTTTAACACAGCATATCTTAACATCATTCATTTACTGACCATACATAGAAAATAGCCATAATACAGGAATTAAAAGATAATGAAACCTGTTTAAAAAGCTGGACGACAACATCAATAGGAGGTCGTTCCTCCCTACCAACTCCTGGAGAGTGCTCAAACAGTGACTTCTCAGGACCCCTGAGCCCGTTCTGGTCTGCTTGGCTGGAACTAGGTGGAGCAATCAACAAGGTACTATTCCTAAGACTCAATACCAACTCTGCATACTGCAGTAAAATCTTTAGCTGCAAGCTGCACTAGATAAACTTCCTGCAGTTTACCCCTCAAACACCCTCCATCAATTTTCCCTTTCCCAATAAATTCCTTGAAGTGCATTCACCTGAATGATTCTTCTCCTGGAAAAATGAGTAGCCTCAACTCTCTACATTGGGCACTTTTTAATAAGATTGCCTAGGTCTTTTTGGGTTAATTGTCATTAATTGAGCCACCTGCTCTGATCCCACTTTCTTGGGGGATCATGACCCCAGATGTAGGGAAGTTGCCACCTGCAACATAGGAAGTGTTTGAGGATGNTTTACAATATTGGGGCATGTGACAATACATATCAAGCACGATGACTTCCATGATGGGTCTTTCTTACCTGCCATGGTGGAGATTTATCAACTTCCATGATGGAATTTTCCTAACCGCCACAATGCAAGTATTTTAGTCCGCCCATAGTAGATGTAAATACCACTGAATGAATGTGACGAAGCACATTTGTTTGTTAACATTTCCTAAATACCAAAACCCAAATACTGTAGTCCAACTATAATATATGTAAATCTGGTTCAATGAATGCCATCAAGAACATATGTTAGTTGTTCTTGTTAATTTCCATAAACCTTCTTAATCACTACCATCTATGAGTTTTTGTTAACTCTGAATGTTTGTTAGTTTTTTTTTAAGTATGAACATTTTTTAGTTGTTATTCTAAATGATACGAAGGATATTAAATTCATCTCCACTCTACACTTGTCAAAAGTTGGTCAATTTTTCTAATTGACTCAACAAGATTCGGAGAGGCCCAATAGAATGCTAAACAATGATTGCAAAAGATTCCTCGAGAGTGTACATCAAGGATAGATTATCCATTTTGATGGTGGTTTGGAGGTTCGAGAAGGACTCGAGAGATTATGGCATGGCATGGGCTTGGTAATGTGAATATATGTTAAAGAGTTTGTTGGAGTTTGCATGTTGTAGACTTATGTCTTGGGAAAGTAACGAAAGAATTGTCAATCACAGTGTTAAATGAGAAATTGCATCATATGTTAATCATCGCTAGAAAACATGTACTGGAAGTAGGAGTGGACCAAGTAATCATCATATGTTAATAAACATTAGAAAACATGTGGTAGTATTTCTCAGCATTTATCAAAATTTAGAATTAAATCTTACTGAATCGTTTTTCACAACTCTAGCCCAAGCTACGTTGATTTTTTTTTATGAAAGTAAGAAAAAGAATTGTTAGTGGTAGTGTTAAATGTTGAACTCGATGTTGGTTGTGTAGGATGGGAAAGTACGTGCAATTTCACATGGGTGACATTAATGGTCAACGATCACAATTCACTACGTATTGGATGTTATGCAACCAAGTCCCAGGAATAACATGAGTAGAAATAAACAATAAGAGAGTAATTTGTGTCTTAATAATGAAGAAAATAGATGAATATCAATCCTCTTCGATGGAGGAACTTCCTTACACAATGTACTATTTACCCAAGAAAAGACAACATGCAATGCTTACCCAAATGAAAATATATCCTTCCTATATATAGGAGACAAAGGTGTACAATGAAAACTAATAGAAACACTAATATACCCAAGCCTACATAAATAATATGTAATACACCATCATATAGCGGGTAAAGTGCCATACTATAGGGGGGATTGTGCCCAACATTTATGGCTTAACATGCCCCTCCCCTTTAGAAAAGCATTGTCCTCAATGCTTGGGTAGTTGTGGATGCACCTGAATGAAATAATCTTCTCCCCATGTCAAATTTGCAGTTGGTAAGTTCTTCACTTGATGAGGTACTCAATAATAGCTTTATTTTGTAGTTGTTTGGTCCTTTTTCAATTATTTGTTCAAGCTCCCATATGATTTTTACTTCTTCAAAAATCATTTGACTGTGATGTTTATCTACCTATGTTTCATCCTTTTTTTGTACATCTTTAGTATTTGGAGAGTACTTGTTGGTGCTCTATATGATCTACCAGCGCTTGAACTATAGAGTTTCATTCTTAAACCTTGATCAAAAGATTGTTTTATGTCCTACTTGGACTTAGATAAATTTAAAATTTAAGCTCCTATGGGTCTACAAATTTGGCTTGTGCTGTCTTGATGTGTCCTCTTTCTGATGCCACAAGTATGACCTAATTTGGATGCTCTGGTGAAACTATATTTCAATTCTCCCAACACTTCTTATTTTTGTCCTATCCAAAAGAGAGAACTTATATACTATTCCGAGTGTCCAATATTTTGAATCTAACTCTAAAAAATATACCGTAGAAACAATGGTTAGTCTTATTTTTTATGCAACAAGTCTCACTCAATTTGGAGATCGGATGCTTCAGATATAATAATTTTCCCTAGAACAACTTTTTTCAAACCATGATTGGAAGAATGTTTTAGGGAAGACTTGAAACAGATATAAAATTGGAATTTCAACTCCTCTAGGTATGAAAATTTGGACTATTGTATCCTGATGTGTCCACTTTCGAACACCGCAGGTCTGACATAATTTGGATGTGCCAATAAAAATTTATTGTAAATCTCCCAAAACTTCTTATTTTTGGCCTATATAGAAGAGTGAAATTGTATGGTAGGCCACATGTCCAATATCTTGTTTCTATAACTAAAAATCCTACCACATATTCCCTAGTATGTGTTCTTTGAGATGTAATAGGTCTCACTCAATTTGGATCTCAAATGCCTCATATATGACCTTTTTCCCATAACATGGGTTTCAAACCTTGATTGGAAGACTGTTTTAGGTATGATTTGTAACTGAGATTAAATTTGAATTTTTACTTCACTAGGTATGAAACTTCTTCGTGTGCTACCCTATTTTGTCTTCTTTCCAATTCGACGGGTCTGACCTAATTTGGATTCACTAGTAGAAAGTTATCGAAAATGTATCAACACTTCTTATTTTCTCTCCTTTCAAGTGAGAGAACTTGTTTGGTATGCCATGTGTCCCATATTTCCCTAGAATACTTGTTTTAGACTAGGTTCTAGACTAGTCAAAACCCTAGATTTCTACACAATTATATCTGAAATTGTAATGGAATATGATCTAAATTTCATACTGGAAATAGTTAGCCTTGTTCTAAAAGTTGGGTTTTGAGCTTGATCTCCGAATCCTTATATAAAAAAATTTGTATCCGAAATGGAAATAGGACTTGTTTTGGAGAAGCTAGTCCCAAAGAAAGAGCTCTGATACCAAATTGTAGCAAGCGTCCATTGGGTCCAACAAAACAACTAATATGCATGCATATAGATAAATCTAGATATAAAAAAAAATGATAAGTTAAGATCACCATTTTTTTTCTAAAAGTAAATACATAATTTGAACTCTTCATGTCCATAATCTAAATAGTATTTAGTAAATTAAATCTACCCAACATTATTTCAATTTGCAGTAATAAAAACATAATTTGATAACACAAAAGTTTACAATAAGCTGACCTGTTAATATGTCGATAATTGCTAGCGCTATCGAAGGATGTTTTGTTGCCAAAATTCTTTCCATGAACACCTACGAACTCACCATTTCCTGCTTGTGTTATTAGCATGATTCAATAAGGCACTAAAATATAAATTACGAAGAAAGCAAGAAAACTCATATTCCTTGAAGGCATGATTAGCAACTCCTTTCTCTATCAAATTTCTAGTAGAGACTTATGATACCTCTATTGTGTCAGGATCAAATGTGACTCACTTGAGTGAGCTAGTATGTGTCATCTGGTTTACAAAAAACAATTTTGTTGTCATGGAAGGGACATAGAGCACATTCTGGAACACTCCATACTCAATTTTGATGGAACCTTTCCCCACAGTTGGGGTTTGTGAGTAATCTCCTATGTGGATTCCTGGTCCTCCAGAGCGTTCTAGAGAAGTGAAGGATTCTTTGGAGGAAACCATGTGGTTGGAGGATCTATAATCAATGATAAAATCTTATGATTTAGAAAATCCTGCCTTCAGAGCATGGCATGTCTCATGATCTTCAGTCTTATTTCCAGCATCAGATTTCTTCCCACCTTCAAGAAGGGAAATACTATTCTGTTAAAGGATCCTAGACATCTCATCTATGATTTTCTTCTTACACAGATTCTATGGATTATTTCCTCTCTCATAGTAAGAGAACTTGGCCTCATCAAACTTATTATTCTTGTCCTTCTTGGAACTAGAGGATCCTTCTGAAAGGATTTTGCTTATCCTTAGGACTGAAATCAGTGTTCTTATTCTCTTTTCCTTTCTGATTCCCCTTTTCTTGTGCATTATTAGTCTCCCCGTCTAAGAGAGATTGATTCTTGGAGGCTTTGAGTGATCCCATCTATATTAGCTTGTCTTGTTCCTGAATAAGAGATTTTGTGAAGGAATAAAGGGATGGAATTTTCCAATTAGGAGTCACCAGTCTCCCAATTAAGTGAAAGGTGGATACAAATACTGAGAATTCTGGGCCAAGTTTTCTTAGAATTGAGAGCACCAATTGCTCATCCTTCTTATCAATCCCACATTGTTTTCATTGCATGACAACGAAATTGAATTTTGAGAAGAACTTCTCTATAGTTTAGAACTTGCTAGGTTGTAGTGCTATCAATTCATTCTCCATAATATGACCACTGAGCTCATTCTTCTTTCCAAACAAGGATTCAAGCTTCTCCCATACTTTTTTTGGATTTCTCATCCATCAAGATGGAAGAGAAGCTCCGTGGAGATGTGGATGCACATGAAGCCAAATGCTTCATCCAAATTGTTCAGATGCTTTGATTATATAAGAGGATGTTGGGGTTTGACCTCTCTACCCATGGTGACCTTGTACAAACCCTTTTTGCGCAAAATAATATGCATATCATCCATCCAATAAATATAGATGAATGGTGTGAGGATTATGGGTGTCAAAGCTGCTGAATTATCCATCTTACAACTTCAAAAACAACTAATTCTTCATAAAATATTTGAATGTACCTGCAAAAACACTGCAAAATAATTAAATTCACAATCAAACCGATTCAAACACTCTCCACTTTGACATGTGCACTTTATGTGGGTGCTCGCACCTCAATAGACTTCTCTAGACAGAATCCAGAGGGAGCAAAGCAAGAATACCAATAATTATGTAAAACCCAATTGCTTTCGATGCATCAATGGGTATGTCCAAGGTTTGAATCTCTCATGAATACCTACTCTAATACCATTTTTAATTTAATTAAGATTAAGATACTCGGGCCTGATTGAATTCAAGGATAAAAGAAGGTTGCAGAAGAGAGACAGTTCAGTGTAAATTGATCAAAAGATTCATGGAAAATTACACACTGATGAGGAAAATTTTTGTCAACATAAGATTACATGAATTATCATTAACCTGTATGTGATACAATGGTGTTACAATAGGAAGAATTCAAATGACTTAGGTAGGATTTGAATTCACCAACTTGGACTGGCTCCGGTGCTAACTCAGTGTGGGACAATCACCACTATAGCTCACTAATGCAACTCTATATAATTGAATTAGTTCACAATCAGTTAATTGATCTAGGTAGGTGAGAAAATCCACCCAAACTCCCTTAAATCATGCAAACTGGCACTAGGATGACTGAAAGTGAACTAATTAATGGGAATCGGAGCATATCTAAACATAATTGAACATCAACTAGGGTCAAATTCTGGTGTCACTTAGAGTGGGTTCCTAAATTATAGGCCTTGGTCCATGGAGATCCTAAACTCATGAAGACAGGTGCATTGAGTGTTAGGTGGGCCCTAGATGAATACCCCATGTAATTAGTGAAGTGGCAATGACCTCCTAAGCTAGGAAAAGACAAATATATTATGGTGGTCAAGGGACAATAATTAATTAATCCTTACACTCTGTAAATTGAGATTACAATACTCAAGTTATGCTATAAAAAAAGGTGCATAGTTTATATTATCATAGAAATCATATTATAATTTCTATTATAATACCAAGAGAGATGAAGTTATAGTGAAAGGTCCATTGAGTTGATGTGAGTGAGTATTAACATCACCGATGTGATGTTATAGATGTTTCAGTAATATACACATCCTATGTGCAGTTCAGGTTTCTACACTTTTTATGTAGGAATTGGGGATGGAAATATGGATATATTGATTTCCATAATGTATATTTGTACCTCATATTTATTTTTCATACAAATTTCTATGAAGAAATATTGCAAATGAAAGCATCAAGCAAGGTATTTTCTCTAAATGTCGTAGTTAATGTTTTCATTCAGGGGCAGGACACAAGCGTTGACAAAATACATTATAGTCCTATGTCAAATAAAATTGAGGGAAGTCAACATATTTACATATCCTCATTTGAACGAGAGAGGTAAAGATTTGAAGCATCCTGAAAAGTAAAGCATCATGAAATGTAAAGCATGTTGAAATAAAAAGTGAACCTGTTCACAGGTCCTCATCTCAAAGGGAGAGGTAAATCCCTGAAGTAGGATGAAATATTTAAAATAAACCTTTCCTAGAAAATTACATTTGGTTTAAATTCTAATTGTTGGAAATATTATCTAAGGAAACCTTAAGAACCTTTCATCTTAACTAGTGGCTAATTTAACTTAATTTAACTTTCATCTTAACTAGTGGAAACCTTAAGAACCTTTCATCTTAACTAGTGGCTAATTTAACACAGTTTCAATTGATGGTATTATGGAGGATATCCTCACACTTCTTTGCAGCAACTTCTACATGTCTAGATTATAACAAATGACAAACAAAAATGGTGAATAGCCACAAGGCAAAGATATCAATTCATGGTGAGAAAAGTGGTGGGTGAAACCATCAAGTAGTGAATTCAGTATGAATTCCCTTCCTGATGGTTCCACCTATGAGCAGTGATTAAAGGGTGTAGAAAATTAGGAGCAAGGTTTCACAGTTGGAGAAAACATGTTATAGTGCATGCCAAAACAGTTGGTGACAATAAACCCGTTTCGATCACCTTATAGAGGTAAATCCCTGAAGAAGGTTGAAATATCTCAAATGACGATTGCTCAAATAATTACAAACAGTGAAAAGTAGTGCAGTGGAAAATATTACAAGAGACATACCATTTGAAAGACAATAACCCCATACCTTTACCTTATAGAGACGACCACAATTGGGATGTGGCCTTACCGAATAACACTTGTTTTTTATCAATTGCTCACAGACTCCACCAAAGTTCCTACAATTGTTTCACAATACACACAAAAAATAAAAATAAAACCAATGGAACAAAAATGGAAAAATATGTGAAAAAGGTCATTTATGAAAATAAAATAGAAGTACAAAAGAAAATTTAGAATGCTAAGCAATAATTGGAAAGGTTTCCTAGAGAGTTCACCTAGATACTGCTTTATTCCTTTCGACAATGGTATGAATCTTCCAATAGGAGTGGAGAAAATGTGTTGGTGGGATGTTCCTAGTAATATGAACAAATGTGGAAGAGTTCACTAAAGTTTACAACTTCTAGAGTTCTCTCGAGTTACCAGTTATGACAAGGTATGATGACTTTCAGTGCTACAAATCATATGCACCTAAAAATGCCATTATTTGTTCATAATCGAACACGATGTTTGTTTTCAATGAGAAACAATGTCACAAAGTAGAACATTGGTACGTTGGAGCAGGAAAATCTCAGAAGTTCCTCGAGCTCAAAGGATCCCCTCTCCAACACCGCGGGAATGAAATGGCACACTGCATTGAAGAAGTTTTGGGGAATGTAAATCGTTTGGGAAACTAACCAAAGAATCATCTGTGGCAACGTTTAATCCTAGAAAAAAATATTTTACATGTAGTAGAGTAATAAATGCTACAACGACAGCACTAAGGATCATTGGATCTCAATTTGTTTGAGATCCAACGACTCATAGTTCTGGCATCACAACATTTATTACTCTACTGCATAATGAATATTGTTTGCCTTTAATCCTGAGGTCAACGTGGCATGTGTAGGAGGACCAAGTACGTGCAAATTCACATGGGAAGAAATAATGGTCAACTACCACAATTCATTGCATAGTAGACTATAGGTTTATCAACCTTAGTTTTATAGCATAAATATTTTTATAGCATAGTAGAGTATTTTAATGTTTATTTGTAGAGTGTATGGTCCACTTCATGATTAGATCTGCATAGTCTATGGTGGACTTGGTGATTAACATAGGCATGGTAATCATAAATATTATCTATCACATTTACAATGGGTTAATCACACTTGATGGGGGGCATTAATGATTAAGCACACCATTTTACTCTACATTTGACTATAAGTTCATGGACCTTTGTCTTATCATTCGACTATAGTGATGTGGATTTGCAAAGTGTATAGTTGAGTTAGTGGTTAGTGTAGGCATGGTAATTGAAAAGTTTATGTTGGAATTTCGTAAAGCGTTAATGCCATAATATGTTGGTGATTAATGTATGCATTCTGATAAAAAAACATTATAGTCTACCTTGGAATTGGGTTAATCGAATGCAATGGGGGACATTAATGGAAAAGAGCATTAACTTAGTGTAGATTGCACTATGAGTTTATCAACTTTGGTGTTATCATAGAATCCATAAGATAATAAAATATGGTCATTTTTATTTCCAAAGTGTATGATGAAGTTTGTAGTTAATGTAGATATGGTCATGTTGATTTCCAAAGTGTATAGTCGACTTAGTGGTTAGTGTAGGCATGATAATCATAAGTTTATCTTATACTTTTATAACCAGTTATTCGCATAAAATGTCTCCTTTAGAATATTGATGGATTGTGAACATATGCCCTAGTTATATCGATGTCGATTTCCAAAATGTGTGCTATACTTGGTAATTAACATAGGAATCATAATCAAGAGAATTATGGTGTAAGTTGCAAATGAGTTAATAACATTTGATGGGGGACATTAATGGTCAAGAATGTGAATCTACTATGCATTAGACTATGAGTTTATAAAGCTTGGTGTTATCATAGAAGTTATAAGATAATAGAATATGGTCATGTGGATTTCCAAAGTGCATAGTGAAGTTAGTGGTTAACGTACATACTATAATCGAAAATTTAATCGTGTATTTTGGTAATGGGTTAATCCCGTAAAAGATATCATCTTGAACATGATGCATGTAAACATATTCCCTAAGTATATCGAAACAATCTCAAGCTAGTCACATATTCTTTTAATCCATGTCTTCAACATTTTGTCCTGATGTGGGGCATTAATGCTGAAGCACATCAATATATTGTCCATTAGACTATGAGTTTATCAATGTTGGTCTAACACATAACTTATAAGATGATAGAGTATGGTGATGTGTATTTGCAAAATCTATACTGGAATTAGTGGTTGGTGTATGGATGGTAATTGATAAGTTTATCGTGTAGTTTAATAATGGGTTAATGCCATAAAACATATCCTATTCAATATTGATGCATCATGAACATATTCCCTAAGTTTATTGATGTCAATTTCAAAAGTGTATGGTGGACTTGATGATTAATGTACACATGGTAATGAAAAATATTATTGTGTACCTTCCAAAAGGGTTAATGGCATTCGATGGGGGATATTAATGATCAAGAACATCAATCTGCTATGCATTGGACTATGAGTTGATCAACCTTGTTTTTATCCTAGACATTATAAGATAATAGAATATGGTCATGTGGATTTTCAAAGTGTATAGTGAAGTTAGTGGTTAATATAAATATGGTAATTGAAACGTTTATCTTGTACTTTGCTGATGGGTTAACACAATAAAATATCTCATGTCGAACATTGATGCATGTCAACATATGTCATAAGTATATTGACACAACGTCAAGACAAGGACATATCCTTTTAATGCATGTCTTAACTGTACAACACTCTTTCAATTTGTAGTGTTGTATAGTTTAGTTGAGTTTGCAATCCTATGTTAAGAACCTGTGTCAACCCTCCTCTTTATTTTGTTAGTATATTTTGTCGGACACATATTCTTTGTAAGTCATCCCATTAGTATGTTGTATTATCCCACATTCATGGGAAGTAAGTAATAGCTATTAAGTCGTCCAGTTAATATGTTGCATTATCTCACATTCATGGGGAGTAATAGTTGTTTAGATTAGACTTAGTATATAAGTAAGTTTTGAGGCTAATGAAGGCATCGAAGAGTTATTTTGTATTGGGATTGCTCAAAGGAGGTTGCCCCCCCAAAGTGGTCTGCGATTAATAAAATATCTTCTGTGATCCATTATTTTTGTTATATCAAGCATTCTCATTGTTTATTGCAAGAGGTTCATCACATCTGGTATCGTAGCACTTTCTTGGGCTCGTTGGGTGGAATTTTTGCCAATTTTTTTTTCTTTTGTAGTGCTTCCTGGTGTCATTATCATTGCCGTAATTCTTTTTCTTGTAGCAGTATTATTCATTCGGATCAGGGAATAAACCCTATCCTCTTAACTATGGAAAGTACTTGGGAATTTCCATAAAACTCATTATGAGGAGTACCACAGGAACCCAGAAGTAGTTGGTCATTGAGAGGACCTTCCAAGTGAAAAGGGAAACGACCCCTACCTAATTGAATAGTTCCCAACCGTGAGGTAAACTAAGAGTTGTCGTTTGTGGAAAAGTGGTTATCAATTTTACCTGAGACATGGAGCGAGGGGTACTGCCCCAATACAAAAACCGTTAGATAACATTGGTGGTCGAGTGAATCCTATGAACCTTTAAGAAGCCAAACATACCTGGGGTCCATATCCATTTACAGTTGATAAAGCGCATATTTCCAAAACCATCACCTATCATTTCCTCCATTTCCAGTTGATAAATTGTAGCTTTCCAGAACTGCCACAAATCATTTCCTCCATTTCCATTTGATAAAGCATAGCTGTCCAGAGCCTCCATAGATCATTTCCTCAAAAAAATGATTTTTTCCATATCTTCATTGATTTAGATCCATTTACCTTGAAACGTCACTGTAACCCTCATAATACCATTTTGCACATTCCTTCCTTGAGAACCCTATCCCAAATTCCACTTCATGAAGCCCGAAATTCCACATTTGTCTATTTTTAGGGTTTTCCATAAATTTTTTAATTCTCACCCAATCACCTTCAAATTTTTTTGCGGTGTTCATTTCCCATTTCTGCTTCATTGTCCCTCTTTGACAAATTTTCCAATTCCTTCATCCCTCCTCTGAAATTCCCATTTTCTGCTTCCTATCCCTGAGAAAGTGTTCAAAACCCCGTAAAACCCTAATTACCCCCCCTATTTTTTCCCAAATCAAAATTTTCCTTTTCTAAAACCCTTTCTGTTTTTGTTTTTATACCCATTTCCAAAAAAAAAATGCTTATGGTTGTCACTCGTGCCGGAGCAAATAAAAAAATGGAGGAAGAATTTGTTTCCATCAAGTCCAAACTCGAAGATCTAGATAAAAAAATTTCTTGGCCTCCATCTTCAGCATTCACCCATGAACAACCGCTGACAACCTAAGTCTTCTGCAGACACTGGGTTCTCTTCCTCTAGCAACTTTCGCAGGATGAACCTGGATTTTCCTCGCTTCAATGGTGATGATCTGACTGGTTGGATTTACAAGGCAGAACAATATTTTAGTCTGCATATCACTTTTGATGTCAATAAATTCCCATTTGCATCCTTTCATTTGGAACATGAAGCCCTTCAATGGTTCCGTTAGTACATCAAGGCTCGTACAGAGCCAAACTAGACAGATTTTTTCCAACTCCTTTTGTAACGATTTGGCCCTAGTGCTTTTGATGAATTCACGGGCACACTCACCAAACTTCGCCAAACTAGAAATATGAGGGAGTATTAGGAAGAATTTCATAAACTATAAAATCACACCGAAGGATTGCCTGATGCATTCTACCCGAGTTGTTTTATCAGTGGTTAGAAGGATGCAATCTGTTCTGAGGTTAAAAAAATTTGTCCCAACACAATGATAAAAGCCCTAGGATTTGCTAATCTAATAGAGGACAAGATCGGGCCTCAACAACACTCCAAATCCACTCTTGTTCCATTCAGAACGACCGTTCCCTAAAGACCCCAAATTCCACCAGCTCCTAGAACCACTCCTATCAAGCATTTATCTAAAGCGGAGATGCGAGAACATCGGGAAAAAGGATTTGTTATAATTGTGATGAGAAACTCACCCAAGGACATCGATGTGCATAGAAAAATCTCTATCTCTTGGATGTGGATTCTTCGCCTGCACTTGGAATTTTTTATGATGCTTAGGATCCAGTAGATTCTGAGGGTGACATTCAACAACTGCTTATTGACCTTCTGCTCAAAATGACCAGCCAGAGATATATCTCCATGCATTAGCCAGAGTCACCACCCCACAAACTATGTGGGTCACAGGTTTATTCAAAAAACTCCCTCTTACAATACTCATTGATTATGGTAGCACTCATAACTTCATTAACCCCATGATCGCCAAATAGGATGATTGTTTTGTCCATCCTTGCTCCATATTTGTAGTCATGATTGTTAATGGGGGCACCTTACCTTGCAAAGGGAACTGTAGTAATGTGCGAATCTCTATGGGGGATTATAACTTGCGCTCTGACATGTTTTCCTTTCCCTTAGGTGAATGTGATGTGGTTTTGGGTGCTCAATGGTTACACATGCTTGGACCCATTTTATGGGATTTTTCTTAACTTTGGATGCAGTTTTCAATCATCGGTTAAAAAAAACACATTGCAGGGCTTACAACCAGGGTCTCTCAGCATCAATAGTTCACATCGCTTGGAAAAGATTCTTAAGAAGAGTTCACATGGTTTCATCACTCAGCTCCATTTCATTCAGATGCAACAAGTTAGCGGTCTCAACTACTCCATTGGATCTACAACAAATTTTGGATCGATATGCATGTGTGTTTGCTGAGCCAATGGGATTTCCACCTTCCATACCAGAGGACCATCGTATTCGGCTCCTTCCTGGACGTGTCCCTCCCAACATTAGGCCATATTGCTACCCGTTTCACCACAAGATAGAGATTGAGATGCTTGTTTTCGACTTACTGAAGAAGGGTGTTATTTTCTATAGCGTCAGTTCCTTCTCTTCACCGATTCTTCTTGTCTGAAAAAAATATGGGTCATGGCACCTCTGCATCGCATTTTGAGCACTTAATCACATCAAAATCAAGGATAAGTTTTTTATTCCTGTTGTTGATGAGCTTTTAGATAAGCTCCATGGTGCTCATTTTTTCTCCAAGTTGGATCTTCGTTCTAGGTATCACCAAATTCGGGTTCATGAGGATGATATCCCTAAAACAACTTTCCTCACACATTATGGCCACTATGAATTTTTGGTCATGCCATTTGGCCTCACAAATGCTCCTTGCACATTTCAGGAATTGATGAATAAAATATTCTGGCCCTACTTGTGAAGCTTCATTCTGGTCTTCTTTGATGATATCCTCATCTATAGTAAAACATGGGATGAGCATCTCCAACATTTGGATCTTGCAGTGCAAATTTTCTGTGATCATAATCTATGTGCCAAACAAGCTAAATGTGTTTTTGGGAAGAAGGAGGTAGAGTATCTCGGGCATGTTGTTTCATCACAATGGGTTCATATCGATCCTACCAAAATAGATGCCATGAAAAATTGGCCGCATCCTCAGACCCTGAAGAGCCTTCGTGGGTTTTTGGGACTTCCTGACTACTACCGCAAGTTTGTCAAGGATCATGGGAAGATTGCAATTCCATTAATAGCTCTACTGAAAAAGGATGCTTTTGCATGGACACCTGTTGTTGAGTGTGCATTTGAGAAACTGAAACAAGCTATGTGTACCACACCTATTCTATCTATGCCTGATTTTTCCAAGCCCTTCACTATTGAGAGTGATTCTTGGGACAATGGACTTCATGCTTTCCACCTCCAAGATGAACATCCCATTGCGTTCACCAACAAATCCATTTATGTTAAGAATTTAGCTACCTCTACACTGTGAAAAGGAAATGATGGATATTTTGCATGCAGTACTGAAGTGGCATCCATACCTCTTAGGGAATCATTTCTGCATCAAGACTAATCAACGGAGTCTGAAATATTTCCTGGAACAATGGGTCTCATCCCCAACACAAAAGAAATGGGTTAGAAAACTCATGGGTTATGACTATGAGATCACTTACAAGAAGGGTAAGGACAATCTTGTGGCGGATGCTCTTTCCCGCACATTTGATGACCATGCTTCTCTTTCAGCTATTTCTATGCCTATTCCAAATTGGTTACAATCTGTTCAACAAGGTTATGTCAATGACTCTTCCTTATCTAAAATCATCCAATAGTTGGGCAGTAATACTTCTATTGTACCACATTACTCTTGGGATGGTTATTCTCTAAGATACAGGGGTTGTCTACTACTTCCCCAGAGCACAGATCTTCACCAGGATGTCTTCTATGAACTCCATGCTTCTCCATCGATAGGGCACTTCGTGTTCCTCAAACGTATGAGCGGGCATGACATAACTTCTTTTGGAAGGGAATGAAATAGAAAATTCAACAAATGGTTGTCGAATGTGATACCTTCCAACGCCACAAGGGCGAAACTACACTCCTCCCCAACTTGCTCGAACCCTTTCCCATCCCTACAAGGATTTGAACAGATATTTCAATGGATTTTATTGAAGGGATCCCTAAATTTGGAGGGAATACCGTAATATTGGTTGGGGTTTATTGGCTCTCCAAATATAGTCATTTTTGTGCTCGCATCCATCCATATACCGCCTCCTCAGTCACACAAATTTTCATGGACCAGATATTCCGTCTTCATGGAATCCCTTCTTCCATTGTCTTAGATCACGACACAACTTTCACAGGTCATTTTTGGACTGAACTCTTTCACCTCACTAGCACCAAACTGAATATGAGTTCAAGATATCACCCACAAACAGATGGTCAGACTAAAGTCACCAACAAATCTTTGGAAACTTATCTTCGTTGCTTCACCTCTAAACAACAACATCAATGGAAAAAGTAGCTCCCTCTTGTTGAATGGTGGTACAATACTTCCTACCATACTACATCTAAAATGACTCCATATGAAGCAGTTTATGGTCAAGCACTGCTAGTGCTCCTTACATACACCCCCAACAGTTCACCAATTCATGAAGTTGACATGGTTCTTCAAACCCGCAATCATATTCTTCACATTATGCAGGACACTATTCACATGGAAAGAAATTGCATGAGTAAGTAGTACGTTCAGCACTGTTCTGAGAGCACCTTTCAAGTCGGTGATATGGTTTTTCTTCATCTACAACCTTACACACAATCCTCCCTTAAACTCAAAGGGCATCAGAAGCTAGCTCCAAATTTCTATGGGACATATAAATTTCTTCAGAAGGTTGGGTATGTTTCTTATAAATTGGAACTTCCTCCTTCTTCTTGCATACACCCAGTCTTCCAGGTCTCTTGTCTCAAGAAAGTGATTGGAACCAACATCAGAGCACAAACTATTTTACCAGAACTAGATAAGTAAGGATCCATCATTTTGGAACTAGAGGACATCCTCAATAAGCGCACTCATCAACTTCTCTCTCGGTCCATCATAGAGGTCCTAATTCAGTGGCGCAGCATGCAACCAGAGGATGCTACATGGGAACTGCTCCTTCAGATCCAGTAGTAGTTTCCACATCTAAAGCTTTGAGGACAAATATTTTCTAAGAGGGAGGGGATGTTAAGAACCCATGACAACCCTACTCTTTATTTTGTTAGTATATTTTGTTGAATGCATATTCTTTGTAAGTCGTCCCATTAGTATGTTGTATTATCCCACATTCATGGGGAGTAAGTAATAGTTGTTAAGTCGTCCAGTTAATATGTTGCATTATCCCACATTCATGGGGAGTAAGTAATAGTTGTTAAGTCGTCCAGTTAATATGTTGCATTATCCCACATTCATGGGGAGTAATAATTGTTTATATTATAATTAGTATATAAGTATGTTTTGAGACTAATGAAGGCATCGAAGAGTTATTTTGTATTGAGCTTGCTCAAATGAGGTTTTCCCCTCGAAATGGCCTGTGATTAATAAAATCTCTTCTATGATCCATTATTTCTAGTATATCGTGCATTCTCATTGTTTATTGCAGGAGGTTAATCACATCCTATAAACTTGTACGTATTTATGTGGATTTGATAGTATGCATTTCTTAAAGGATGTGGATGAGAATGAAAGGCTATTATAATTAAATGTATGTATTTACAATTTGAGAATAGAATATGGTCATGTGGATTTGCAAAGTGTATAGTGAAGTTAGTGGTTAGTGTACATATAGCAATCAAAAACTTTATCATGTACTTTGACAATGGGTTAATCCAATAAAATGTCTCATATCGAACATTGATGCATGTCAACATATTCCCTAAGTATATTGACAAAAGTGGAAGTTAGGGACATGTTGTTTTAATCTATTTGCTCAACATATTGTTTTTTACAAGAGGATTATCCAATGTTAATGGGATTAATAACAAAGAGACATTCTCCAAGCAATATGAATACTAAGATAAATAAAAAAAATTATAGTTAGATTGGACTCTAGGATTCAAGTAGGGAGAGATATGGTAATTGAAATGTTTATGTTGTACTTTCATAATGGATTAATCCCATAAAACGTTTTCCATTAAACATAAATGCATCACTATGCACTACGTTTATTGATATCAATTTCCAAATACTATGGTATAATTGGTGATTAACATATGCATGGTGATACAAAACAGTATTGTTTACCTTGCAAATCAATTAATCGCATGCAATGTGGGACATTAATTATCAAGAGAATCAATTTACTATCCACTGGAATATGAGTTGATTAACCTTGGTGTTATCATAGAAGTTACAAGATAATACAATATGGTCATGTTGATTTCCAAACTGTATAGCAAAGTTATTAGTTAAGGTACATATGAAAAGTTTGTCCCGTAGTTTGGTAATGGGTTACTCCCATAAAAGGTCTCATCTTGAACATTGATGCATGTACACATATTCCCTTAGTATATAAACATGAGTTGAATCTAGGCACATATTCTTTTAATCCATGTCTTCAACATATTCTTTTGATGGGGGACATTAATGTTGAACCAAATCGACTTACTATCCATCCGACTATGAGTTCATCAATTTTGGTCTTATTGTATAACTTTTTAGATAATAGAAAATGGTCATGTGGATTTGCAAAATCTATACTGCAGTTATTGGTTGCTGTAGGCATAATAATCAGAAATTTTACCTTATAGTTTCATAATGGGTTAATCCCATAAAACGTATCCTATTGAATATTGATAGATCATGAACATATTCCCTAAGTAAATTGATGTCGATTTCCAAAGTGTATGGTGGACTTGGTGATTAACATATGCATGCTAATCAAGAATATTATCATGTACCTTGCAAATGGGTTAATGCCATTCGATCATGGATCTTAATGAACAAGAAAATCAAATTATTGTGCATTGGACTATGATTTGATCAACCTTGTTGTTATCATAGACATGATAAGATAATAGAACATGGTCATTTGGATTTGAAAAGTGTATAGTGAAGTTAGTGGTTAACGTACATATGGTAATAAAAAGGTATATCTTGTACTTTAGTGATGGTTTAATGCAATAAAAGAGCTCAAGTCAAACATTGATGCATGTCAATATATGTTGTAAGTATATTGACATGAGCTCGGACTAGGAACATCTTCTTTTAATTCATCTCCTCAACATATTGTTTTTTACAAGACGATTATCCAGCATTCATGGGATTCTTAATAAAGAGAAATTCTCCAAGGAAGATGAATACTAAGATAAATAAATAAATAATATATAGTTGGATGGACGCTAAGATTTAAGTGGGGACACATATAGGTCCAATGTTTTCTAAAAAAATTAAACAGTTTTAATTTTTTCATAACATAATAGACTATAATTGCATGCTTGTCGTATCTCCGATGAAATTTAATTGTGGATCTTTTAACTGTGTGTTTTCAATAAGATATGATGTGCACATTTCGAATTATCAATAAATTTGTAGCTTTATGCACTCTTTCAGTTTGCAGTGTTGTACAATTTAGTTGATTTTGCAACACTATAAACTTGTACATACTTATGTCAAGTTTATAGTAGGCATTGCTTAAAGGATATGGACGATGATAAAAGCCTGCTAAAAAAAAAAATTTATGTATTTAAAATTTGAAAAAACATTGATTAACGTATTTATTTATGCATGTATACTTAATAAATGTAGATGCACATATGTATTGATTTATGCATATATATCAAATAAATCTATGTTTTTTAAAATTCAAATTACCATTGCAATAAATAGTTAAATTACATACGATTGTGGAGATGTAAATTGATAAACATTTTGTTTATGGATGCTAGATTTTAGAATTTCAAAGAAAAATAACACTGCCACAACAAATGCAACCAAATTTTCCCAATGATTTTGGAACTCAAAATTCGGTTTCTTTGCAACTATTTAATTTAGTACTAAATACGACCAAAACAAGAGATGAATTAGAGAGAGCTTGGGAAGCATTATCTAAGCAAGAAGATCTTATTGGCCAAATAAAAAACCAAATACCACATAATTAATGTGTCCGATTAATATATATCATTGAAATTCTATCTATGAATCCTGAAATTCACTTACGTATCTATATTAACTGAACATTGTTGTCGTTGGTTCTTTGATTAAAGACTATGTATAGATATTGATAAACGAATATGTATCAACCAAATGTTAAACTGCTAAATTATGACATTAATACATTCATGATTGCTCATATTTGCATTAAATTTATGTGTTTACGTTTTCCATGAAAATACTATATATAGATATTGATGTAATCATTTCTATCAACAAATGTGGAATTTAGAAAGTAAGAAATTAGGATATTAATGATTATTAAAGTGTGGATTGAATGAATGTGGGTAGAGTTTTGCATGTAAGATTAAGAGTACATCATGATATATATTCTTTAGGATCGATAATTGAAATTTTCAAATTTGTAATCTTTGAATACAATTCAATAGTGGTTTTTGTCAAAAAAACTAAACACGCTATTGAATCATATTCATAGATTATAAATTTATAAATATAATTTGAGAGAGATGTGTTCTGATGTCAGGAGTCAAGAGACATGTGCTAAAGAAATTGGTCAAGCTCCTCTTGCACATCCATTTTCGGATGTTAGACTTGCAAAGAACATGTCAATGAACTCAAGAACTAAAACCTTGAGTGGAAATCCAATCAATAGATCAATATTTCCTTTCATGTATATACAGTTTGATGGTATAAAATGAAATGCATGTGGTAAACACAACAAAAATTGTCAGTGATGACTCTAATTTGTAAGAAAATTGTTTCTTTTTCATTTTATATTGATTTAATTTGATCAATTTTGAATATCAGCATCAATGAGATTTCAAATAATGTATCCTTATGTTAGAAATTAATGCACATGTGGTAAGCCAATTGGTTTGGGTTCTTTATGGTATTTTAGTTTATTGCAAGTAAATTGGCAATTAGACACTCCGCTTTGAATTCATTTGTGTCTGTAAATAGTACAATGATTCGATTGTCTTTAGATTTTTTTGTTTTTTTTGTTCATAATGATAGTTCTGTTTCATTTTTTTTTAGAAAGCTGCAAATGGATCTTTCTATCTGGGTTTTATTGCAAAAGGCGATATTGGAAATGATACATTTGTGGGTTCCTTTTTCCATGTTGATCCAGTTAGGGTCAGTTTCTAGACATTATTATGGATTATTGTAGTGACCAACATTTATAAATGCTTGGTTGAATAATCACATAACCAAAGTTGGGTTTTATGTTGAACTGTCGAGACCATAGCAGATGGAAATCCTCTATAAATTTTTCAATCGTATTGGACATACATTTTTTTTGTGTTACTTGTCAAGAAAATAGATACTCGATTGAAGGCACAATTGGTTCATTTGTTTTGTTTTCAATGCATTATTCATTACCAAGGAATAAGAAGTATTACATTATGAATCCAGATAGAAGACATTTTTCATATATATGCATGATTGAAATAGGATTGCACGGTTTCTTCGTACTGATTCCCAATTTATCTGATCATAAACATGAATAGATAGTTTTTCACCATGAATTCAATGTACATGGTTCAAAATTCTTTGTCTTTAGTAGTGTGAATAGAAATGGCAAAGAAATTGATGGAGTAGATTTCACCCTAGTACCTCTCAGAGATGCAATTTTTTACAATGAAAAAATATATTGGTTGCACATGAGGGTCATTTTAGAGGAAGACACTTTTTAAGTCTATATTTTGTGCTCCCTTGACATTGGATTGAAAAAATGGATAGGCCACTCAATTCACACAAGATGTATCTGTTGGACACACCAGGTACACTAAGAGGGGGGGGTGAATCAATGTGCGTAGCTTCTATTACTTTTTCAATTTTAGAAATCAACAACTTATTCAATATTATGGATTATCACATTAAAATTATGTCATCATCAAAATTATTATCACCATCATATCATCATCACATAGTACACCGGATCTTATGTGGAAACCCAACTCCTGGGGAAAACCATGGAATCCTTTATAATAGTAATTATCCAACAAAAAATGGAAGGAGGTAACAACCCCCTTATTACAATGACTTCAATTATCCATCTACAACTGGAATGAGGTTACAACCCCTTGATTTACAGGCTACAACCTAATGGTATCTCCAACTCCCTAGTTCTCCGACTACAACCGGAAGGAGACTACAACCCCCTTTCCTTGCCCCGTCCCACCACCTTTATATGATTAAACTGTTGAACCATGACCACACTGATCCTACAGACCTACTAATAAACACCTGTACTACACTACATAATCATTGTCACTGATCACTGCACCACAACTGTATCACAATACTTAACCACTTCCACTATTATCCACTACTCATCAACCTGTACAATCAAGCTGTACTAATTAATTTGTTTCTCACATCATCCAACTCAGAAAATATTAGTCTAACCAAATTCACACCAAAATCAGTCCACCTGAGTCAAACCAACTACTCATAGAACTCATCCAATCTGAGTGACACCAACTGCACAAAAGGAAACTTGTGTCAATCCTTCTCAATTGAACCAACATGTACCAAATTGATTGTGTACCTGTGCCAAATCAATCATACACTTTTATTAATCTAATCAAGTGCTCTGGCAGTCAACCAACCCTTCTTACTTGGCCTAGTTCATCAAGTAAGAGACACATTTTAGAAACCAAGAGACTTCACATACATTCAACCAAACTTTGTCTAATCACATGCAACTCAATGGCACCACAACCAACCTCAATCATAGTCAAGGAATACTTGACAGTTAAACATGATAAACCTCAACCAACTAACCTCTTACAAGAAGATAAGACTTAACCAACTATGTCAAACTCATCCAGTCTCATAAACTCTTAAACACAAAAGTATTTTTTCACTCCACTCAAATAAATTCAACAAATCAAGCAAATATCAAGCAAATAGTCACTTACAATACTGTCAAAGGTTGTCATTAACAGTCCGGCTCCACTTAGGTCAAAGACATAATGACCAACACTTTTCAAACTATTTTTCAAATAAAACACTTAGGTTGATCAAATAAATCACTCACAAGATCTACTTTTTACATGCCAACTTCTCATTAAATACTACACTTGATCAAGCACTAAAATCTATGCCAACAATATCCAAGATAATCATGTTGATGTAATTGTAACTTCAGAATGTATTTCACTTGTATTTCTTATCTATTGTAACCCGATGTTTATTCCAGGATGTTATCATGTTATGTCATGCCCCGATGTTCCGATCGGGAGAATCAATAATGTAAACAAGTCATGTCAATTCATTGTGGGTAACCCTCCTATTGTCTAACGGTTAAAGTCCCCGCAGTTCCGGGGCACTAGGGTTATTAGACTCTCCTAGTAGAGGTCGGCCCTAGTAGGGTTTTAGTCATGCCGGGATTAGTATAAATAGAGAGCCACACTCTCTATTTAGCACACAACACAAACACACTCAAGTGTAGCGCATAGTTGAGGAAGAAGAAGACACTGGGACTGGACAAGAAGAAGGTTACTGCTGTCGAGAGAGAATAGTACTGTTTTGTGGTTTTACCTTTTGTGCTGATTCTATCTTTGAGGAAGTTGTGGTGTTTTCTCCATTTATGGTTTCCCCAAGGAAAAACATTGTGTTCATTGTCTCTTTTGTTTGATTGTTGTACTTTTTGTTCTCTTAGTTAAAGATCCTAACATAATTCTAGCTTGAATGTTGAAAAACTAACATGGTATCAGAGCTAACCTGAGAAGAAGACACTGTGCAACTGCGGGAACTAGGGCTTCCTACTTTGTGGATATCTATCCACATATTTTCAGCAAAAGTAAGGTGGAATAACTCTCCTCCTTAGGGCACATCTTTCTGTTGAAGCAGAATCCAATTCTGAGATTTTTCAGTTTTGGACCCGACACTGCTGCCGAAAAATAGGGATTTTCACAGAAGAGGGATTTTTTAGTGAGCCTAGGCTTGGATTGATCTCCTCCCCAAAATAGAAGTTAGGGATAAATTTCAAAGCATTTGGTTGGATAGAACTTCGGAAAAGAAAAACCCTAATTTGCTCCTGAACCAACTCTACAGGATTTCAACGCAAAATTCAGATCTGACATCTTGAACTGGTAAGATCTAAAATCTTTTGTATTTCCATTTGAGGTTCTCAGTTAAGATGTCTCATCATACCAAGCTTGAGGGAGCTGATAACTTCCGATCTTGGAAGTATAGGATCTCCCTAGTCCTGGAAGAGAATGAGTTAGACTCCTACATCCATGAGGAGGTTCCAGTTCTAGAGGGAGATGAGGATAAGGCCTTGCATAAGAAAAATTTGGTTATGGAAAAGAGAATCATTGTTGATTCTATCAAGGATCACCTCATACCACAAGTGTCCTCCCTAAAAACACCTAAAGCTATGTTTGATGCCCTAACCAAATTGTTTGAAGGGAAGAACATAAACCGGAAGATGACTCTGAGAAACCAACTGAATAATGTGAAGATTCAGAATGCAGAAACAATCCAGTCTTACTTCACAAGAGTTTCTCAGATCAAGGAACAACTAGAAGCAGTTGATGAAGAAGTGGAAAATGCAGAGATTGTGATGACTACCTTGAATGGCCTCCCTGGGTCATGGGATTCTTTCATCCAAGGAATCTGTGCTAGAAATAATTTAGTCAAGTTCAACAGACTATGGGAAGAGTGCTCTCAAGAAGAAGCTTGGATAGCATCTCGAGAAGAAAAGATGGGAAGTGAATATCAAGCTCTCATGGTACACTCCAAGTCAACCAAAAGAAGATTTCATCACCATAGAGGTAAATCCTATCACAAAAAGGATTTATCTAGAGTCATATGTTATACATGTGATGAAGTAGGACATTATGCAAAGAATTGTCCTAAGAAACCAAAGATAACAAAGAAGAGCAACAAAAGAAGACATCATGCTCATGCTGCAGAGGATGATGAACCATCCAAGAAGAGAACCAGATATGAAAGTGAAGATTCTTCAAGCGAGGATGAATATGTTTTGATCTCCGCTCTCACAGGAAACATTACTCATGGAAGCAATGATTGGCTCATAGACAGCGGCGCTTCCAAACATATGACAAGATTCAAGGAATCCTTTGTAAGACTGTCAGAACATGAATCACCTCACAAGGTGAAGCTAGGAGATGACTACCAATATCCAATAAAAGGTAGTGGGGAATCTTCCTATAAACTAGACCTGGAAAGTCTCTAACAATGAAGGAAGTATTGTTTGTGCCAGGACTAAAGAAGAACCTCCTCTCCATCAAAAGGAATGCGGGTTGCATTCATAGATGGTCAAGTCATCATGTGGCCAAAATAAAATACTATCGATGATGCGGTGGTTATTGGAGAACAAGAAGGAGGATTGTACAAATTAAAGGGTCATCCAAAACAAGCCTTGGTCCATGACATAGTAGAGCCAAGTGAACTTTGGCATAGAAGGCGTGCACATGTGCATTATAGAGAACTACCTATTGCAAGCAAAGTTGTTGAAGGTTTTCCAGAAATCCAAGCAAAACATGATGGGGTCTGCAAACGATGTGTGAAAGGAAAGAATACAAAGAAGACATTTCCAAGCAGCGAAAGCAAAGCAAAAGGAATCTTGGAAATCATCCACTCCGATGTATGCGGTCCTATGTCATCAAACTCACTAAGCGGGTATGCATATTATGTTTCCTTTATTGATGATTTTTCTAGGAAGACATGGGTTTACTTCATGAATAAAAAAGACGAAGTATTCAGCAAGTTCAAGGAATTCAAAGCCTTGATCGAGAATCACACTGAAAAGAAGATCAAGACTTTTCAATCAGATAATGGAGGATAATTTACTTCAAATGAATTCAAAGAGCTATGCAAAGAATCAGGGATTAAGAGGGAGTTGTCCACTCCTTATAATCCACAATAGAATGGGATTGTGCAAAGGAAGACTAGAACTATCATGGAAGCTGCAAGAGCAATTCTTCAAGATCAATACCTTCCTATGCATCTTTGGGCGGAAGCTGCCTGAACAGCAGTGTATGTACAGAACCGTACTCCACATAGAGTACTTGAGAACAAGACTTCTGAAGAAGTCTTCTCCAGCAAGAAACTAGAAGTCAGCCATCTCAGAATATTCGGCTGTCCAGTATACATACACATTCCAAAAGAGAAGAGGACTAAATTAGATCCTTCAGGAAAGAAGGGTATATTTGTGGGATACTCTAAAAGCTCGAAGGCTTATAGAATATACTTCCCAGGATTCAAGAATATTGACATCAGCAGGGATGTGACATTTGATGAAGATGCAACTTACAACAAATCCAGAAAGAAACCTGCTAAAGAATCCAAAGAAGTAGAAGCACCTAGAGTTCATGATACAACCATGAACGAAGAAGATCAAGAATTTGAACAACCACGAAGACCTGTAGATCCACCTCTGGAGAAGAATCCTCATAAGAGGAAACCTGCTTGGGTACGAGAACTTATCCAAGGTGCAGAAAGATATGGGGCTCCAGAAGAGAATCACAGAGAAAGAAATAGGACCAGATCCTCCTCTGGGTATGTAGCTTTACTATGTGATTTCATTGATAAAGAACCTTCCAGTTATGAAAAAGCAGTAGAACAGAAAGAATGGAAGGATTCTATGATCGAAGAATACCAATCGATCATGAAGAATGATGTTTGGGATGTTGTCCCAAGACCAGAAGGGAAGTCAGTTGTAACTTCCAAATGGATCTACAAAATCAAGCATGCTGCAGATGGTAGCATTGAAAAATATAAGGCAATATTTGTGGCTCGGGGTTTCTCTTAGAAAGAAGGAATAGATTATGAAGAAACCTCTGCACCTGTAGCCAAATACACTTCCATCATATCAGTACTTGCTCTGGCTGCAGTGATGAAATGGAAGATACACCAGATGGATGTCAAGACTGCTTTCTTGAATGGTGTAGTAGAAGAGGAAGTATATGTAGAACAACCACTCGGTTTTGAGACACATTATAGAGAGTCTCATGTGTGCATATTGAAGAAAGCCATGTATGGTTTGAAATAGGCACCCAGGACATGGTACGACAGAAATGACAGCTTTCTATCCATTTTGGTCTTTACCAAGAGTAAAGAAGATTCCAACCTTTACTACAAGGTTGAATATGGCAACCCAGTGATGCTTCTAATATATGTAGATGATATATTTGTGACAGGTATGGATGGGTTGATTGCTGATACGAAGAGAAAGCTTCCTACCAAGTTTGAAATGAAGGACTTGGGTATGATGCATTATTTTCTAGGTATGGAGGTGTGGCAGAGTGCAGATGGAATCTTCCCTGGACAAGGGAAGTATGTAGTAGAGATCCCGAAGAGGTTTGGGATGATGGACCACAAGGCTATGACCACACCTATGGCATCAAACCTGAAGCTATTGAGTAATGCTTCATCAGAGTCAGTTGATGCTACTATGTATTGTCAGATGATTGGGCCCTTGATGTACCTGACGAACACAAGACTAGACATTTTCTTTGTTGTGAACACCTTGAGCCAGTTCTTGACAGATCTAAGAAATGTTAACTTGATTGCTACAAAGCATATTATG
Organism: Pseudotsuga menziesii; assembly: GCA_001517045.1. NCBI lineage: Eukaryota > Viridiplantae > Streptophyta > Pinopsida > Pinales > Pinaceae > Pseudotsuga > Pseudotsuga menziesii. The sequence continues at coordinate 151,821 of LPNX011007742.1, forward strand.
AGGTACCTGAGGGGTACAGTTCATTATGGGCTCAAGTACGATGTGAATCAGAAGATTAACCTGGAGGGTTATGTTGATCCAGATTGGGCAGGCAGTGCCATCGATAGGAAGAGCACTTCAGGGTATTGCTTCAGTATGGGATCAGGTGTGATCTCCTTCTTTAGCAGGAAGCAATCCTATGTGGCACTGAGTACAGCTGAAGCAGAGTATGTCGCAGCTTGTTCAGCTAGTTGTGAGGCAGTATGGCTGCGAAAGCTACTGTCTAATTTATTTGATCTCCATATGGATGCTACTTGTATACATTGTGACAACCAAAGTTGTGTGAAGTTGTCAGAGAATCCAGTGTTTCATGACAAGTCGAAGCATATTGAGATCAAGTATCACTATATCAGGGATATGATGCAGAGGGGAGTAGTGAAGCTCCAGTATGTTGCGACGGAGGAAAATATAGCTGACATGTTGACGAATCCATTAGTTAGGGTGAAGTTTGAGTACTTCAGGGAGAAGCTTGGTGTTCTCCAGATAGAGTTTTCTTCCAAGGGAAAGTGATGAGTCCCATAGCCATTCTAACGAGCAGGTCAAATGTAAGGGCTAAGACATTCTATCATGGTGAGAGGATTGGTTCCTTCCATGTTAGATATGAGTGCTGAGATCCATAGCCATTCTGATGAGAAGGTCAGATGTAAGGGCTGAGCCATTATGTCATGGCTAAAGGATTAAGTTCCTCCCATGTCAGATGTGAGTGCTGGCCATTCTGACGAGTAGGTCAAATGTAAGGGCTACCGCCATTCTGACGAGTAGTTCAGATGTAAGGGCTGTGCCATTCTGTCATGGCTAAAGGATTAAGTTCCTCCCATGTCAGATGTGAGTGCTGGCCATTCTGATGAGTAGGTCAGATGTAAGGGTTGTGCCATTCTGTCATGGCTAAAGGATTAAGTTCCTCCCATGTCAGATGTGAGTGCTGCACATTCTAACGAGTAGGTCATATGTAAGGGCTACCACCATTCTGATGAGTAGGTCAGATGTAAGGGCTATGCCATTCTGTCATGGCTAAAGGATTAAGTTTCTCCCAAGTCAGATGTGAGTGCTGTCCATTTTGATGAGTAGGTCAGATGTAAGGGCTACCACCATTCTGACGAGTAGGTCAGATGTAAGGCCTACCAAAGACCTACGAGGAGGTAGGCATACACCCAGCATGAAAGAAGGTTGGCTCTGTAGAACTTCCTATGATGAGAAGAATCATGAGATAGCACATATGATGATGACCAGAGGAGATCCAGATCAAGCTATGATCTAGATCCAGTTATGATGACTCCGAGAGATCCAGATCGAGTGATGATCTAGATCTGTTCGGAATTATGATCCAAAATGTAATAATTAGAAGTTTAGTTTAATAAATGTAAAAGGGCATCTACACACTCACATGATTATGTGAGGTGTCCCTTAGTTAGTTTCAGTAATGGTAAATTAGTTGTTACTCTTTGGATATTTAAATCCATCGAGTTTTGCATGTGAGGTAATCTTTCGGGATTTAGCCCTCACATCTCTGTGATGTAATTATTTTCCTTCTTCTTTAATAAAATTATGTGTCTGAGGAAACTTTGTCAAAGTGGTATCAGAGCACGCGTTTAAAGCTTGGTCTAGTTGGAACCTAGTTGGAAGGTGCTAAAGGTTGTTTGAAGAAGGTGACTTTCAAGGTTTTGGAATAGAGAAATTTTGACCGTAAGTTAATGCTTCCTATTCTTTTGGGCTAAAAAAAAAAGAAAAAAGAAAAAGAATCTTTGCTGAAAAGATGAATGCTTCCTATTCTTTTGGGCTAAAAAAAATCTCTGCAGAAAATATTTTTTATAGACTCAGTTTTTTTATTTTACTTGGAGAGAGTAAAATATTATTATTTTTTTAAGGCAAGGTTATTTAAAAATTTTGTGGAAGAGAATTTTTACAAAAAGGAAGACACATATAAGTTCTTTTTCTTTTTTTTTAAAACCATTATTATTGTGCTTAGTCACTGAGAGAGATAGCATAGCCGGTGTTGGGATAGAGATTAGAGAAGAAGAGAGAAAACCAGCATTGAAAAGAACCAGCAAAACCAGCATTGAAGAGAGAAAACCAGCATTGAAAAAAACCAGCAAAACCAGCATTGAAGAGAGAAAACCAGCAGGCATTGAAGAGAGAAAACCAGCGTTGAAGAGAGAAAAAACCAGTAGGCATTGAAGAGAGAAAACCAGCATTGAAGAGAGAAAACCAGCAGGCATTGAAGAGAGAAAAACAGCAGCCATTGACGAGAGAAAATCAGCATTGAAGAGAGAAAACCAGCAGGCATTGAAGAAAGAAAACCAGCGTTGAAGAGAGAAAAGAAATGTTGAAAACAACCAGCAAAACTCCAGCGTAGAAAAAGAAGAGTTCACAATCTTGTATTATTTTTTCACTTTTCATTTAATTCAAGATTTATGTAATATTTTGAAAAGTGAATAAGTTGTTTTGGAGAGATAAGGTATTTTATTATTCATTTTTATTTCTGGAGATTTTTTATATTAAGAAGAAAAATGTGGAGAAATAAAACTTTTAAAAAAAATATTTTTGGAGTTGATGGGACTAGATCTTGTGACCTCCCACTCAACAATATTGTATCTCTCCAATTCACCTATAAAGATTTGTTATTTTTTGGAGTGATAAGGTGTAATTTTTTATTGGGCATTGGAGTAATAAGGAGCATTGTTGGTGTCATAAGGAGTACTTGTATTTTCACTCAAGGTTTGATTAGAGCAAAGTGAAGCTCTATCAAATTCTTTTCTTGAGGCTATAAGTGGGTCAAGGCCAAGCCCCTATAGCTTTCTTTTGCATGGTGTGTGGTGTTTCTTGCAGTATTTCTTTCATGGTGACTCTTGTTGATGAGTAATTTTTTTTCATGTTGGTGGTGATATTTTTGCATATTGGTGATATAAGGTGATTTTTTATTCTGGTGACATAAGGTGCTTTCTTTTTTTAATTCTTAGAGCTATAAGATTTGCATAATACACATCTTCTGGAGTTATAAGGTGTTTATTTTTTTTACAATGTCTAAAGTTATAAGTCTTTTTAATGAATCTGACAAGTTGGAGGATCGAAAAATTATAAAGTTTGGAGTCGTCATATTCAAAGCACTCTTATTTACAATGAATTGTGGAAGGGTGTCTGTAATGCTCAGCCTACCAAACCAACTAATCCTGATCAGCTTGCAAAGTGGGAACTAAAAGATGAAAAGGCCTTAGCTTTGATTCACAGTACTGTTTTTGATGATATTTATGTGCATATTGAAAATAGTTCTAATGCATGGTCAGCTTGGAAGACATTGAAAGATTTATTTGATTCTCAGAGTGAAGCTGAGAAAATTTATCTTCAATTGAAATTGTTTCAACAAAAATTATCTTCAGGAGGTGAGGTCATGGAGTACATTTCTAGATTGAAAAATATTAAACAAGAAATTTCAAGAGCTGGTTTTGGTAAAATTGAGGATAGCATGATGGTGACTATTTTGATCACAGGATTACCTGAGACATATAAGCATTTTTTGGAAACTTTACAGATTACAAATAAATTGGATAAAATTACTTTTGATGAACTAAGTGAATTACTTGCCACACATGACAAAACTTTTGGTAAAACAAAGCAAGCAGGAGAAGATGTTTTGGTTGCAAGTACTAGCAAACAGTCTTCAGGTAATCATAAAAAAGGAAATGATCAGAAATCTTTTCAAAATTCAAACAGAGGTCATGGTCAGGGTTTTGGAAGAGGAAGAGGCCACGGAAGAGGAAGGGGAAGAAATCAAGAAAGAGGTTCTAAAGAATCTGAAAGTACACAATCACAATTTTCTGGAAGAGGAAGAGGTTCAGAAAACCAACAGGTCTCTGGAAGAGGAAGAGGTAATAAATAGGTCACATGTTTTTGTTGTAATAGAGTTGGACATTATGCTTCAGACTGTAGAGTTTCATTTGAAAAAATTCTAAAAGAAAGAGAATCTAAAGAATCTTCATCAGCGGCACATTATGCTCATGCAGACGATAGTGAAAATTGTGAATATGTCTTTACAGCACTTGGACAATCAGAATCAATGGATGTTGTTCAAGTTCATCAGTTGGAATCAGTGAATTTTGTTCAGTCTTCTTATTGTTTCAAAAATTATTTTGAAGATGCTTGGATTATGGATACAGGTGCTACTCAGCATATGACATACAGGAAAGATTTCTTTTGGAGTTATGAAGATTGTCATTTAAATTAAAATTTTCTTGCAGATGATTCTATTCATTTACCACAAGGAAAAGGAACAGTTAAGGTTGATTTGCCTGGAATTGGAGAAAGATTGATTTCTAATGTTTGGTATGTGCCTACATTTAAGAAAAATTTGTTGTCTTTAGTTGTCATTTTCCAATTAGGACATCAAATTGTAATGGAAGATGGTATCCTTTTGGTTAATTCAAAAAAGGATGCATACAAAACAATTATGACAGGTTATGAAGACGGAAAGCTTCTTAGGATGAAGGGAATAGTCATTCCTAGATCAAAGGAACATTTGAAGGAATTTGCAGGTTTAGTTGAAACTGATGTTTCACCTATTAGATTGTGGCACATTTGTTTTGGGCACTTGATTGTTGATAGTCTTGTATAGCTTCAACAACAAGGAATGGTAAAGGGGTTGCCTACTTTTTGGAAGGAAAATGCAAAGTGTGAAGCTTGCATTTATCGAAAACAGAGAAGGATAGCTTTTTCAAAAAGCACTTGGAGAGCAACAAGGAGATTACAGCTTGTTCATAGTGATGTTTGTGGTCCTTTGGAAACTTCACTTGGTGGTTGTAAATATTTTTTGTTGTTTATTGATGATTTTAGCAGGATGGTTTGGGTGTATTTTTTGAAGGAAAAATTAGAAGTGTTTGAAAAGTTTCAGTCATTTCAAAATTTGGTTGAAACAGCAACAAAGGAAAAGATTGGTACTTTGAGAATTGATAATGGTGGTGAGTTTACATCAAATCATTTTTTGACTTATTGTCAGGAAAAAGGGATTAAAAGACAATTGACCAATTTTTATACTCCACAGCAAAATGGAGTATCAAAAAGGATGAATCAGACTTTATTGGGCGTGGCTAGAGTAATGTTATTTTTCAAAGGGTTGAAATCATGTTATTGGGCAGAAGCAGTTCATACAGCAATTTATTTGAGGAATAGATCTCCTTCATCATCACTTGATGGAATAACTCCTTTTGAGGCTTGGTATGGATTCAAACCTATGGTCAAACATTTGAGAGTTTTTGGTTCAGTTTGTTATGCACTTGTCCCAAAATAAAAGCGAAAGAAGTTAGAGTCTAGAAGTGTTAAGTGCATGTTGATTGGTTATTCCGATGAGAAAAAAGGGTATAGGCATCTGTCAGATGGAAAGTTTATTGTGAGCAAGGATGTGATTTTTGATGAAACAGAAAGTTTAAGTGTAGAAGAGGTCGAAAAACAACTTAGTCACTTAGAGAAAAAAGTAACTAAGGAAAAATTAAGGATGCAACACTTAAACAAGACAAGGAATGAACAATGGTTTGATCTCACTTCAGAAGTACAGGATGATGAACAGGTTGAAGACACCTTGGAACTGGTTGAAGATACTTTGAATTCTTCACAAGTTAACTTGGATGATTCAAATCAAGTTAACATTGAAAAGAAGAAACCAAAATGGGCAACTAAGTTACTTCAGGATGTTAAGTCTGATGAAAAAGGCAAAACAGGTACAAGGAGTTCTAATATGGGTTCAGAAAATTTTGCTCTTTCAGTTGTTGAACCAACTACTTTTAATGAAGCAGTTGAGTATGATTAATGGAAAATGGCCATGCAAAGTGAGTATGATGCAATAATGAAGAATCAGACTTGGAAAATTGTTGATTGTCCACATGATGTTAAACCTATTGGTTGTAAGTGGGTTTACAGAATCAAGTACAAAGAAAATGGATATATTGATAAATATAAGGCAAGATTGGTGGCAAAGGGTTTTGCTCAGAAAGAAGGGATTGATTATGAAGAAACTTTTGCTCCAACAGCAAAATGGAATACTATTAGGATTGTGCTAGCTTTAGTTGCACAAAATGGATGGAAAGTACATCAAATGGATGTAAAAAGTGCATTTCTAAATGGTGATTTGCAAGAGGATGTTTATATGGCTCAACCTCCTGGTTTTGAGGTTCCAGGGAAAGAAAATCAAGTTTGTAAACTGGTTAAGGCATTGTATGGATTGAAACAGGCTCCCAGAGCTTGGTATGCAAAAATGGATGCCTACCTACAGAAAGTTGGTTTTCTTCGTAGTGAGTCAGATGATACTTTGTATGTTCGAATCCAGGAAAACAACTTAGTCATCTTGGTAATGTATGTTGATGATTTGCTCATAACAGGTAACAATAATGATCATATATTTCAGGTTAAGAAAGAACTTCAAAAGGTTTTGAAATGACAGACTTGGGATTACTTCATTACTATCTTGGAGTTGAAGTAAAGCAGGAGGAAGGAAGTATATTTATTTCTCAAGCTAAGTACATTTATGGATTATTGAATAAGTTTGGAATGGAGGAATGTAAACCAGCAATTACTCCCATGGAGCAAAATTTAAAACTTTCTAAGTTTGAAGGGGGGGAACTTGTAAATTGTACTGGATATAGACAGTTAATTGGATGTTTCATTTACTTGATGAATACTTGTCCTGATCTATCTTATGCAGTCAGCATACTTTCCATATATATGTAGGAACCTAGAGAAATTCATTGGAATGCAGCAAAAAGGGTGTTAAGGTATCTTCAAGGAACAAAGGATTTTGGACTTGAGTTTAAAAGAAACAAAAATTTCAAGCTTGTCGGCTATTCAGATGCGGATTTTGCTAGAGATGTTGATGACAGGGCATCTACTTCAGGTTACTTAATGAATATGGGATCAGCTGCAGTGGCATGGAGCTGTAAAAAGCAGGATACAATTGCAAATTCTATAGCAGAAGCAGAATATATTTCCACTTGGGAAGCCGCTTGTGAGATAGTTTGCTTAAGAAGGATTTTGCAAGACCTCAAAGTTGATCAAAAAGAAGCAACTTCATTATTTATTGATAATCAGTCAGCAATCAAGTTAGCCAAAAATCCTGTTTTTCATTCAAAAACTAAGCATGTGGATACTAAGTATCATTACATTCGGGCTCTCATCGTCAAACAAATCATCAAGACAAAGTATTGTCCATCAGAAGATCAAACTGCAGATATTTTTACAAAATCTCTTAGAAGGCTCAAATTTGATAAGTTTAGAAATGAACTTGGTATTTGTTCAAAAGAATTTTTGGATCAAAGGGGGGATTGTTAGGAATTATGATCCAAAATGTAATAATTAGAAGTTTAGTTTAATAAATGTAAAAGGGAATCTACACACTCATGTGATTATGTGAGGTGTCCCTTAGTTAGTTTCAGTAACGGTAAATTAGTTATTACTCTTTGGATATTTAAATCCATCGAGTTTTGCATGTGAGGTAATCTTTCGGGATTTAGCCCTCACATCTCTGTGATGTAATTATTTTCCTTCTTCTTTAATAAAATTATGTGTCTGAGGACACTTTGTCAAGATCCAGTCTAGTGATGATCCAGATCTAGTCCAGTGATGATGATCCAGATCCATTCCATTGATGATGATCCAGATCGAGTGATGATCCAGGTCCAGCGATGATGATCCAGAATGAGTGATGATCCAGATCCAGTGATGATGTTTCAAATCGAGTGATGATCCAGATCCAGAAAAGAAGATGTCATGAAGATAAAGATGACTTGAAGATGAAGATTACTTGGAGATGCATATGACAAGAAGATCCAGAGAATAAGACCAGTGATGAAAATTGTGTCGAGAGAATACCTTCCTAGTTAAAAGGGAGAGTGTTGATGTAATTATAACTTCGGAATGTATTTCACTTGTATTTCTTATCTATCGTAACCTAATGTTTATTCCAGGATGTTATCATGTTATGTCATTCCCCAATGTTTTGATCGGGAGAATCAATAATGTAAACAAGTCATGTCAAGTCATTGTGGGTAACCCTCCTATTGTCTAAGGGTTAAAGTCCCCACAGTTCTGGGGCACTAGGGTTATTAGACTCTCCTAGTAGAGGTTGGCCCTAGTATGGTTTTAGTCATGCCGAGATTAGTATAAATAGAGAACTGGACTCTCTATTTAGCACACAACACAAACACACTCAAGTGTAGCGGATAGTTGAGGAAGAAGAAGACACTGGGACTAGACAAGAACAAGGTTACTGCTATCGGGAGAGGATCTTACTATTTTGTGGTTTTACCTTTTGTGCTAATTCTATCTCTAAGGAAGTTGTGGGGTTTTCTCCATTTATGGTTTCCCCAAGGAAAAACATTGTGTTCATTTTCTCTTGTGTTTGATTGTTGTACTTGTTGTTCTCTCAGTTAAAGATCCTAACATAATGCTAGCTTGAATGTTGAAAAACTAACAAATCATCAAGATCTATATCAATATCACATCAAGATATATTCCAATATAACCATCACCATAGCCTTCATAACATATTCAATTAATTCAAATATATATACCAATATATAGGCTCACATACTGAGATCAAAGTTCCATGAGAGACATGTGTCATCACAAGAGAAACCCAGAAGTATGAATCATACCTTTTTGAAGATCACAAGATGAAGAAAAAATAGAAAAAACAAAATAAACTCTAGATCATATCATCACATATCCCTCGTAACAATCTTTCCAAGGAGCCAAGAATTTTGTAATTTTGATTCCGTATGAGAAATTTATGTTAATTTTAGTGAAGATGCCCAAAAATCTCTCTTCCACAATGTTTCCCATTTTTCTCCAAGAGTTGCGAAATACCAAAGAGAGAATTGATTGATGAATAGATGAAATGTTTGATATTCTATTTCTATATGTCATGGAGTAAAGTTAGTACCTCAAACTAGGCCGACATGCAATTCAAATTTACAAATAATTAAATTCTCTTTTGTTTGGTCGGTTGACCCAAAAAGGTGGGGTACACCAACTTCAAAAATTCATATCTCTTCAACCGTAAGGAAATAGAAGATGATCCACATATCAACGAAAATGTATTGACGATGAATATCTCGCTATGATGGGTTTATTTGCAAGTTTTTAGTCTAATACCCTTAATTTATTCAATTTGTTCAGGACTTCAAATATTCCACACACAAAGTTGTCAAAGACCATGTTACCTTATGCATAAGTTCCAAGTTCAAAGGCTTCAATGGGAATCATCAAAGGCATGATGGATTCGATGGTTTTCACATCCACAGACTTCACATCAACAAGTTGGAGGGATCCACCATATACTCATCATATCAAGGGTATCACGGTCCCAAACACCACCAATCAAGTGGGAACAAATACCTTTTCAAGAATATCATCATCATAGTCAAGGTCTCCATATCATTGAAAACATATCCAATGGTTCCAATATATATCATCATCACCATAAGAGTACCAACACAACAAAATAGGGGTACAAGGACCTCATTACTATTTTGCAACACCTTATGGGATTCATATGCATGATCACAAGGCTACAACATGCCAATAACCATATAGCGTCCAGGGGCCATCAAACCACCATATGTGTGGGTTCAAGCCCCAAACTTACAAGGACACCAAGGACCCCATAAGAATGGGTTCCAACATACCACCATGAGTGTGGGTTCCAAGACCCAAGTCTCCACATGCAAGAGGATCAAGATTTAATCTTGTGGAGTCAAGGACCTGACAAGAACTCAACAACCTCAATACCATCAAATGCAAGCAATGGGATCCAGCATCAACACATCAAGGGACTTACACAAATGAGCCACATCATCCATCCAACAACCAATCAAGAGACCAAAACAAGTACAAGCATAACAAGCAACACATAGAAAAGTAACCAAATATCAACCAGGATCAAGGAACTCGACAATGAACTCAAATGGGACCAAGATACAACTTAGGCGCACTTGACCAAGTCAATGGGTAACCAATTATTTTTCCATTGTTCCAAGTCCTACAAGGGATTAAATCTTGGGCTTGAAAAAGGTCAAAAGGGCTCCTCTGACACAAACAACCACAAACTAAACACTAACCCTCAGGGGCTCCACAAGGGGCTCCAAGGAATCAACAGTTGCAATTAATGACTAGACATCGTTGGCATCAGTGAAAACTTAATAAAAAATCCCCCCCTTTGTCATTGATGACAACACCATAACTTCTCTCCCCCTTTGGCATCAATGGAAAAGGGAACATCCTTTGACAGTAATGCTCCCCCTTAGGGAATGCTCTTCATGCCATTAACTTCTCTTCCTTTGCCATCTTTTCTTGTTGTTTGCATTAATGGAAATAAGAACTTCCATTGGAAATATTGATTCCCCTATCATTAGACATGACTGATATTTTGATGAACTTTTATTATGTCACAAGGATACTACTAGAACCATCAACTATACGATAATGAAAAGAGTGTGATAATTGATCTCAAATCTCATAAGCAGGTACATAGCTCCTTTTACACATTCTTTGTACACTTCATATCACTGGTCTATAGTCTTCAAAATGGTATTTTTTTTCCCAAGATTTTCATCATTTCTATTTTTTATCAATGGTGCAATCTACTAACTTTATTCTCCATACTTTAGTAGGTTGATGGTTTTTCATGTCATTCGATTGAACTTGCTTTCTTCTCCAAAATTTAATTGTCCCTGCATCCTGGAATGTTTTTCTAAATGACCATAATGATAGAAATTGTAACACTGAACAAAAAAACCACCTTGATTTATTCTTGGCGTGATTTTTTCATGATCTCTGCAATGGATGGATTTGTTACCATAGTTATTGCTCTTGTAAAAGTAATCATTGAACAATATATGGTATATATGAGAAAAGAATCTTCTTTGTGATGTACCTTCTCTTGATTCTTGTTGATCATGGGATCTTCTGAGAATACATGTATAATTTGTATTCCTTTCTTCCTTTTCCATAGATATTTTACTTTCTTCAATGTTATTCTCGATCTTTGAATTTCTCTTTAACTGAATAGTTTTTTTGTCCATATATTCCTTCAGAGAGAGGATCTTTAATTCTTGATTTTGACAAATTTCTATCTTTTCTTGGAGTTTTCTCGTTAGATCTTCTTCTATTTTCTTGACTTCTTCGACCTGTTTGTTCAGATCAAAGATATTGTCTTCCATATGTCCTTTTGAATTCTAATCATCCTCATGGGATTTTTGTAGTTGACCATTTAGTACATGATTCTCCATCCTAATTTCAAGAGCTCCTTCTCAAATTCAAAGTTTGTCAGACACACCTTCTGTAACTCTTCCTTCAACAATTTTATTTTCAGTTCTTATTTTCTTCTTAATTTCTCTACCAATATTTCTTTAGTCTTGTAGGTACTTATCTCACTGTCTTTGTCTTGTAGCTTGAAAATCAATTATTTCTCCTTATCTTCTAGCTGTCTTTTGAGATTAACAATTTCTTCTGATTGATTTTCATTTTTTGTAGATGACTTCTCAAGTTTATCTTTCAAAGAGTTAGATATGGCTTCTTTGATTATGGAAGCTTCTTCAACTTGGAGTTTTAGATCAATTATGGTATGTGTGTCCTTCTCATATTCCTCTTGATTCCTCTTCTCATATTTGTCCAATTGCTCATACAATACCTGGTTCTCTTCATAAAGATTTTTCACTTCTTTCGAAACATTAGTAATTTCATTGTCTATCATAGTATTTGCTAAATTTTTATCACTTATCAAAGACCAAGGATTTTCATCACAATCTGAAGTATTTCATTTTATGAATTCAAAATGGCTCTTATCGTATATACATGATAAACACATCTCTTTAAAAGAATTACAAACATAGTGTTCAGGGGACTTACATGGATCTTGTACTGACCTTTTCATGGGAATGCATTCTACTTCTTGTTCATCATTTGAGTTTAGTTGATGTACTTTGAACGACAATTCTTCAATTGAGTTGCACTTTCCTATTTTCTCCTTTTGGAGATTTGTTAGATCTATTAAATTGAGCACATCGATCTGTGGACAAACACACAACTCACAAGGTAGATCACATAATTTACTCAGTTATTGAAGAATGAAACAGTGCAAAAATGGTTTGCAACTATGAATGCTTTTCATTAACCAAAAAGTAATTAGATAGTAATTACAATGAAGTACAATGGCTTAAATAGCCACATGCAATTCGAATCCACATGAGGAAATTCGAATTGATTAGACTCTACTCGACTGTAGGTAACTAAGACCTTGTCTAAATCATTATCGAAGGACTCAATAGTGAACTGACCTTGTCTAAACCATTAATGGAGTTCAACGAAGTTCTAAAACACAACTCAAGTGTCTAATTCAGTGTTGACTGAGGCTAACTGACTATGGTAGGTGAGAAATGCGCCTCTCCTGCATGCAGCCATGCAAACCTAGTGCTAACTGAATGTAGAGGACTAGAACTGAATGTAACTGACTCCTAACTTAGCTTGACTAGTCACTAATTAAACTCAACTGATGAAGGTTGGTATCGGCACTCCCAGTGGCTCCTAAATTGTAGGGATTGATCTAGGAGGCTCCTAAACTTATGCATGCAAGTGCAATCAATGGCAGTAGGCCTCAATTAGTGTTCCCCACACTTAGTAACTATAATATGTTCCCCAATTAGGCCAAGTGGACCCAATGGTGCTAGTGACTAAAAATAGACTGGATGGACTCCCGATTTAGACATGATTCCCGATTTAGACATATGCCCAAATTGGAAGATTAATAATCCTAACACCGCCCCTGAATGCTAACTTGGAAAATATGTGGGCCCTGGTAACTAAGACCATAGGTCACCCATTACATCAAGTAAAGTAAAGTAACTGCTCAATACTATTAGATTTTTATCATTCAAGATACCATTATGATCTTAGGATCTTTAACTGAGAGAATAACATGCACAGCAATAAAACACAAGCACAATACAAGAGACAAGAGACACAAAGAATTTTCCTCGGGGAAACCATAAAGGAGAAAACCCCGCAACTTCCTCAGAGAAAGAATCACCACCAAAGGTAAAACCGAAAAACAGTAAGATGATTTCCTGACAGCAGCAATCTCTCTCTCTCACATTGAGAGAGCTTCTCCTCTCTCACTCATGTGCTCCAATGAGTGAGTGTGTGTGTCCTAAATAGAGAGACTCACTCTCTATTTATATTCTTCCGTTCACTTGGAACCCACTCCATCATGTCGGCCTCACTTAACAATTAATTACTAGAGCTGACATCTCTAGGAGTGTCTAATAACCCTAGTGCCCCACAACTTGTGGGGACTTTGCCTCCTCCGACCAACAAGGAGGTTTATCCTTAACACAATGGTGGGGACTATTGCCCTGACTTACAATGACTCACCTAGGGTCGACTTCACTCAGATAGTCTAATAACCCTAGGGCCCCACAACTGTTGGCACTTTAACCCTTGACCAATAGGAGGGTTACCCACAATGACTTGACATGAATTTCTCATTATAGAAACTTCCCGGAATAAACATCGTGGTATGACATGAATCAAGTACATTACAATACATCCTCGAATGAACATCGGGTTACAATAGATAAGAAATACAAGTGAATACATTCTGAAGTTACAATTACATCAACAAATACAAGGACCTAGGGAAAAAACCACATTGGAAAAAATCCCCCCCCTCTAATTAAGCAGGTAGAATCATGATCAATCTAATTCTTCTGTGCACAGGTATCCTAGGGCATCGCATGTGAACCTCTCCACCATTATGTCTAGAGTAATCTTACTCCTTGGAAGAAGAATGATATGCTCAACTAAATCAGAAATATAGACAGCTGCCAGATGAAGACTGGACCCATGTAGAGCAACTGAAATCAACTAATAAGTGAGAAAAATTTCTTGAGGATTCAAAACATGTGAGGAACACTCAAGAAATTGATATGTTTCAGAAATTAACAGCAAACCAAGAGTGGTAAAATCATCCCCAAGTGTTAGGAGCAAGTGTTTAGACAGATGCAAAATGTCTTCATCTTTACTAGTTCTGTGAGGAGATGAGCATGTGATCAATGGTAGAGAAGCAATGGGACTGTGGAGAGTGAATGATTGAGCTCCATAGTCTGATATAGCTTCAAAAATATATAATGATTCACAAAATAAAATGTCATCAACCTCATAAGAGGAAACTAACACCAAATCCCCAGCAGTAGTTTTGAAGAGAAATTGTGGTACTTGATTTTTCACACCGGAATTGGTGAGAGCAGCTAAAAGCATGAATGAAAGCTCTTGGATTTTAAAATATCAACCAAATAATATCATCTCAGAAATTAAATCAGATCTAAATAGGTTCACAACAGATCCAAAACTGTGAAATGAAATCAAATCCCCAATAGCAATTTTGTAGGAGACTTGCGGTACTTGTTTCTTCACACCGTTGATGAGAACAGCTACAAGCAGTACTGAAAGAGTATGAATTTGAAATATTAAACCAAGCAATATCAGATCAGATCTAAATAATATCATATCAAATCCAATAAGGTTCATATCAGATCCAAGAGTATGGTCCACCGAGACAGTAAATGCACGGTTTTCTTCTTCTTCAAAATTCTGAATTTTGGTGCATGCAATCCTACAGAAATTTGCAGGGAGATCTAGATCATGGGGAGTGAATGGATCACTATGATAATCTAATATTTCTTCCAAAATATCCAAGTTATTACATATTTGCACACCAACAGCAACATTAGAGGGAGAAAAAACAAATTTCTCTTCACTTTCAGAAGCAATTACTAGCAAATTTTGCACAGAATTCAAAGCAAAATCATTGGAGGAGGACTTTGCTTCTTTTTCATATTGAACAACTTCAGAAGAGAGAGTAGAGGCCGAGAATTTTGGATCAGGAACTCTTATGATGCTGGATGTTCTCTCCAAATTTCTATTATGATCCTCATCAATCTTTCCAAAGGTTCTGTCCAATCTTGTCCAGAGTTCCTTTGGGTCTTCAATAGATCTACTGAGGTAGTGCAAGCTAGGAGAAAGAGCCAGTGCTATTGTTCCAAAAGCTCCATCACATGCATTCAGCCAATTATTCTCACTCTCATAGGACTCTTCACCAAGTCCAATAGACACCACATAGAGATCTTGTCTCTTCAGATATGCAATCATCTTCATCTTCTATTCTGAATAGCTTGTGAATGGGGTGAGAAGAGGAACTGATGAATCCATTCAAAGTTGTACCTACAATTACACAAAAATACAAAGTAAGGTCGGACAATCTGCACATTTCAGGTTTTCATCACACCTAGCACAATTGATCAAGCAAGCTTGATCAACAATTCCTTAACTTGGGGTATTAAGTGGTAAACCTTCTGCTTCTGGTGCAGAGATGGAAGGAACATTGCTCAAAAAAATGATCCAATAGGAGATCTGAGGAGGAGAAGTGCCTTGTCCACCGAGGCTCTGATACCATATTAAATTGAGCACATATATCTGTGGACAAACACATAACTCACAAGGTAGATCACACAATTTACTCAGTTATTGAAGAATGAAACAGTGCAAAAATGGCTTGCAACTGTGAATGCTTTTCATTAATCAAAAAGTAATTAGATAGTAATTACAATGAAGTACAATGGCTTAAATAGCCACATGCAATTCAAATCCATGTGAGGAAATTCAAATTGATTAGACTCTACTTGACTATAGGTAACTAAGACCTTGTCTAAATCATTATCGGAGGACTCAATCGTTAACTGACCTTGTCTAAACCATTACCAGAGTTCAACGGAGTTCTAAAACATAACTCAAGTGTCTAATTCAATGTTGACTGAGGATAACTGACTGTGGTAGGTGAGAAATGCTCCTCTCCTGCATGCAGCCATGCAAACCTGGCGCTAACTAAATTTAGAGGACTAGAACTAAATGTAATTGACTCCCAACTCAGCTTGACTGGTCACTAACTGAACTCGACTGATGAAGGTTGGTATCGACACTCCCAGTGGCTCCTAAATTGTAGGGATTAATCTAGGAGGCTCCTAAACTAATGCATACAAGTGAAATCAGTGGCAGTGGGCCTCAATTAGTGTTCCCCACACTTAGTAACTGGAATATGTGCCCCAATTAGGCCAAGTGGACTCAATGGTGCTAGTGACTAAAAATAGACTGGATGGACTCCCGATTTAGACATGACTCCTGATTTATACATATGACCAAATTGGACAAGGGAGGATTAATAATCCTAACAAGATCTTCAAGCATGGCTTCCATAGCCATAGAATTATTTTTCTTTGTTTACTTTTGAGTTGTTCCTTTCATTTTCTTTGGAGGAGTATATCCAGTAAGAACCGATTTCCATATACCAATTCCTTCTACCTCAAGATAAACATGCATTCTTCTTTTACAAATGAAGTAATTTGTTCCACGAAAAAATGGTACTCCATTCATTGAAAACCCCATGGTTTGTCAAGGATCTACTTCAAGATGGTAATGTTTTCTTGTGAAGACCCACTCTGATACCAATTGTTGGACACACCAGGTACACTGAGAGGGGGGGGGGGTGAATCAGTGTGCACAACTTTTATTACGTTTTCAATTTTAGCAATCAACAAATTATTCAATATTATGGATTATCACATTATCATTATGTCATCGTAAACATTATTATCATCATCATATCATCATCACACAGTACACCAAATTTTACGTGGAAACCCAAGTCCTAGGGGAAAAACCACAAAAGCCTTTATAATAATAATTATCCAGCAACAACTAGAATGAGGAAATAACCCCCTCATTAAAATGACTTCAATTCTCCATCTACAACTAGAAGGAGGCTACAACCCCCTGATTTACAGGCTACAACCTGAAGGAACCTCCAACTCCCTAGTTCTCCAACTACAACCAGAAGGAGGCTACAACCCCCTTTCCTTTCCCCGTCTTGCTACCCTAATAGGAAGAAACTGTTGAACCATAACCGCACTAATCCTGTGAGCCTACTAATCAACACCTGTACTACACTGCATAGTCATTATCATTGATCACTGCACCACAGTTGTATCACACTAAATAAACCCATCCATTGCAAAATGCTACATCAAATCTTGTAATGAAATAAAACACATCAAGAAGCATAACCATAATACAACACATTTATCGACAAATTGCAAACTCCAAGATTAGCCTAATCCTAAATGAAAATCGTAACTTAACATAAATGTTGACATATATGACAATCGAACAAAACCTATTCAAATATAACTAAACCCAGCCACTACAAAACATTTTAACAAATCTCATAGTCAAACAAAATCCAGTAAGGAAGACAAACATACTGAAACATGGCCATGTAACAATCTCATCATCCAACTCAAGACCCAATGGATACCATAACCAAACATACTGATTCATAAATATCGAAAAACGATAAAAGCATTATGAAAAATAACTATACCCAACCCTTCTGGAAGCTTATAATAAATATGATAATGCAACAAAATACAATTAAATAAAATAACCAAATACCACATAACCAGAAACCATTATTACAATCCAACATAACCCTGAATTAATGTGGTTGTAATAAAAAAAAAACCTTTATCGATTTCACAATACAAAAAAAAACATTAAGCAATGACGAAAACCAATCGAAATACAGTTAAATCTATTTCTTGCAAAACATTATAATAAATCTCATAATGCAACAAAATCCAATAAGAGCCATAACCATATTGAAACATCACCAAAAAAATCAATTTCACATTCCAGCTTAACACTCAATCAATGGTGTAATCCAATATAATAGTGCATAAATGTTGCACTATGATAAAACTATTAACGAATGTACCAAATATAAAAAAACACTTGAGAAGCATTACGAATACAAATGTAGCAAAATTATGTCACAACAATGTGATTCTCACAATCAAACATAATACTTAACAACAATTGAACTATTACAATCTAATCAATCGTTCAACGAACATTACATATTTGAATTTCAATGGAACGATAAATTTATTAATTAAATAACCTATTGATTAGAGTATATTTAATCTCATAATACACATTAACGAACATAATCATAATACAACATACTCATGAAAGAATAATACAATCCAAAATAGTCCTTTTTAAACATCACCACCCAGTATAAACCTTGGTGTACATCACAATTGAAAAAAAATTACGAAGTATGACTAAACCCAACCCTTGCACAACGTTATAGTCTATACTATGATACAACAGAACCCAGTAAGCAACATAAGAATAATGCAACATGAAAATGGAGGAATGTTGCGATCCAACTTAGTAGTTGATTGATGTCGTAATCAAATATAGCAATTCATAAACATCACTATGCGACGAAACCAATACATAACAAAACTATTTATTAGCATTGCAAATAAAAAACTAAAATGTCATTCAACAAAATGAAGCAATAATGGCCACGTGGTTCTAAAGTCAAGCATGACTCGATAAGGTCAACCATGGTTGACTATCGTCAAGGAATAGTCAAACATGGATGACAAAACTAAAGTGTTTTGTCACATTAAGACGAGACAAAACACTTTAGTTTGGTCATCCATGTTTTGTCACATTAGGTAATACTCTGTTGCATTGTGACATAACCATGGAGGAATGTCACAATTCAACAAAACTTTTCAAAATGTCACGATACATAATAGCTATAAATGATTGTCGTAATCCAACAAAACTATTAAGGAACACATCTAGATTAGAAATCAACAATTGAGGAAAATAATCATAAAGGATAATTACAATTGACATAATTTAATGAATTTGAAAGTCCCAATTATGTTACAATATTTTTTTTAATACTCTAATATAATATTTTAATTAACAATAATATTTTCAATTAGACAAGTTCCTTCGGTTATTAATATGGTTTTTATTAAATTTAAATTAAGTTTCATATTTGTATCTTAATCTCATTTAATATATTATAATATAATTCATTAAAAAAATGTATTATACTTAGTATAATTTTTATTTAATCAATTATTATATTAATTTATTTATTTATTTTGAATACGGGTATACAACATCAATAGATATTATTTTAGATACATTATAATTGAATTATATTATTTATCATTAATTATTATATTATAATTAGTAAAGAATCATTTTTTAGAATTTTTAATTTATAAGTTAAATTAATATCATATATATTAATAATACATAATAATTTGGATTAATATCATATATATTCAATTATAGAAATAAATTTATTTTAAAGTTTAGGTTTTTACAATTAATTAAATATATTGTGTGTCATTAAATAAGTGTTATAGATTCTAAAATAAATTGTTTTATAATTTATATTTTCATAATATTAATTAATTATTAATTTTGATTTAGAGTTTATATTTTTATTTTGAAACATAAATACATTATTATGTTATTTTATATTTTAAATGTTGTGAAGCATCATTATCATTCAATTGAAAAAACATATTTATATATAATTATGGTCTTAGTCAAATCAAATTTTAAAGATAAATTGAAATTAATCAAATGCTCATGATTATGATTATGTTTCCTACTTATTATGAATGTAATTGTGTTATAATGACAATTTAGAAATGCCTTCAAAAACCCCTACCGTATCCAAAATTCCAGAACATAACAACTGTAAAAAAAAATATGTATTGCCCAAATAGTAATTTTTTTAGATTATGCACTGAAGTTGGTTTTGTTTGCTTCTTGTGTCAACCCTTACGGCCCTAAGAAACGCAAGGTAAAGTTGAAAATATCAAATATTTTTTTTCCATGAATTTCTGGTTCAATTGAGTATACAACGTGGTACTCGTGTAGGAAATAAACAAACTTTATGGTTAATATTTGGGATTCTTTTTTGCAAAATTAAAATGGGTATTTAGGGTGGGTATAATCTTTTATAAAATATGGTTAATCATTTTTTTTACATTTTTTGTTTCTACATTTTTTATACAATTATCATTTTTAAAAATTATCTTAGAGTTTTGTATAACATGAGTGGGCCTAATGGTTAAGAGCATGTGTTTCTTCTTATGAGGTCACAGGTTCAAATCCAGAGGGGGTAGTATATGTACACCTTTGTAGACTTTAGCAGTTAAATCACTGCGTAGAGGGGGTCCCTTGTCCCACAAACAAGGGGGTCTCATACACCAAATTGGTGTCTTGCTTGGCGGTGACCTTAAAAATAGATTATTATTATTATTATTATTATTATTATTATTATTATTATTTATTTTATTTTATTTTTTCTAACGCTGCACAGTCTATTAAATTATGAAAACAAAATATACGAAATAAACCTTGACCAGAGCAGGTATCAGATGGTGAAGCCACCACCCAAGCCTCTGAAAAACGGAGGGTCGTCTGAGAAAAACAGAGCTGAAATTATTCAGGACAGTAGGACTAGCATAGTACCCAATTTTGGACATCATATCAGGCATAGACATAGTTCCAAGGTTCGTTTTCAGAAGTAAACAAAGACCTAACCAAACTAGACAATTATGGCATAAAAACTTGAAAAGATAGTTCGTTTCTGCAGATGATATGAGCATGCTTCAAGATGGGGGGTTTTCCTCGATGATGGGGCATCCCCATCCCTCCTCCTGCGAAGGGCTGGTCGTGTTGGTGGCAGCCTCTGGAGCAATTTGAGGTTGTTGTTGTTGTTGTTGTTCTAACTTTTGGCCGTCCATTTTCTTCAAACGTTTGAACAGCGGCTCCACGGTCGAAGGTATGAAGAAAGTAGGTGCCTATGGAGTCGGAGTTGTGATGGCATCCCGTGATATGCCCCCCGTCACACTCCCACTACCACCGTCCCCGAGACTGACATCCCAGCATTACCAACCATGCCTTTCCAAGCAAATGTGTTGTCTAGTGCTGTAAGCTGAGTGTCAATTTCTACCATTTTAACTTTCATAGCTAGAATAGTATTGTGTGCATCCAACCAATTCCCTAGCACGTCTTCCACGAGATTGCACATCATATTTTTGACAAGCCAGTAATGGTTAACTAGGCTTCCGCCCTGCCCAGAAGCTAGCCATTGGTTGAGAACCCTCCCCTCCCAATATTCAACAAGGATGCAGATCAATGGGAAGATGTGGTTTTCATACCCCTCAATAACTTACAGGCTTAACCCGTGCTGCGATTTTCCCCTTCCTGAGCTAGCGCAACGAGGCGTCCCTTGTTGTCTGGACATAATTGTCAGACATAATCTCGGCAGAAGGAGAAGGAGAGCGGGGTGGTCACTGGAACCTGCGAGCATAGCACTGAGATGCAGCCTAGAAGACCTATGAGAATAGTCCAACAAAATCGCAAGGGCGCCACCTTAAGGTGGCGACCAGACTTCCAAATGCGTGCCAAACGCGCAGCAAACCCAAATTTACACAGAGCAGAGCTAAACCCAACAAAGACAGTGAAGCAATAATCAATGGCGAAGATATCCCCCGCCTAACCAGACCCTGTACCAACTTGCATTGAATACCTATGCATCGCCATGAAAGCTTAAAAGGAGGATAGAGTGTCGCCACCCTACGTCGTAGGCATGAAAATGACCTGCTAATCTTCCCCCATGCAAGAAGAATGTCAAGAGGGCGGGATGGTGGAGTTGATGGACGTGACGATCGCATGTTGATTGCCACACATGGGGGTGCACGGACCGAGGCATGGCACATCGATGAGTTGTTTCGCTGTCACCCGCATCCAGGGATTATTATTATTATTATTATTAACAATTTTTTGAATTAAACAACAAATTATACTTGTTGCTCTACTCAAAGATTTTATGAGCAATATGTGCTATTTATTTTGATTTTGATATGCTTTAAAAACATTAAAGTGATCATGTTAAAGATATTATTATATCTTTTCCAACTAAATGTGAAGGATTTATGCAATGCTCTTACTCTTCCTCCATATATGATCTATAACAATAAAATTGGATAGATCTATATTTGAATCCCTATGAATTGAGCTATTTTGCTAAATCACATCTTTTCAAGATCACTATCTATTTACAAAATCTCAATTTACCAAAAAGTAGTGACATTATCACATTGACTTGTTAGAAAATAATAACGGATTTGATGCTCTTGATTTTTTTTAATATGTGTAATTTTTTATATTTGATACTTTGCAACTTGTAGCCTCTAGTACTATACTATTAAGTATTATAACTTTATTTTTTGTTTTCTAAAAAATAAAAATAAATAATTTAAATTATTATGGGAAGGTTAAAAATATGAAATAACACGCCCTTTTTTTAACTTTTAAATTAATATTTATAAATTTGAGAATGTAATTTTTTGTAGCGGTTATTCATTGTGTATATGATTGCATTGAGTTAAAGTTTAGAATACCAAAAACTTTAACATAGTATAATCTACAAACATATGCACAATATTTAAATATTTATAAAAAAATTAAATATAATATTTAAAGTGTTTAATAGATGAATTAAAAAATAAATGTAGTTTTCTTATTTAATTTTAAATTTTATTTATAATATATTTAATATTTTAATTCATTGTTACTTAAATATGAACCATAAAAAATATTTATTAGTGAATTTTGTATTTTAATTAAAAAAAATCTCAAATTTTAATAGATTTAAAGTTTAAATTAATTTAGACTAGACTAAAGTAGTTATATATAGATAAATTTGATTCTTTGAAATTTATTAATTAATTTATTAACATTAAAAATACATTTCAGTTCAAATATTACTTAGTTATTAAACTGAATAGTAATAAAGTAATGTAGTTTAATGTTGCAAAAAATATATTATATAAATATTATAAGATTAATAAATAATAGATTACATAATGAAGAATGACAATTTTTTTTCATGATATTTTCTTTTATCATGATCATTTACTCAGCTCTTCATTAATTCTATGAGATATTTCACTCTTACTCAATTTCACTTGTTTTTTTATATTATATTAATAGTTTTCTTTATATGTTTTTAGTAATTTTTTTTAGTTTATTGTTTATATCACTATATTCTATATATCTTAGCATTTTATATATTTTTATATTTTAATGAGTTGGTGTAATAAAGAAGAATTTTAAAATGTGTATCTTAACATTTTATATATTTTTATATTTTAATGAATTGTTATAATAAAAGAGGAATTATATTAAGAAAAAAATTCCCAAAATTTATCTAATTAAAATTGAATATATATTTTTAAGTGATATTTTGTATTATTTGGCTATTAAAATTAATGTAATTATTATTTTGCAATACATTATTAATAATTTGATTATTCTAAGTAAATTTTAAGTATCATCATTGAAATCAATACGCTTTATTGTTTTGGTACCATTGTTAAAAACAATACAACTATTTTATTAATTTAAACAGTGGTTTATCACTTAAATCAATACACACCTTATTGATTTGCATTAAAAATTTTAACATGTAATTGTTTTTTTTCAGAAAATCCTACTCCTTTAAAGTAATAAACAAAATTAATACAATAATAATAATAATTAAATTTCATTATTAAGACATGTGAATTCGTTCGCTTTTTAATTAAACATCACACATCACATAAATATTACCAATTATGGATAAAGTGTGACTTGACCTCAACATGACATTTTCATACATAAAATTTAGTAAGAAAACCTTTCCCATCACCTAAGTGAACTACATCGTTAGAGAAACTACCCAAAAGGAAAATAATAACATGCCCATAAATTGTGGCTTTTGTCATACCCATTAAAGAGATGATTTATTTCTTTTGGAGAGTGGAACACTATGCATTCAGAGGTAGGCTCATCAGATCCAAAATTTAAACCCTCAATGCTACCGATTAGCTAATGTAGAGGTCGAATAAGGATGATATATGGTCTAAGTACCATCAACAACATTCACGGTGAGCGCATATATAAATGATAGTGGTTAGTCATTAAACTTTTTACAAAATTAATACAATAATAATAATAATAATAATAATTAAATTTCATTATTAAGACATGTGAATTCGTTCACTTTTTCCAAAAAAAAGAGAAATCTCTATATTTCAATAAAATCCTAATCCTCCATATTTGGGTGACCTGTATAAATATATCTTCACTTCACATTTTTGGCTAAAATAATTCATCCACAACTATCTTAAAATCATCTTGTTACTCTATCAGCTAATAGACTATTTTTTTAAAGATATCTCACACATCACTTCTTACTAGAGAAGAGATGCACAAACAAATATTTCAAATTCCGTCGTATTATAAATCGTCAATGAAAGGAGACTTGTCTTTTTAACAACAATTGGCCCAATAAAATGCATTGACTTAACGGCCAAGGAACCTGGGAGCAGCCTTGAGGATGGAATGCCATATTTGTTTAATGTCCAAAACGATGATCCAATACGAGAGAAGCTCATGCATTAAGACGGAAAATGATGGCGTGCGATGGGGAATGCAATAGATAGACATAAATACAAATTTTCGCGGTGATTTTACTCAATTGTTCGTGCACGACGACGGCTTGGATTTCAGAGTTGCAAGGCAAGAGAAGCAACTTTACACGGATGCTCTTCTCAACAACCAACCAATTTCCATATTTAGACCCATTTCCAGCTCCTCTGGCCAATGTATACAAACTCCCAGCCTTCAGCCATTCTCTGGCAGCAGCTTGCAGGGAGATTTGTAATTCTAAACTTTATTGCTGCATATTATACCATCGACATACAGGATTCCATTGCAGCTTTTACTGATTTGTTTTCAGTACCATGGCAAACAGTTTGAAGATGAACTCAGTCATTGGACTTCTCATGGTTATGGCGCTGATAACTGCAGGTGCTGCACAAAAAAGAGGATTAGGTCTTAGCCGCTTCCTGGCTGAAAATGGAAATGAAGGCGATGACAATCAAGGCGATTTCAACCAATCAGACAGCAACAGCAAGGCACTGAAATGCAATAAAAATCCATACATATGTTCTCGGAAGAATTATGGTTCTGCGGGGCCTAATTGCTGCAATAACAAGTGTGTAAACCTACTCACAAACAGTAACTACTGTGGGAGCTGCAAAACCAAATGTCAGTTTGCCTCTGGCTGCTGCAATGGTAAGTGCGCCAATCTTGCATATGATGCCAAAAACTGTGGCAAATGTGGCAACCAGTGCAAGAAAGGAGGTCGTTGTGTTTACGGTCTGTGCAATTATGCTTGAGGATTCAAAATGCAACAAGTTCAATAAGATGCAGGGACAGTCGTAATCTGCAATGTCTGCTCGGAAAAATTACAGAGATTTGGTTCTAAAATAGTATGGAATAATCATACGTAAGCAACATAATATCGTTTAGAATAAGCTGGACAAAGGAGTTTTTAATCTGCGTATTCATGCGCTGCATTGTAATGACTGTTCGGCCTGCAATAAATAATACTACGGCACAGGTTCGTGGTGTTAATTTTCATGGATACGATATTGTTATTAACCTGAAATGAAATCTGCGAGTCTAAATAATGCACTGACTCTCCTTGTATGAATTCTTATTAACCCTAATTAAATTTATGAACGGTTTGTTTCGAAATCCAAGCGCAAATCTCTCTATGTTTTAAAGGTTGTAACACCGTGGATTTAACGTTTCTCTAAAAATTATAATTGAAAAATAAATTATTGTAGTTTCTGAATTTATCAAGTCTGCATAAGAACCAATATTTTACAACCTCAAATAGATTTCTAATTATAAAGTGTATTGAAAACTAAATTATTGTAGATTCTGAATTTATTAGTATGCATCTAACAACCAATTTTTTACAACATCATATAATTTCTAACTTCAATTGAAAAAATTGCACTCAGACTTGCATTCTAAAATTTTGCACACAGAAATATTTCATAGGAACTTAGGAAGTGACATAAAGCTTCCCAGTACCGTACAGTACAGCGTATGGAGTCTTACCTTGAAAAACACGTAGTAAGAAATTTCATTTTTTTATTTATTATTTATCATCTACTTGGATCAAATTTCTCAAGGTGTAATTTTTTTAAGAGTGTAAATATATAATTTAATTTTTATGATTTTAGTTTATTTATTTTTATAAATATGTAATTCTAAAAAATTTAATTTAAATGCACAGATTATTTTTAATAATATTTTATAATTTTTTTAAAAGATACTTGTGAACTCTAAGATGAGTACTCATATGTCTCCCTTACTAGGCTGTAGAATATACTTTTGAGCTCCAATAAAGTACTAAATAATTAGTATTACTTATTGAAATTTTGTTTTTTAGTTTACAAAGTATCAAATATTAAAAAAATAAAATTCTTTAAATGTTTAATAAATAACAATTAGAAAAGAGAATGGTTAATTTTTCCGTTAGATTTTAAATTCTGTCACACATTTAGTTTTTTTACTTTTAAAAAAATATTTATAAATTTTATATTTTTAATTTAGATTCTTCATTTTTGATAGATTTAAAGTTGACATGGATTTAGACAAGTTATATTATATCTTTTGAATTTGTTCTTTAACCTGTCTCAACATAATTGAACCTTTAGTCCAACCAAGTATTCTTGAAAATTATTATCATTAATAATGTACTCTCCAATATTAAAAGGACATTTTATTCAAACATTGTTTAGTTATTAAGGTGAATAGTAATAAAGTAATGTTTTTCAATGTTCAAAAACATAAATATTAAAAAAAATAGTGTTTATAATAAATAATAGATTATTATAATGATGGTGATGGTTAACCTTCACTTAAATATTATTATATTGATATAATTATATTTGTTGTGCTTTTCAATGCAATTATAGAATATAGCTATTGATTTTATATAAATATAATATAAAATTACATTTATGATGATATCTAAGGACTCAAGGGTGGTACCTCCCCCTTTCTAGGAAAGCTACAGAACTCTTATCAATTGAGCTATCCCTTGGGGCTCATGAGGGAGTGTTTTTTTATAGTGACCAAAAAGAATTTATTGTATTCTTATTTTCTTTTACCTATGTATTTTAATTTCCTCGCCATATAATATATTCCACTCATAACATATGGGCCATGTATTTTAATTTCCTGGCCATATAATATATTCCACTCATAACATATGGGTGAGTGCAAGCTAATGAGGGTCACTTTTGGCACATTATATGCAATAGAAAACTGAAAAATCAAACATCCATCCACTTAATTGTATTTTTTGAGAGACTTACACAAAATATCTTTCTTTGACTAAAAAAGAGTAAATGTAGGAAATTGAATCACTTTTCCGAATATATAAATTTTATGTATTGAAATTTTGTATAACTATGTCAAGTTTCATTTTTTTTACACACTTTTTATTTTTTAGGCAAATGATAAATGATGGTTTAGGGATTCAAAAATTTGCATATATAAGTTTTATGTATTGAAATTTTGTATAACTATGTCAAGTTTCATTTTTTTAACACCCTTTTTATTTTTTAGGCAAATGATAAATGATCGTTTAGGGATTCAAAAATTTGCAGGCATGTAGAGAAATTATAGCACTAGTGCAGCACGATAATTATCTAAGTGATTATTCCTCGAAAATGGTACCTCTTTTGTGGGTGCATCCTTTCAAGTTCTTAATGAAATAATCATGAAATGGGTTTTTTTTAGAATGTAGAGCTGAGTGTCTTCTAGTGCACCATATAATTTGTTTTTAAAACAATTAAGAATTGAAAAAGTTATGGAAAAAACACTAACAAATTTTTTGAGTGAAGGAGTTAGGATACAATAGAAATTGAAGAAAAAAAGGGAAATATAATATTTTTTAATAAAAATTAAATATTTAGAATCTGTAGAAAAAATGCTATCTATGTTTAATATTTCATCAAAAATGATTATGTGTAGCATACTGTAACGAGTGTGTAAACAACGACTTCTTCAGAAACTAGAAGAAAGGGCCAATTAGCTATGGTTTATCATATACCATAGCACAAGTTTCGTATTACAGAAGAAAACTCCAAACCATACACATAGGACTATTGGTGACATGCGAGCAAGTGAATTGGCATGTTTAAATTCAAATTACATTTCCTGCCCTTATAGAATTGGAAAACATGTGCACATTATAGAACTACAAAACGCGCGTGTGCTATAGAACTACAAAACATGTACGCATTATAGAACTACAAAACGCGTGGCGTTATGTAGCTCTATAACACGTGTGCGTTATGTAGAGAAAGAAATCTAGCACTATATCTAATACATCAAATGTATGGTTAATAGTTTAGAGGGGATGTGGAAGGGTCAAGCGCCTAGGAGGATGTTGGAAGTTCAGGTGGGGATGGTTAATAGTTGAGAGGGGGTGGGGAAGGGTTAAGGGCCTAGGAGGATGTTAGAAGTTTAAGTGGGGATGGTTAATAGTTGAGAGGGGGTGGAGAAGGGTCAAGGGCCTAGGAGGATGTTGTAAGTTTGAGTGAGTATGGTTAATAGTTGACAGGGGGTGGGGAAGGGTCAAGGTCCTAGGAGGATGTTGTAAATTCAAGTAGAGAAATATG
The DNA here is from genome assembly GCA_001517045.1 of Pseudotsuga menziesii. NCBI lineage: Eukaryota > Viridiplantae > Streptophyta > Pinopsida > Pinales > Pinaceae > Pseudotsuga > Pseudotsuga menziesii. The sequence goes on from LPNX011007742.1 coordinate 180,380, forward strand.
AATGGAATGGGAGAATTATGGGTTACAAGGGTGAAGGGAAGTGGGGACTGAGAGCACTATTAAAAGGGAAAACAGTGTTGAAGATGTATAGGGTTAGAAGCAGTACGCAAGACTTGAGTGATGAATGGGGATAAGGTGGAGGTTAGGAAGTGGGTGATGGTTTGATGAGAGAGAGGATTGGTAAATGGAAAGGTGGATATAGAGTATTCGAGGATGAATGCGATGTGTTGGAGGAGAGAGGTGGAGGAGGGGGGAGTTGAACAGATGGGAATGAGATGTGATAAAACAGAGAATAGGGGTCATAATGAGGTAGAGGGTTGAGGAGAAGGGATAAGTTGAAAACATAGAGAGAGAGAGATAATGATGTAGAAAGAGTGTGAGGGAGAATAAGATAAAGAAGGAGGAGGGGCAGTGAGGGAGGGATGGAGATAGAGTGAAGGAAAGAGATAGTGAGGGAGGGATAGAAGTTGTGTGTGAGAGAGAGAGAGAGAGGTGGGGGGGTATGTACACAAGGAGAGAAAGGGGGAAGGGAAACACATGTATAGGGAGATCTAGAGAGAGAGAGAGAGAGAGGGAGGGAGGGAGAGAGAGAGATGGTGTCAAAGATTAAGGTTGGAGGGTTCATCGTTGGAGAGAGAAAGATGTTGTGAAAGAGAGAAACATGGAGAGGGGGGTGAAAAGAGATAAGGAGGGAGGGATACAATTTGAGAGAGAGAGAGAGAGAGGATATGGTAGAGGGATAATGGCACGAGGGGTTGGGAATTAAGGAAGAAGGGAGGGAGATATTGATAAAGGGAGGTAAATAGAAGATGGAGATAGAGGTAGAGACGTAGGGAGTTTGTGAGAGAGGGGGACACACACACATACAGATTATGTGGGAGAGAGGGGGATGAGTGAGTGACAGAGGGAGAGGGGGAGGGGTGAGAAACAGAGAGAGAGAGAGTGTGTGTGATGGAGGGAAGGATGGTGAGGGAGGTATAGAGAAGGTGGAGAAAGGTTATGAGATATGGGAAGTGAGGAAGGGACACTTACACATAGAAATATCGAGAGAGGGAGGAGCAACACACACACATACACATTGTGTGGGATAGAAGGAGGGAGGGGTGGTGACAAAGAGAGGAGGGGAGTGGTGAATGATAGAGAGAGTGATATGGAGGGAGGGAAAGTGAGGGAGGTACATAGAAGGTGGAGAGAGGATGAGAGAGAGGGTGGGTGAGGGAGTGACACACACATTGATATAGATAGAGAGAAGGGGGAGGGACACACACACACACACACACAGAGAGAGAGAGAGAGAGAGAGAGAGAGAGAAATATTATGTGGGAGAGAGAGGCGAAGGTTTGAGCAATAGAGAGAGGGGGGGGAGGGGTGAGTGATAGAGAGAGAGTGGTGGAGGGAGGGATAGTGAGGGAGGTATAGAGAATGTGGAGAGATATTATGAGAGAGGGGTAATGAGGGAGGAACACTCACACACACACACACACACACACACATAGAGAGAGAGGGGAGAGGGTGAGAAATAATCAGAGAGGGGGGAGGGGGGGCAATAGAGAGAGAATGATGTTGGGAGGGATAATGAGGGAGGTATAAATAAGGTGGAGAGAGGTTCTGAGAGATGGGGAGTGAGAGAGGTACACACAAAGACATAGAGATAGAGAGAGAGGGGGGGAAAGACACACACACACTTACACATAGAGATAGAGAGAGATGAGAATACAAAGGCAGGGAGGGCTAGTGAGTAAGGCATAGATGGATAGTGAGTAAGGCACATGCATAGCCATAGATGCCAAAAATATTATTTAGGGATCGAGTCTTGGATTTCCTCCCTTGACCATGTTGAGGCCTTAATACCCATATCTAATGCTCAAAACCTCTTAAAGGCGTGTGCATATTTTCTTGGAGACCAAGCATACCTTGAGTAGGTCATGTGTGGTGCTTTAAGGAATTGTTCATTAACATGGGTTCCTCAAATATTCCATTATGGCCTAAGTCACAAGCATATTCCCTCAATCATGTTTCAGAGGTCCCATACCTGCTACTCAAAACCACCTAATTCCACTAACATCCATATTCATATTCCAAATATACCTATGAGATGCTATGTATGATTTTTTAAGGCATCCATCCTATCCATAGATTCCTAGAAGCTATAGTTAGGGCCTAAGGCCATAGTTTCCTCCCCTGACCATGTCCATGTCCTTGAGATGCATACCTAATGCTCAACAAATGATGATGGCATGCATATCCCCATTAAGATTCAAACGATTCACTTTCAACGTCATGTGAGGTGGTTGGAGGCATCAATTTTGGCCCTAAATGGTTAACAACTTCCTTTAAGGACTAAGGAGCAAGTGCTTCCCCCCACCCATGTCAAGGGGCCTAATATCTGTGCTTAGTGCAAAAATTTTCTAATGGCACTAGTATCCCCATTTCAAGGTTAATGATACCATGGAAGGCTCTATTGAGGTTGTTCAACACATCATTCTTGGCTCTAGATGGCTAGACACATCTTCTAGGGGATAAGACCTAGGTTTCCTCCCCTTACTATGCCTCGGGTCTTAAAACACATACATAGTACTTAGAAACCCCTAATGGTTCCCATATCTCCATTCAAAACAAAACTATCAACTTGAGAGGTCATCTATGGTGATTCAAGGTGTCGTTCATGGACCTTGAGCCCTAAAAGTTGGTTTACAACCTAAAATTAAATATTTATGTACCAACCATGATTAACACCTTATCCTTCATATCTAATTCTAAAAAATTCCTACTCTTAGCCATATCCCAACTTAAAGGTTGAGGATTCCCTTCAGAGATCACATGGGTGTGTGCAAGAAGATGAGGGACCTTTTAGATGCAATCCTACTTTTAGGAAACATGCTCACGATACATGAAAACACGATGTGCTCACATTTTGTAATGCTTGGTTTGGTTAAGCTCGAGCCTCACATGTCATGTGACACATATTTTAGGCTAAACAAAATGCGCACATGTTTTATAATTACAAAACGTGCACGTGTTTTATAGTTACAAAATGCGCACGTGTTTTATAGTTACAAAATGCGTACGCATTATGGAGAAGAAAAACGTGCACGCGTTTTGGAGAAGCAAAACGTGCACACATTTTAGAGAAGAAAAACACGCACAGGTTATGGAGAACCACAAAAAATGGTTTTGGTGCATGGCTAGGGAAATGAATAAAAACAATATTTTGCATCATCAATACTTAGGACTTATAGTAATATTTTAGCATCATCAAGAACAACATCTCAAACAACCATGCCTAAATTCCCAAGAGCATAATTTTTCTATGTTGTAATGGACACCATTAGGAGGATTTAAGAACTAAGTATGGGTCATAGTCCCTTGACCATGCTTCGTGAAGGAAACTCAAGACTTATGTCCTAAAGGTAGCTTTTAAGGCTTGAGGTCCATGAACAAGGCATAAAACCCACACATAGGATATCTGTATGTGATATTTTGCATCTAAGAGAGAATATCCAGTGCATTAGAATTCTCTTAGCACTAGAAACATATCCGTAGACATGGTTGAGAGAGGAAACATAGTCCTTAGGCCCTAAATGAATCCTATAGACATATAAGACAAAGAAAAACACCTCGAACAAACCCATATATCTCATATGCTTTCCTATTTTATTGTATATATCAATACATTCTATATATCTTAACATTTTATATATTTTTGTATTTTAATAAGTTGTAATTATTATTATTAATTTTTTATATTTTTTAATATTAAAATAGTTTTAATGTAGAAATACTAAAAGATGAATCACTATTGTATTATTGTTAAAGACATTTCAAATGATAATTGGCAATGCAATTATTATTTTGCAACATATCATTAATAAATTTCTTGCAACTACTTGATTACTCTAAATCATTTTTTAAGATTTTACCATTAAATTCAATACACTTCATTATTATACCTTCCTCACGCAGGTATATTGTAATCGATTGCAAGTCAAACCCTTTTGACTTTGGTATTAGTTGGTGTCTTTTGATGCAGCTATAAAGAATTAAAACCCGTTTTGCAAAGTATGACTTAGGGATTTGTAAAATATTTTTTTTAATTTTGTTAAAAAACTATTTTTGTAAACAACTGATTGGTGGATAGAAGATCATGTCAGCTTTGGGATTTGGTATTTGGATTTGAGTTGACATGTGGCAACATGATGTCATAATAATAAAATTAAAAAAATAAAAATTATATCCCATTGCCATCTGTTGGTACCATCGGAGCCAGTTGTTCTGGGCTCATGCCTCCTGCTACTGCCGTGTGGACTGTGGCACCTACCAGCACTCAAAGACCGCCCTTCATTCACGCAGTCAAGCTGTGAATGAGATTTGGACTTCCCAAAGCCGAAAACTCAACAGGAAGCCACAATCTAAACATGGAAACCACTGTCACCACAACATACTTCATCTGAATAAACACCATCTCTTTTCCCAGACAGACCCACACGCTAGCTTGGAATACTGCGAACTTAAAGGGACTCTGTGGGACAAAATGGCCATCCTGGTTCACCCACCTCTCTGGCTTGAATTCGAGGCAATCGGCACCCCAGATGGCCTCCATTCGACCCATGGCATATGGGTGGTAAGTTACCCAGGTTCCTTTGCCCACAAAATTCCCATCCGGCAAAACGTCGTTGTGCAGGGCATGCTTGGAATCGAAGAGGACCGGCGGATAAAGCCTCAGCGATTCGCAGATTGAGGCATGCAGGTAATGCATGCTCTACAGATCCTCGTATGAAAATACCATGGGATTTGTGCCCCGTTTGGCTTCTGGTTTGACGGTCATGAGGCGGGCTATCTCTTTGTGTATTGCTTCTTCGACATGGGGATGTGAAGTTTTCTTAGTAGTTGTTGCAAAGAGGCCTTATTGTTGGAGGATGATCTTAACAGTAAGAGAATTTTAGTATTTCCAACAGGGCCTTGGTTCAACGGTGAGGTCAACAAAATACTAAGAGTGATCTGTTGTCTCTGTGATCCGTCTCACTTGAATGGCATGAGAATATAAGAGACAAGGCTAGGTGCAAATACTAGGCAATTTCGGCAGAACAACTATTCCTAAACTCAGCAGCTAAACCGTAGGATTCAATACATACCATGAAACAACAAAAAAACAACAACCCATTTTGAAAGGCAGAACGCCAGCACAAACAGAAGAAGCA
>LPNX011007742.1:187916-244072 GCA_001517045.1 Pseudotsuga menziesii
ACATTGCAATGACCTATATCGTATTTAAATGGACATTTTTTAATTCACTTTTGTTTTAATTTCTTTCAAATTGTAATTATATTTGTTTTATCATATATTTTTATAGCAAAATTATCCTATTGCTATATATTTTCAATCTCTTCTTAGGAGGCAGGTACTAAGCAACTTTGTTGCTTATTCCACTTGTTTTTTCTTATACTTGTTAAAATCAATGCAACTAATTGATTGATCTAAATCATGTATTATCAATGAAATCGTTATATCATTTAACATTTGATTATTTTGTGTTTGATGACGATCTCAATCTATTCCTAGTGTTTTGTACTCGCGATAGCTAATTATCTAAGGACATTGCTACAACTCAAAGGACCATTAATTTCCATGATGACTAGTCATGGAAGAAACAAAATTAATAAAATAAATGATGGCTTCATTATTATGACATGTGAATTTGTGTACCGTCATTGGAAAGGATTAGAAAACCTAATTTTTATGGATATTTTGTGTTTACATGAGAACGTCCATATTTATGTGACCAATAGAAATATGTTTTCACTTTACATTTTGGCTCAAATAATTCATCCACGCCAATCTTAAAATATTCTCGTTTCTTTATTAGTTTTTAGGCATTGGATCAATATCATAATTAATAAACTAAGTTACTTTTTCATGGTGTCTCCACACATCGCTTCCAACCTTGACATAGGTAGACACAAACACAGATTTCAAATTTCATCCATGAAATGTGATTTCTCCATGATGCCACCAAGGAGGATCTCCCTAAATGTACCAAAACAAAAATATATGCATGCATACTACATTTAAATGAACATAACATTATTAAACTAGCAAGAATGCTTAGAATTTTGTGACAATCAAATTCTTATGAAAAAAATTAGAAATAATTACGCACAACATGCATGATACATAAATTTATATAATAGAGAGTAACAAAAAAAATTGCATATATTCACAAACAAGGAAAGGAGACTGGTCTTTTAACAATAGTTAGCCCAATAAAATGACCATATAAGAGAAATGTTCCACATAATCATAGGCATCTAGTGTAGGTACCACCCCTAAGACAATCTACGAGGCCATTAGGGAAAAGAAACCAAACTATAAACATCTCTCTCTCTCTCTCTCTCTCTCTCTCTCTCTCTCTCTCTCTCTCTCTCTCTCTCACACACACACACACACACACACACACACCCACACACCCACATACTCCCATGCTTAGCCAAATTGCTTACCATAGAGCATTATAGGCACTTAATTCATCCTTCAACAACTAATCAACGTTTTTTCATTGCCTCACACAAGACAAGGAAGATCTTCTCTTTCTCTTCCCAATAGTCCCTTAAATATATTCTCTCCTCTAGAGGTCTTCAGTGCAGATAGAAAGAGTACAATCTATTGTATGATTTTCTTGAGAATTGTCTACAAAATCAATGCTTGTCTCTCAAGAATCCACAAAGTAGATAATGAATATTCGGTGATAAATTCCCGTCTTGCACAACTTTTATTCTCAATTACAACCAACTATATTCCATCCTAAGTATGATTTTTTCCTTTTCCTAGAGTTGCATTTGGTTACTTTTCCAAATTGGCAAGGTTGACAATGAAGTACATGTTGAATTTTGTTAAGCTTTAATCTTTTAATATTTAAGTGCGGAATTACTGAGTACTTGAAATCAATGAAACATTCATACACATAATCATTCACACATAACATAGCATGTAACCTGGGGAAAAACCTCAAAACAATGAGGATGGAAAAACCCAACAAATCTCTTCAGTATAATAATGGTAGATAACAGACAATGTTTTTTACAATTTTAGATTGTTTTCGGCACCCCAAGTGCAAGATTAGAGAGAATTCAAACACCCTAGGTGTTATCATTGAACAATAGATAAGATAAATCAACAAGATAAACTTCATAACGTGTCCAACGCATTAATAACTTGCCAAATTCAGTCTCATGTAAGATGTAATGAATCACTACATGGGGAATTAGTCTCTCATGAAAAATATAGCAAATTCTCTCTAGGATAATTAGCTATGTACCTTGGTTTCTTCAATCCTTCATAACACAATGCACAATGCCTTTTATCTTCGACATGAAATCCATGCTCTACTCACTTTAGGATGAACTCTATATACAATTGGGAGCTAGACCAGTCGGTTAGGATGGCAACTCAAGTGTCACCATGCAAGTGTTGTAACTCAAGTGTCATCTTTTAGTTTAATTAAAGTGTCATCATGCAAAAAAAAATTAGTTAATCGGATCTTCTTTATTGACATTTCAGTTAATTCTCTTCATTGAAATCGTGCTTGATTGATTCATTGGTTCTCCTTAATTAGCTAAAGTACTCATTATTACTATCACTTGAGTTTAACTAATTGAGTTCTCCTTAATCAATTGAAGTCATTCTCATGAGAAATTCGAATTATCTTTGTTCTCTATGCAAATTTTCTTTATCTCTTATATTATCCACATGGTCCATATGTGCTAACTTTAATTTATCTATCATATTAAATCATACTAAGGAGATTTGTCCAATGATGTGATCATATCATTCTACTATTTTTCCAAGTGATCTTATGCTAAAGTAATTTAGTCTAGAGGTGGCCAATCTCTAGAGGAGACTTAATAGCTATATCATGGTTAGTAGTATGTCACACATCATGCATTTTTCAACTAGAAAACCATTGCATCTACACATGAGGATCTCACTTGTCATACAATTCCTTATCCTTATTCAACAAGACTATACAACAACAAAAATTTGGCATATCAAAGCATTCACCTGAACACATGAGGATTAACCTTGACACATAAGCCTTAGTCATTCTTGAGTCCAACCCAAGAATTTTACTCCAAGTTCTTGAGTCCAACTCAAGCTCTGTACCTCAACACATGAGGCCCAATCCTGAGACATAAGATTGGCTTGGAGAATGAATCGTGATGCTATAACTTTAGCAGTACACTGTAATGTCCCAAATTTTACATTGGCTCACAATGGCCAAATCACATTTTCCATATTCATGAATGTTGTCAAAGGGATGCTAAAAGTCAAATAATTGCCAAGGTGGAAAATCACTAGTCTCCTAGCTTGGGGGTGGAATCTTTGAGATTTGGAATAAGGGGGATAATAAATGATGTTTAGAAATTAGAAGGGGATAAATATTTAATAATTTATCTTATTAAATAAATATAAGATAAAATGGAAGTGGCAATAGAGCATGAAGACACATGGAGACTATGGGGCCCACACTAGCTAGAATTCCTATGTTAAATGGTATATTTCTCTTGCAAATTTGAATATATGGGAAGCCTAATGTTTTGGGATGGATTATGAGGTTAATATAATTGTCCATATACTTCATAGGTCTAATTTCGGATGTATTGTAACTTACATGGGAGATGAAGAGCCAAATGGGGGTTTCACGGACACTTGGCTAGATTCCCCTTACATTTATGACATCTATGACACCAATGATGGAGATTCTATGACAGTTATGACACAAGTCAGATCTAAAGGCTTACATACTAACATACTGACATGCTAGGACTGAATAGAGCATCTTAGAGGTCGAATTTTGGAGTTGGAGAAGGCCAAGAGGCTCCTACTCAAATTTGGGAGAAGAGGGAAGGTGAAGAGAGAGGCCACATGGCATAGCATGAGAAGCGACACCAATTCGACTTGGATTTGGTTTATGGATGGATTTTGAACCTTATAATACTAATAATGTTTATAAAGTACAGGGATCAGCCATGAGAAGAATATTTTTCTCATTTGTGAATTGTGAGATCTAGTGGATGACTAGTTTCCTTGCTTAAGCCAATTTCGAGGGTGAAATATTCCCATCCTAGTTGGTGTTTGGAAAGGCCACTCAGGTATTTCATGGAGATTTAATGGAGTCTTATTTGTAGGTGTAATATACAGGAAATCATGTGGATTATTCTATTGCAACACTCTCTCTTAACTATTTCCAGTTTTCACACCATATTCATGCCAATGGAGGGATTGCGCTTTGGGTGAGCTATTGATCTCTTTGGGGAATATTATAATGAAAATTATATTATGTGCTGATGTATATGCTATGTATTTAATTTTCAAAAGACTCTCAGGTTGAAATACCCAAAATAATTCATGTAAAAATGTTGAACAATGAAGAAATAGTGTCATTTCCCCACTATCTTGTTGTGAACCATTGTAATGCTGATGATTTCGAATTGGGAGAGCCTTTAATTGTCCATTTATGATTGTAATCAGTTCAATATTATTTTTTCTTCATTCTCAGAAATTTTCAAGTCAAAATTCCCAAGATTTGTATGTCAAAATGACTTTTAATGAGCAAACAATGACCATTTCCACTCCATTTTGGTATATGCCATGGTAATGCTTGTTATTTTGAATGGAGGAATGTATCTCTGATAAATTTATGATGTATGGACTGTAATTAATGTTTATTTAAATTCTAATGTTCATTACTTAAGCATTGGAAGCCATTTTACTCATTTTTATTGCATTGGGAGAAGGTTTGGTGCATTTTCCCTAAGGGTCGAAATTGTGACTTGGGGGTTGTTTTGGAAAGAGTCATAACAGACTGTATAAAATGAACCATGATGCATATGAGAATTTTAAAAGGTCCCTTACACATACCCAAACTCTGCTAAAAAATTCAAGTGAATTTGGGATCATTTGTGAATCCATTTCCGGCAATTACCCAAGGGGAATTGCAGCCCCAATTTGCTAGTAAAGAATCCTACTTTGAACAGAACATTAAAAAAGTTTCCATAAGTAATTGGGATGTCAAGAAACATACATGAGCATGATATTTAAGTTATATTATCATTCAAGTACCTTCATAGAAAATTTGGAGGCATTTGGGTCAATTTGGAGGTCTAGACATCAAAACTAGTCAAGAGCCAAAATTGTGAAAAAATTGGAAAATTGGGCATTTTAATAAAATTCCAAAAAGGGGACATTACATACACAAATGTACTGTGTAGGAAGTGCATTTTAGACTCTTATCTCCATAATAAGAGGATAGGTGTAAAAATTTTCGCTGCTCTCGTTTATGACTATGGGAATATAGGAATTTTAGACCAGAATTAATGATTGTACTCAACCCATGCTCCCATAATTATGTGAAAAAAAATTCCCACCAACATCTTATATGCATTTGATGATTGGTTGATAAGTCAAAGAATGCACATGATAGAAAATAAATGATTCTTAAGATTTAGACTTGGTAATAAAGGATTTATTTCACATAGACCCAATTTCCTCTTCTCCTCTAATGGAATCATAGTCCATCTCATGCTCGACATAGTCATCCTGGGCCATTTTATATTATATCCAAGTTTTAATATTTACATAACTTGAGCTCATCATGGTGAGCCTACGACATGGTCCATATACATATATTTAAATCATACATGCTCTGTCATTCACTGGTCAAACCTTAGTCTTGAGCTCCACATTATGAATTCCTACTAGTAGTGTATTTACATCATTTACATAATCTAAGTTAATATGTGGCATGGGTAAAAACTAAGGCATTACACTTCTATTAGCCCTAAATTTTATGTAGAACTTGGAATTTGGAGACCTTATTACTTATAAAACCCATTGTATCTCGGATGAGATTACCTACCAAAGGGATGTTCCATATCCCATAGCACATAGATACAAGTATTATGCATATGTAGAATTGATAAATATAACAATATACTATTAATAAAATTCATGTTAACATATTGGATGCATATTTACTTATAGAATGGGTGCCAACAATCCTAAGGATCCTCAATGCTAGAATAATATTATTAATGAACTTATTCTCTAGGGGTAATATAGCTGACCTTCTTCGCTACTAATAAAATCCTCATGACATGTTCCTTTCCCTTCAATACAACTTCAAATTGTGCTAAGAGTACCCTTGTAATATGTTTGATAGGTTTCAATTATTGAACAACATGTGACATTATAACATTTTGATCTACCCACAGTTTGAAATATGCCTATGTTAACTAGTTCAATCCCGAAATATCTGAAATATGCCTATGTTAACTAGTTCAATCCCCAAATAGCATAATTATCTTCTGGATTATTATATAATTGATAGGTTATAATTTACAATTTGTTCTCTAACAAAGAAATTAATGACTTGATGTTGGGGTTAAACCATACATGCATAAGTTTGCTTTAGAGAATTTGGCAAAAGAGTCAAGTTACAAGTAACTTTTAATGAAGCCAATAAATTCCCATTTATTCTAATGTAACTACGTTGCGAAGAGATTCACAATGGAACCATAAGTAAATAAACTTATAAAATGGAATGCATATGATGTATTACATGCTCATATGATATCTATCTATGAGCTAAGATCCTTGTGGGGGAGAAATTTACCCTGGAGTTGATGAAGACACCTCTCCACTTGTCGCGTTTGTGGGGCCTAGGGATAAATGCTCTTTCCCCTTCAGAGACTCAGCTTGATGATCTCAAGAATTAGCCACTCATTGTATTTTCCTATGATGGTAAGGTAAAGGGACCTCTAGGTAACTCAACTCCAAACGCTAATATTACTGTAAAGAAAAATATCGAAGGAAGAAGGAAAAAGGATTTATTTGGTTCTGTTCAAGGTGGTTTTGTGGGGACTAGAATAGTTGAACCCCTTCCATATCCCATTGCATTGGGTGTCTCTTTTGATTCACAAAATGGTCTTTCAGATGAATTTCTTCCTCTTAGAGTAGTGTCAACCATGGATAAATTTATTTAATGATCCTTTTTACTTTAATATTCGTAGAGAGGGGATTTATTTGAAGTACATGGCCCTCAAAAGAATGCTTGATTATGTTTTACCTGATGTTATGCTTATTCAAGAGACAACAGTCCTTGGATCCAAAGCTAGGGAATTCTTTCGTAAATTTATCTTAGGTTTGGGTTGTTAATCGATTGATGTTCACGGAATCGCAAGGGGCCTACTTTCTACATGGAATCCTTTCAAAATAAACCTTAATCCCTATCTAACCTATGCAATCATGATTCTTAAAGGTTATAGTAGAGAGTTGAATCATCCTTTCAGAATTATCAATTGGTATGAGCCTTGTGCCAAGAGGATGGATTTCTAGAGGGAGGTCGACAGATGCAGGATTATTACTAGTGTATCCCTGATTTTGGTTGATGAACTCATTTTTACTACCTCTATTAGGGAATATGGGGATCATGTTACCGTATGGATACTCTAGCGCCCTGGTTTCAAAATCTTATTTAGGATTTTATGCTTATTGATTTGGATCCCTTTCCTTTGGTTCCTATGTGGAAGAATGGATGTCTAGGAAATGCAGGTGCCACTAAATGGATCGACAAGATTCTCATGGAGGAATTTCTTACTGATGTGGTGGATAGATTTAAGTCTTGGGTTGTAAATGTTTCTATTTCAGGTCATATGCTAGTTTGTCTGAGATTGGACCTAGATTATTCATGTGTAAAATTTCCGTTCAAACATTATCACATATGGTATGATGATGTCGAATTATCTATGTTGGTTAGGAATAAATGGAGGGTGCTGAAAGAGATATCATAGGACCAATGATTGTGTACTTGCTTCTACTTTTATGATCTCTCAAAGTACCAGTGTCAGAGTGACTTAAGAACAAAAAACTTACTCAGTTATAGGATCTCGTTGGGATAGAAAAATCCATACATGAATTATACTCAACTATTGATTTAGGTATCCTATAGGATCTGGACAAGGGTCGTCTAGATTTGTTAGAGAAAGATAAACCTTGGATTTTGAAATTTGAGGAGGAGGTTTGGTAGTTAAAAAGTTGATATTTGTGTATTTCATAGGGGGGTTAAAATTCAAAGTTTTTTCATGAATACGTTGACCACAAAAGGAATATCAATGCCATATGGGATATTTTCTATTAGAATGGTAGCAAGGTATTTTCCCTACTGGGGTTGGAAGAGGCTGTGGCTATACATTTCAATGGAGTATTTAAGAAAATAGTGCTAAACAACCTTCAAGCTCAATTAAAAGTACTACAGAGTATGCCTAATTGTTTTACTAAAATTGATTGTATGGAGATAGGGTGACTTTTCACTTTATATGAAATTCAATACATAATTAAAAAATGGCCAAGCAAAAGAGTCTTAGGCCCTATAGATGGATAGATAAATTGTTTATATAGTTCTTTGACTTAATAGTGTTGGTTGTGGAGCCTGGTCTTCCAAATTCAGAGATGTTGTTATTTACTAGTGTTTGAACCCCAATTTTACTGTACACCTAGAAATGGGGTGTGGGGGGGCATGATTGTGTGAGAGAGTGAAGAGGAAGTGCAGTGGGGTTGTTGCAGGTTGCATCCCTTCATTTTGTTGGATGGTATAATAATAAAGGACTAGAAATTTCAGTGTAGATGTAACCCATCTTGGGTGAACCACGTTATATATGTGTCTCTCTTGTAATGTATTTTAATACTTGCATCTTGTTTTTTGTTTATTTTTATTGCTCTACGGTCCTGTTTTTCTAACAACTGGGTCCATATATTATGTTGATGGTTAAAGAGGCTCATACTTTTGGAGCTTCTTTATGAGTTGTTTCAGGATCTATAAATGCTACCTTCCTAGCTCTAACCCTAAAGTATATTCATCCATTGTCCTTCAATGTCTAGTAATTTTTTGATTTCTTTAGGCAACCTAATTTACAAAATAATTTCCAAAGTAATTTCTAATAGGATTAAGTCGTCTTTCATATTACATTTCCAATGAGCCACCTAGTTTTCTGAATCAATGGAAGATATTTGATGCCATCGAATTTTCCCAGGAGACACTCCATATTATTAAGATGAAGAGAACTGGGGCTTTGGAACTTAAAATAGATCTAGTTAAAGCATATGATAGATTTTATTGGAATTTTGTGTGGTTACTTCTTCTAAAATGTTGGTTTAACTTATGAAAGAACTCAACGGATTATGGAATGAATCTCCTCATAAAATTTCACCATTCTAGTTAATGGGAGTTGTCACGTCCCCTCCCCTCATCTCGACGATGGAGAGGATGCGACCTTCACTGTAGCTATTGTTAAAATAGAAAATATAGCCCCATAACATATAAAATGCATTCAAATGAAATACATATACAAATGTATAATTCATTAAACAATGGAAGCAAATACATTTCATTCACATTCAATCATTCAACATGTTCATGATAATTTAAAACAAATACAGTTGTAGAACTTAAATACACAAGAAATACTTATCTTGGAAAGAAGTCGTCCCACAACTAGCTATGTTGCTGCAACATTCCACCCAACCATAGGCCAGTGTTCTCATCAATCTCTCAGCACCACTTCCACGCCCGATTTGGGCATGATTTCCACAAGGAACTAGGGAACAACAGGCTCACACATAGCCAAATACACATCAAAAATAAGCCACCCCAAACACAATTGGGTTTATCAGGATGCTAAGGTAGTGGAAAGGATAATTGGTAAGCTAGTGAGATCAACCACTGAGCTATGGACACATGCACAAGATCTGGCTTGGCCTCCACAATAACTACACCACCCAACACAAGGAAGTATTCCCTTCACTACTACATAGTTCCATCAGGCCATATCTTCCCTTCTAGTGCTCTTCAGGGTGTGCAGAAAGGATAACCAGCCCCTCTTGATCTCTCTGTGAGGTCCCTCTCTTCACTAGCTTTATCAAGCCAATTTTGGCCTCTTCCACTCCTAACGGTTCAGACCAAAGCAATGATTTACAGAACAACCAAACACAAGTGTTGGGTATGAATAAAAAAATGTCCTAGGAACCAAAATAAAAAATGGTAAATGGGGAAAAATGACTAAGGTGAGCAAATCATTTTCGAAAACATTTAATGGCTTCACAAAGGAAAACACGACCTCTACAAACCACCAATTCATGAATTCAAACTCAGAAAATGTCTATGGCCATTACGGGAGCAAAAACAACATCCCTAAACCCACAAATCGTGAATCTCCTTTGGCCATTCACTCAGCAATAACAAAAACGTATTTCTGGACATGAAGGAATGAGGAAACGACAACAAAATGTGAAGGTAAAATCCCAACAAGATCCAGCTGCGTGAGGAAGTGAAGGACATGAGTGAACAATAGATTGGGCATGCATTTTTGGGTACATACTTGCCTAATAAGTCAAAAAATCGTTTTCCAAAAACTGATGGCTTCTCAAATTTGAATTTGACTGCCATACTCTTCCCATCCCCTTGCATTAACTACCCCAACCCATTTTTGGAAGAAATAAATGATTGGGCACAAAAGACAAAATGGGTAGTTGACAACTTTATGGGTTTCCCCTATGACATTTGGCTTTATCCTATTGGCTCAAGGGTTTGAATATTCTCCCTCCCTATTCCTTGTAAAATCATGCCCCCATATCTTTAATGTTGCATTGACATTGCTAGTTGTGGGTATTTTTATTAATTGCATATTTACATCATGTCCAAAATTATAATGTGCCTGGCTAGCACAAAATACCATTGACAACGATTTTAATTTCCAAAACATAAAACGCTAAATCGATGGTGGGGATTTTTTCTTTAGCTCCACACCATGATTAAATAGTGCTATTCACATCATATACATTTTAATGCAAACGGGGTCAAAACCAGGGTGTTAGAGGAGTCCATATGCCTTTTTTAAGAGCTCAAGGGGCCTTAGACAAGGTTTTCCCTTGTCTCCCCTATTGTTCCTGTTGATCATTGAATGACTGAGTAGACTTATTCTTCTGGTAAAGCATGAAGGAGAGATAAGGGGAATTAAAGTCACATCTCAACACTCTTTCACTCACCTGCTATTCGTAGATGATGTATTATTTTTGATATTTGTATTGTTGTAGAATGGGGGTCTTTTAGGGACATCATCTTTCTATTTTGTGAAGCCTCGAGCATGGAGTTTAGTGCAAAAAAAAATTTCATCGGTTTGAGATGGATGAGGTGGTGTTAGATCATGTACAATATTTTCTCCCCTATACTTTGCATTCTATTGACAATGAATTTAAATACCTTGTTTATTTCTTGAACTCAAACCACTACCTTGTAGAGGATTGGATGTGGCTCGTAAGAAAGGTTGAGAAAAGGGTCAAAATTTGACGTTACATATGGTTTTCCTTAGGGGGGAGGATGACTTTACTGAATTTGGTTTTATCAAATACCCCTATTTATTGGATATCTCTTGCAAAGGTGCCTTATTCCATCCTAAATTTGATTAGACATAAAATTTTCAAATTCTTATGGTCTGGAAACCAATCCAAAGAAGGTGTCCATCTTGCTTCCTGGGAGAATATTTATGTTACAAAGGAATACACTGGATGGGATATTAAAAACATTTTATGGTTTGGTAAACCTTTGGCTATGAATAACCTTTGGTGGGGGTTGACTAGTAAAGGACTTTGGAGTGAGATTTTATTAAGAAAATACCATAAAAACCAAACACTCATTGAGGGGATAAAAAAAGTTAGCAAAAAAGGGCACTCGGTTTCTAACATTTGGATTGGAAATGATAGAGCCCTTCCCCAATTTGGATAAGTGGTTAGGTCTAAGGGTGGGAACTAGATTCCAAGTGAGACTGGGTGTTGATCCTTTTATAGAAGGAAATGGTATTTTTAAGTTATCCTCTTCTATGGTTCAAGAACTTCATTTTAGAGGGATTTATTTCCTTAGCCATGCTAAGAGTTCAGATCAAAGATCCAGGGGTAGCAATTACTAGTGTATTGCATATTCTTTGTGATTGGAGAATGCTTGTGCGGAAGAGTGGAATGGCTACATAGAATCTCTCCACCATTGTGGTATCAGGATAGAAGATTATGATGATAAGATTTTGTGGACATGGATGTTGCAACTGGTCATGTGGATTCAAAGTCGGCATATGAATCTTCTTCATTTTCCCATATTGATCCCAGTTACAAGTGGTGGTATCAACAAATTTGGCATTGGACGAACCATTGAAAATTATGTTTTTTTGTTGGCTTGGTTGGAAAATAAAATCATGAGTGGGGACAATTTTATAAAGAGCGGTGGTATTGGCCCTATTTGTTGTCCCCTTCGTAAAATAAATTATGAATCTCTGAACCATTTGCTAGTTCAATGTTCTTATACTAAATAGGTTTGGGCTAAGCTCCTAGGGAGACTCAACCTTTTTGTCTGTTGGTATCATGGCTCCTTCAAATGAATGTATGCATTCTTGATTATCGAGGGTTATAATAAATCTTCTCTTCCTTTATTCCTTATATGGGGAGTTTAGAGATTTTGCAACCTTCTTATGTTTGAAGACGTGCCATTTAATATTGACAAAGTTTTCTCTAGCATGTATGGAATGTTTTCAGATTATTACAAAGATGAGAAGAAAAATTGATCTAAGATTATTTATGCCCTAGTATTTACTAGCACTAATCCTAATGGTTTTTTTATGGGGATTCCCAACAAGGGAAATGTGGGTTTGGTATGCACTTAGTTTTGAATGAAAATCACTCTTACTCTTTATGGATGGGGGAGAACAAGAATAAACATAGGAGCTAAATTACTTTCCCTTTGGGGGACCCTTTATTTGCACATTTTAAAGGATTTTCAAAAATTCAAGTGGTTGGGGATTGTCGAGTTGCCATTTACTGGGTCAATAGGACGTGCTCCCTTCAGTTATCCATCTTGGAACATTGTCATTCCAAGATAAGGTAGCTTCACGGGAATATCTCTCCATCAACTTTATGCATGTTTTTAGGAACTTCAATAAAAAAAAGTTGATTATCTGTCCAAAAGAGCTATTGGACAATTCAAAGGTTTGATTCACTTTGAATATTTATAGCATAACCAAGTGATCTCAAGCAGGTCCATACAATATTACTAGAATTCTAAATTTAAAGTTCCTCCTTATATTGCTTTCTGGCTTTTATAAATAGTTAAGTGGATAAAACAAGGTTGTTTTTCCTGGACAAATTCTGGATGTAATTTTGAATCCAACTTTGTAGTGAAGGGACTATATATCTACTAGTGGAGTGGGCACTAGCCTCAATTCCTTTTTTAAACTAAGACTTTTAAACTTGGACAAATTCTAGATGTAATTTTGAATCCAACTTTGTAGTGAAGGGACTATATATCTACTGGTGGAGTGGGCACTAGCCCCAATTCATTTTTTAAACTAAGATTTTTAAACTAAGAATAGTTAGAGAGTAAACTCTAACACAAGTCTAAATTACCTTAGTGTTTTTTGTTTCAGCTTTTCCTTTGACTTATTTTTAGAACTAGTTGGTTATTTAATCATAGAAGCTTATGCTCAATTGATATAAAACTATGTAAAGTTGTGTAAGAAACTGTAATGTCTATTGTTGTTTCTTTACTTCACTCCATTAAGAAGCAGTTTTTTCTATTGAAAACGAATACCTATCTGTATGTGAGCTAACCTATAAGGCACGTTTCAAGTTCAAACGGAATACATCATTTGCATTTATTCCAATTCAACTATCTTGGCTCCCATAAAACATCAATATTTATGTGTCAAAACATTACGAATCGCGTGAAGTATTATCTAAATTTGTAGTGATATATGTGGAGCTAACAATTTCTTAATTTTAAAGAAAGGTATAGTAGTTTTCAATTTTCGAAACTTCTACATATATTGGTTTTCTTGATATTTAGTGATATTTGTTTATAAACACTTGATATTCACCTTATCTTTATAAAATTTGTATCTCAGTATTATCTTTTCATTATTAGTCCCTGCCTTCAGGCTGGCAGGACTCTATGAAAGGGCTTGCCGTCATTTCAATTATTTTGAACATAAACCAAAGCCTCGTTACACGAAAATCAAAGTTTTTATTTAGCATTTAACCTAAGTTCAATTGCAAATCAAAGTTTTTATTTCTCATTTAGCCTTCGTTTTAAGGTCAGTTCGAGGTGTACACTTTACATCCACCAATCAAAAACTTTGATGCCTTATTTGGCCTCATATCGAGGCAAGGGGGCAGGCAAAGACATTTCCATATCAATTTAACATAATATTTTTATTCAAAAGATAGATGACATATACAGATCTGAATTAATGTTAAGTCCGATCATAGAATTATTTCTTTAACATTTAACGTTGGATCCAATTTTTTGATATGATCCTTATGCGTGATCTTAGCAGTATGCCCTTCTTTAGGTATGATCATGACACCTTATGATCTTAACACGTATCTCACACATGTTACTACATTTTACACACATGCCACTGCATTTTACGTTCATCTCACACATGTCACTGCATTTTTTTGTTGCTGTCACTTTCATCTCAGGCATGCCAGTGACTGAAACTGTTTTCATTTTTTGAAATACAAAGCCACTGGGCGTTATTGTTTGCCAAGCCACCCACACCGCCCCACCGCCAAGCAATGAGACATTAAAATTGGATGCAAGAATCTTATACAGTTTTCATTTGACCATCCCACGGCTCTATCTATATTGCTCAAGCTCATAAGCGAGTCTACCTTAAAGAGCTCAGAAGCAAGCCTACCTTAAAGATATAACTCTTGCATGTGCATGAAAGTGCTACTTTGATATTTGACATTTGAAATATTTGATATTTGATATTCGCTCTATTTTGAGTCCTGCTCTAAATCTCCACCATGTAGACACATGTATTAGCAACCAAATTCTAGAAGCTACGGTTTCACAGTTGATTTGTCACATTGGAACGATGGAAAATAAAATGAAGAGCGTTGAGCAACAGTTGAAGGAAGGATACAAACAACAGTCAGCTTTAATAGAGCAGCACAACGTAAGGAAATATTCTCTTCGACAACGAAATGAAACCCTACAAGAGCAGCTGGACAGAAATAAGTGTTTGCTAGGAGAATAAAATCAGAGTTTTGAAGAGTTAAATGCTTTGCATTCTGTCAACAACGATCTTGAATCCGAAAAACAACAATGGAAAACAAAAATCAATTGGTTCGCTAGAAAAGAAAACCGAAAAACCAAAGTCAGTTGGTTCGGTGGAAAAGAGAGGAAAAAAACACCAAAACAGGCACCACCAAAGCAGCTCTTGGTTCAAATATCTGGCCTGAAAAACGACGGCGATGGTGATTGCTCTATAGGTATGTTATATCTGAACCTTCTAGCAATAGATATCTTTAATCTTTCATTAGAAAGAACAAATTAGTTGTGCACTCCAAATATACTTCTAATTAGCTTGCCTCAACGATTTTTGGAATTCCTCGCCAGTCCAAGAAGATTTGAATAAGAATAACACTAGTCACTGCAATGTTAACCAGAACCCCAACCACTTCTGACAACCAAATATAACTCTTTATAATTCCATATGCATCCGAGTGAAGAGAGTGATCTGGAATTACCTGAGCATTAACAAAGAAATGTCGAAGAAGCGATTGACTGACGGTGGTTTCATCCATCTGTTGACTCAGAAGCGATTGACTGGGTTGAGCTAGAACCAACATTAGAAGTATTGCTTAAGATGGATGTACTCACAACAAGTAGTTCAAGGGCTTAGTTAAGCGTTTGCTCCGTAGCCAGTAAATGTACTAGTGCACTCGATCTTGGGAAGAACAAACAACTTTAACAAGAGCTCACTGAACCTGCATTTATCTGATCCTAAGTCATTGAACCTGCATTTATATGATCCTAAGAGCGTATCAATGTTGGCCAGCCATCATATTGCACAGTATCTTTTCCAATCCCAGTTCCTTTTTACCTTGTGACGGATCTGGTTCCAACTCTAGTTGTTCCATATCGAGATCAAGAGACATAACTAACAATGGCAGAAGCACTAGTGTATCCAGCTTCCAGTTCTTCCCAGTTTCAAACCCAATAACTTCCACCACAATGTATCTAGCAATTGCTAATCACCCAATGACCGATTTTTATGTTCGGGTAATTCATCACTCAAAGGAATACCTCAACAAGGCGCCAGCTCCTAGCCTATACCAATATTCACCAATATTCTTGTGGAAAGATGTTGTGACTCCTCAACGTAGAAATGCAATGACAAATCCTTCATAGTTCATATATTCCCGGAAGGAAGCTCATGTTGGATTATTTCCATTTGTTCTACAATCTTTTGTGTCGTCTCCTTGCTCATCTTTAGCATACTTCTTGTTCCACTACTAGAAGAACTCAGAACTCACACTGGCCAAAACTAGTCACTCAATACTTGTAGGCTCATCAAAATGAAAGGAGAGAGATAAATTATTCTACAGGCTCCCTACCTACAGCACCTTCGACCGAGAACATATGTGCGTTAAATGACAAAATGGTTGAGGTTAGAGGTCGAAGGTCCTGGCTGCACTGGATTCTCTGGTAACCAAAACTCAAATCATTTGAAATAGACCGCACAAAAACTGGATTAAAATGTAAAATCAAATATAGAATAAGTAAAACAATTGAACTACACTCCTTCAAACCCGCTAACAGCGTAACCATAGTATTACCATTGCATTCGAAGATTCACATAAATCCACAAGTGGTGTGTGGTGGATTAAACATGTGTTATCATTGTCAAATGTCCATGCACTTCATGGCAGTGTTCTAAATAACCACGACCGTAGGTAAACGTATAATAACTACTGCAATATAAAAATAAACCTCAACATGTGTGAAACGCAAATTGATTTCGCGTGTCCCAGTCAGTGTTACAAAAGTTTAAATAGTCAACATAGGCTACAACAAAGATTCATACGTAGTGACCATAGATGTGACGAGCAATTGGTTTGTACTAATTCATGAGGGTCGATTTGCTTTTATTTTTTCTGCATTTCCATTTAATCTTTGGAGCTGATCTGAACCAAGTGTATTAAAAAGCAATGGTACATTCACGCTTTGAATTAAAAGGATTCATAAATGACAGGAGATGAATGCTTAAATAATGAAAATAATTACGCAATGGGGTCTCCATACAAAAAACAATTTCATATATCCAGCGTGTTAATGAGTAGTGTGATAATTATCCTCAACACTACGAAGAAAAAAGAGACTCGAATTTAGTTTGAGCTACTATTTCAATCATTATTTTGGCATTCGAGGATATCGTTTCTTTTTAATGCATGGAGTGAAAAGCTAAAATCAAAAATGATTTTATGGATGTTACAACCCAACCATGATTTCAATATTCAAGAAAGGGAAGCGTTATGTATTATTATATTAATATACTTGATTAAAGGCAAAAGCATAAATGCTTTAAAGCCTTACGTATAAGGAGCTAGCCATTCCCGGGTTTATGTTAAGTGACGGATTATGAAATAGGCCAAAATTTAAATACATAAAAAAATCAGTTATTATGATGACTTTTCCCTTATCCACTTAAGGGAGTCACATGACCTTAATGTAAGCATAATCATCCCTTATGCCTTTTGCTATGATATCACATTTGTTTCATTAACATAAGCATAATAATGATTATGGTATTCCTTATACTTTTTGCTATGATATCGCATTTGTTTTGCACTTAGCCTTCAAGCATATGATCTTAAGGTAATCAAAGCTATAATATGAGTTAGGTGATATCGATGTAATAGCTTTCAAAGCAATTAAAGTTGACCGATTACACCCATTGCTTCTACATTATAGCAATAACCTGCAAGATTGTCATAACTATTACCAATCGTACAAGTAACTTCAGCAAATCAAGCATCCAAATACGTAATAGTGATCATAACACCTTTTAGTTTCAATAGGTATGCTTATCATTTGATGGCTATCATAAGACTAATGCTATGCTCAATAAATACAACACTAAAAGCAATAAAAAACATAATACATGGGTGCTCAATAAATACAACACTAAAAGCAATAAAAAAACATAATACATAGGGCAGGGACTTGCTGCTATGCAGCCTTTCTTATTCATTATTTAGCTCACTGATTTTTTGGCTATGCGGTTTGACGTTAATAGCGGGAAAATGTTCATTATTTAGCTCACTGATTTTTTTACTAGAAACAGAAAAGTAGTATAAGATTTTATTTGAAAAAAATAGTATAACCTGAAAAAATTATGTGCACATTGGATTGTAATTAGAAATAATGCTGGGAATGTGGATTATATTTTATGTTATAATTTAATAACATGTTTAAGATTATAGTTTATGCTGGGAATGTGTTTATATTTTATATTTTAATTTAATAATATGTTAGATATTAGTTTTTGAAAGGAGTTGTTTAATTAAAAAAATATAAATATATAAACATGTAAATAGTGGTGGTTGTGGGGACTTTTTATAATTAATAACAGAAATATTGATAATAAAGAGTTAATGTCAGTTTTAAATACATAAATTAAAATTATATTAAATTTAAAATATAAATGTATATAAAAAAAACTTTATCAAGTTCAATTAAGTCGAGTTCAAGTGGTTATAGGATGGAGTTTTATCTTTTTCATCTGGGTTTTATTTAGAAGTCCAAGACCCAAAAATAGCATAAAAAGAGCAGAAATAGACAATAAGAGAGTAACCCATGCTTTAACAATGAATAACAGAGATAAATACCAATCTTCTTCGAGGGAGGAACCTCCTTACACAATGTATTGAGTACACAAGACAAGATAAGATACTATGATGACTAAAATGAGAATATATCCTTCCTATATATAGGAGCTAAATGTGTACAATAACAACTAATAGACCCACTAATAGGCCCAAGCCAACGTAAATAATATGTAACACACCACAATATAGGGAGTAATGTGCCACACTATATGGTGTAATGTGTCACCGTTAAGGGTTTAACATGCCCCTCCCTTTTCGAAAAGTGTTTCCCTCAACGCTGAATTAGTTCTAGATGTTGTTGTATAATGGACTCATCTTCCCATGTTGAATCTTTCGTGGGTAACTTCTTCCATTTAATTAGCTACTTTGAAATTGATCGATTTCGAAGATGTCTAGTTCTGTAATACCCCCTGAATTAATAATTATTATTAATTTTGTTGGAAAATTAATTAATTAATTAATTTATTATTTTTATTATTTTTGACAGAAAAGCAAGAATATAATATTTTGTAATAAAAACATTTTTATTTAATAAAATATGCTAAAGGGGGACAAAAGTGGATATAGTTGTTGAAGAGTGTTTGCTGACCCACAAGAAGAAAATACAAGTGGCTGAAACCACTAAGTAAGAACTCAAGATGCAGGAGGCATGATCCCCAAAAATCAGGTCACAACTCCTAGTTGAGTGCTAAAGAGCATGAAGCTCATAAATGACCAAGTCCTATGAAAAATACTATAAATTAGTATGTCCATGAGAAGAAGGAGGCTAGCATTGGACGAGGATTAACATATGTGAAATGCAAGAGATGATGCATTGAAATATTTTTCTCTTATGGTTCAGGGAATAGGATCGGGGGTTCTGGAGCAAGCAGATTTCCTGCTCTGGGAGTTGGTTGGGAGGAACAACTTCTCCACTTTTGTTTTCTCAGCATTGGTGTCAGGTTATTACTCTATTTCTTATGATTGATTTTAGTTACAGTAGAATGTGTATTTTAATGTTCAATTGCAGCTATACTTCCAGGAAGTAGTGCTTACGCATTTCTGTAGACAAATATCCATGTTTTTCTATAGTATATCAGATTTGTACAATGTTAGATTATTTCTTAATGCATCTATGATCGGGCATCCATACTCGTATCAAGGATTCATAGTAATGTTATTACCGTAGTAATTAGTAATTCATTTTGAGCATAATTATTGGTTGTTGTTGATCAGTTATGGTTTCGAATTCAATACTCGTTCTTAAATCATATACATGTCTGTGAATTATTACTGTTAAATTAATCTCATAATGTATTATGAAATAGACCTAGTTAATGGTTATGATTAAGGTAAAAAGGAATAACCACTTTATATAAAAATTACAGTCAGAGTATAACAACATTCAGGATCGAATATTATAGTCATTTCTCTGTGTAAACTTATTCTGAAATGTTATAAGCTGGATGGTTTTGTTATCATTTTGTAAGTCACATCTATTTACAAATCTATAATTTATTAAAATAAAAACCTCGTCTCACGAACCCTTGCACAATCAAGACCATTCAAGTCGAGATCTTTGGAAATCTAATTAAATGATTTTAAATTATTCAGTTAACTAGTTACAGATCTACAAATAACCTATCAATAATTACTTTATCAGTTAAACCACCATATTTATGGGAACCCTTGTAATCCACATTACAGTTTAAATCAAGACGCTCAAACTATTTGCAACAATGAATCTTTCTTCCCATGTGTGGTAATAATCCCATCATAGATGACCACCAAAATTTAATCAAGTATAGTAATCAGATCTAAAACAATGTTACCAACTTATGTAGGACAGTAAGCCCATCAAAGGATGGCAACCTTTAATTGAAACAATGAAGTGTACAAGTATAGCTACACTTTAATTCATGGCCAGATTCCTATAGAAAATGAAAATTATCCCTTAGACTTGATAAAAAACTTCAAATTTCTTAAAGAGAGGAAAAACAGTTTGCGGAAGCACATTTACACAAAAAGTTATAAAGCTTCCTGTAATCTGCAATCCGCAATTGCGGAAGGTTAATTACGGAGGGTTATTTTCTAAAAAGTCAAAAAATACAACCCTCGATCCGCAATCCGCATTGCCGAAGGATAATTGTGGAGGGATATTTTCTAAAAAGGTTAAGATGTAGCTCGCAATCCACAATCTGCATTGTGGAAGGATAATTGTAGAAGAATAATTCTAAAAAATCAAAAAATACAACCCACAATCCCTAATCCGCATCGCGAAAGGATAATTGCAGAGGGATATTTTATTCTAAAAAGGTTAAAATGTAACCCTCAATCCGTATTCTGAATTATGGAAGGATAATTGTGGAAGAACAATTCTAAAAACTCAAAAATACAACCTGCAATCCGCATTGTGGAAGGATAATTGCAAAGGGATATTTTCTAAAAAGGTTAAAATGTAACCCCCAATCCGCATTGCAAAAGGATAATTGATGAAGAATAATACTAAAATGTTAAAAAATTCGTCCGCAATTAGAAATTGCGGAAGAAAATTTTAAAAACCTTAAAAATTGCACCCGTAATCCGCAATCCACATTGCGGAAGGATCGTTACCGAAGACTATTTGCGGAAGGTGAAATGCGAAAGAAAAATTATAAAATGTTAAGAAATTACACCTGCAATCCACAATCTGCATTGTAGAAGGATCGTTACGAAAGGCTATTTGCGGAAAGTTAATTTTGATTGTAGTTTAATTGAGTCCTGCAACCCACAATCCGCAATTGCGGAAAGGTCTTTGCAGAAGGAAAACTTACGGAATGATCATTTCTTAAGGAACATTGCAGAAAAAAAACTTGTAGAATGGTCATTGTGGAATGATTAATGAGGAAAGGACAGTAAGCTTAGAAAAATAAGATTAAACAGTGAAGTGCTTTGAAAACTAATTGTTTAGAATTGGATTCTGAGTTTGAGGAAAGGTTGATCAAACTGGTAATGCGAAGAATGTGCAATAAACTCTCAAAGTTCAAAAATGCCCTATTATAGATAGGGACTTTAATAATGTGTCTTTAGATATATGTTATAGAAAAAAATGGATTTTTGAGGTGTGTTACATAATGGTATCAGAGCGAGGTTATAGCATTGGGCCTCAATCGGCTCAACAATAAAACTGCTATAGAAAACATAAAACTAATTTCTATTTTATTTTGGTTAAATTCTCTTGCAAACATTAAAGAGAAGCACAACTATATTTTGCAAGAAACATGGAAGATGCAGAGATGTCTGTAGAAGAGGAATGTCACTGAGAAAATCCTTTAAATAACGAAGAGGGTAACTTAATGGATGGCGAAATTTGGGTAGACTTAAATGACAGTCAGGATAATAAATTCGAACTAAAACGAATTGTTAAGGATTTAAGATCTGAACAGAGAAAAGTTAAAGAATATAACAAGCGAATTATAAATCCTGAGGAAGAACTAAATGC
Source organism: Pseudotsuga menziesii (assembly GCA_001517045.1). Classification (NCBI taxonomy): domain Eukaryota; kingdom Viridiplantae; phylum Streptophyta; class Pinopsida; order Pinales; family Pinaceae; genus Pseudotsuga; species Pseudotsuga menziesii. The sequence goes on from LPNX011007742.1 coordinate 209,905, forward strand.
TATTATGTTAGCAAAAATCCATAACGATGAAAAATAAAAAAAATAAGGAATCTGAACAAGAAAGGCCTAAAACTGCATCATACAAACGTAAGAGCAGAAAGATGGAATTTTCTAGCCATAAATATGACACTTCAAGTGAAGAGTCAGTTAAACATCACAGAAAACAACAAGAGTCAAGCGAAAGAATTGACGATAACAAAAAGAAAAATAAATACAAACCCTATGAGGAAATCTTTGGGAGGTTTAAGAAAATTAATCCACCCATGTTTAATGGGGAAATTGAGAAGGGTGAAGAGGCAGAATCCTGGTTGTCCAGAATGAAAACATATTTTCAAATATGCAACTACTCTGATGAGTTAAAGGCTAAAATGACCATCTATAATTTGACTGGAAAAGCATATATATGGTGGCAAGACATATAGAGGGTTAAAGGAACAAACGAGAGATATGTAACTTGGAAAAATTTAAGAAAATCTTTAAAATAAAGTACTCATAAGAACAATATTATGAAGAAAAAGAAAAAGCATTTTATGAACAAAGGCTAGGAGCCATGACGATGAAAGAACTATGCAATAAGTTCTTAATCCTACTTCCTTATGTTCCCTATATAATTGACATGAGAAACCTAAATACAGCGGTTCCTCAGTTGTTTTCCCATCATGTTCAAAGAATGGATTTAGTATGACAATTCGAGGACGCTAGAGAAAGAGATGAGGAAGGAAAAATTCTGTTATGATCAAAACAAGAATAAAAGGGGAAGTATACCAGCTTGGAAAAATAAAAGGCCGCATAATTTTGATCCTAGGAAGAAGCAGAATAAGTTCCATAAAAACAAAGGAAATAACTATAGGGGATATCACGGTAATAACTATCAAGGCTTTAAACCCTGAAATTCTGCGGTAAAAGAACTTTCAATTGTCCTTAATAAGAATCCAACACAAAAAGATCCCTTAAAATGTTGGAAGTGTGGAGGGACACACTACTTTAAAGATTGTCCAATAAGAAAAAGGAATTCTAATGTTGATTCTATCCAGGAAGTAGTTATAGTTGGGGACATGGAAAGGAGCATGCCCAGAATCTGTGTTGCATTGGAAAACTGGCAAGCAGACCTCCAGACTTCTATGGTCGAAATTGAAGGTATGATAAACCGTCAACCTATCTCTATTTGAATTGATTCAGGTGCACGCCTAAGCTATATATCACCTAGAATAGTTGAATTATGCAATTTGGTAACTAAAAAGTTTGAGAAAGTGTGGCTAGTACAGTTAGCCACAGGTACAAAACAGAAAGTTACTAGTCTTGTTAAAAATTTTAAATCGACGATGAACGATTTCCTTACACATGTTAATGTAAATATTCTACCATTAGGATCCTATGATTTATTAATAGGAATGAATTGGATAGAGGAACATAAAGTGGTGTTAAACTGTTTTGATAAAACCTTTACCTGTATTGACGATAATGGATATAATATAAAAGTAAAAGGGATCCCTAGGAAGGTGACCATCAGAGAAATATATGCATTGTAAATTAAAAGATCGGTAAGAAAAGGATGTAAAGTGTTCACAGTCTATATAATGAATGATAATGATAATGATAATAAACTTAAACTAGAATACATACCAGTCCTGAAGGAGTTTGAAGACATCTTTTTGGAAGAATTCCCTGGACTTCCTCTGAAAAGAGACATTGACTTCACGATCGATCTGATACCCAGATGGGTACCAGCATCGAAAGATCCGTACCGAATGAATATAATAGAACTCACAGAGATGAAATCACAACTACAAGAACTAATCGATAAAAAGTACATTCGACCAAGTGTCTCTCCATGGGGAGCACCGGTCTTGTTTGTGAAAAAGAAGGATGAAACATTAAGATTATGCATAGACTACCGATACTTAAAATAGATGACTATTAAGAACCGATACCCACTTCCCTCGATAGATGATCTATTTGATCAATTCTACAGAGAAACTATCTTTTCAAAGATAGAATTAAGGTCTGGTTATCATCAAGTACGAATAAAGGATGAGGATATCTTTAAAACAACATTCAGGACCCGTTACAGTCACTATGAGTTTGTCATAATTCCTTTTGGGTTGACAAACGCACATGTTGCATTCATTTTTTTAATGAACAACATCTTAAGCAACTACCTCGATAAGTTTGTGGTTGTCTTCATCGACGACATACTAATCTACTCTAAAAATGAACAAGAACATTATGAAAATTTAAGAATAGTTTTGCAAGTACTAAGAGAACAACAACTTTACGCAAAATTCAGTAAATATGATTTATTTAAGAATAAGATTCAGTACCTCAGACATGTAGTGTCCAAGGATGGAATCTCAGTCGATGTAGACAAAATAAAGGCCATCATGGAATGGTCGGTTCTTAAGAGCATATCTGACATCGAATCATTTATGGGGATTACTGGATACTACCAGAAGTTTATAGAAGGCTTCCATAACTTATTTACAAAATAAAGGTAAAAAGTTTGAATGGAATGAAAAATGCATAGAAATCTTTAAATAACTAAAAAACCTATTAACTACCACCCCGATCTTAAAGATTGTTGATCCATTCAAGGATTTTGTCGTGTGTACTGACGCTTACAATTAAGGGCTAGGAAGAGTTTTATTACAAGAAAATTTTGTTGTGGCATATGTATACAAGAAATTAAAAGAACATGAGAAAAACTATGCAACACACAATTTAGAACTTGTTGTCATAATTCATGCTTTAAAAATGTGTCGACATTACCTAATTTGAAGAAAATTTATACTTATATCAGATAACATAAGTCCTAAATACGTATTTGAGCAACAAAATTTGAATGCAAGACAGTCCAGATGGTTGTCCCGTGGCTGTCCTTTTTAAGCGAATATGATTTCGAAATCAAACATATAAAAGGAAAAGAAAATAAAGTGGCAGATGCTCTAAGTCGTCATGCGAACTTACTATTTGCAAGAATTATCTATGAATCTGATCTGGAAAATTAGATTCTAAGCACTAAAAATTATGATAGAAAATATCATATTTTAAAAGAAAAGATTGCTAAAAATGAACAAAATCAAGTAAAAACAGATTGCATCCTAAACCAACAAGGACTATTGTTGTAGAAAAATAGGCTGTGTATACCAAACATAACAGAAATTAAACTTACATTCATGGATGAGCTACATAAAAGACTATATTCAAGGCATCCTAAATACCCTGAAAATGATCACTATAATCAAGAAGGACTTCTTTTGGCCAAATATGAAGAAAGAAGTGGCAGAATACTTAGCTCGATGTCTTGAATGTCAGCAAGCTAAGGCAGAACATCAACATCTCACAGGTTTGTTGCTGCCACTACCCATTCTGAAATGGAAGTCGAAAACCATTAGTATGGATTTTATAACGGAACTAGCAAAGAATTTTCGACAACATGATTCAATCATGGTTGTAGTCGACAAATTAAGTAAAGATGCTCATTTTATTCTGGTTAAATCTACCTATAAATTTGTTAATATTACAGATATATTTTCATGAAAGATATATTCATACTACACTGTGTAACGAAAGTAATAGTCTCGGATAGAGACGCAATGTTTACAGGTAACTTCTAGAAAGCCTTGTTTAAAGGTTTGAACAGTTAAATTTCAAGACTGCATATGATCCACAAACGAATGGGTAGACTAAAAGAGTAAATCAAGTCTTAGAAGACATGCTAATAATTTATGTTATGGACAAACCAGGTAAGTGAAAGTATTACCTACACTTAGTAGAATTTGCATATAATAACAATTTTCAATTTTCTGCAGGTATGAGTTCGTTTGAAATATTATATGGGCGTAAGTATAATACTCCAATTTCATGGACAAGCCCAGTTTATATATTAATGTTAGGACCTTATTTATTAAAAGAGATGGAACTAATTGTGAAATAGGTCCAGCAAAATTTGAAGGCTGCCCAAGATAGGAAAAAAAGTTATTCTGATTTAAAAAGAAATCCTAGAGAGTTCCAAGTGGGTGATCATGTGCATATAAAGGTAAAGCCCAAGAAAAGCTCCTTGAGATTGGGAAAGTGTTCAAAATCAACACACAGGTATTGCGGGCCATTTGAAATTTTATCTAAACTAGGGTAATCCGTGTACCAGTTAGTTGTACCACCCAATATTAAGTGCATAATGTGTTTCATGTTTCTATATTGAAAATATATGATCATGATGTTTCTCATGTGATTGATCGGAATGAAATCCAGGTGGAAACCAAAGGATAATTCCAAGTGCGGACGGAGCACATTCTCAATAGGAGATAACTTTTACTCTAGAACTATACCATCGGACAAGTCAAGGTGCAATGGAAGCACCTTAGTCCGGAAGAAGCTTCTTGGGAGCTGGAAACTAATATGAAGGAGGCATATCCAGACTTATTCTAAGAAGATATAATGGAAGAATGAAAACAAAAGTTATAACACCGATGACAGTGTTATCTTCTAAGGGGACGTGTATGTAATACCCCCTGAATTAATAATTATTATTAATTCTGCTGGAAAAATACTTTATTTATTATTTTATTATTTTTATTATTTTTGACAAAAAAGTCAAGAATAAAACATTTTTATTTAATAAAATATGATGAAGGTGGGGGGGAAGTGGATGTAGTTGTTGAAGAGTGTTTGATGACCTGCAAGAGGAAAAGACAAGTGGAAAAAACCATTGAGTGAGAACTCAAGATGCAGGAGGCATCATCCCCAAAAATTAGCTCACAAATCCTAGTTGACTGCTAAAGACAATGAGGTTCATAAATGACCAAGTCCTAGGAAAGATACTATAAATTTGTATGTCCATGAGCAACAGGAGGATAGCATTGAACGAGGATTAACATCTGTGAAATGTAAGAGATGGTGCATTGAAATATTTTTCTCTTGTGGCTCAACGAACAGGCTCGGGGGTTCTAGAGCAAGTAGCTTGGATGCTCTAGGAGTTGGTTGGGAGGAACATCTTCTCTACTTTTGTTTTCCCAGCATTAGTGTCAGGTTATTACCCTATTGCTTATGATTGATTTTAGTTATAGTAGAATGTGTATTTTAATGTTGAATCATAGCTATACTTCCAGGAAGTAATGTTTATGCATTTCTGTAGAACAAATATCCATGTTTTTCTGTAGTATATCACATATGTACAATGTTAGATTATTTCTTAATGCATCTAATATTGGGCATCCATACCCGTATCAAGGATTGCTAGTAATGTTATTACCATAGTAAATAGTAATTCGTTCTGAGCATAATTATTTAGATCTGGTTATTGTTGATCAGTTATGGTTTCGAATTCAATACACATTCTTAAATTATTTACATGTCTATGAATTATTATTGTTAAATTAATCTCCTAATGTATTATGAAATATACCCCGTTAATGGTTACGATTAAGGTAAAAAGGATTAACTGGTTTATATAAAATTTACAGTATAGAAACATTCAGGATCGAATATTACAGTCATTTCTCTGTGTAAACTTATTCTGAAATGTTATAAGATGGATGACTTTGTTAACAGTTTGTAAGTTGCATCTATTTACAGATCTGTAATTTATTAAAATAAAAGGATCGTCTCATGAACCCTTTTATAATCAATACTGTTCAGATCAAGATCTTTGGAAATCATCAATTAAATAACCAATTGCGGATCTACAAATAACCTATCAATCATTACTTTATTAGTTAAACCACCATATTTTATGGGAACTGTTGTAATCCACATTACAATTTAAATCAAGACACCCTAACTATTCACAACAACGAACCTCTCTTCCCATTCCTAGTAATAATCCCATCATAGATGGCCGCCAAGAGTTAATCAAGTATAGTAATCAGATATAAGATAATTTTACCAACTTACTCGGGGCAGTAAACCCATCAAAGGATGACAACCTTTGATTGAAACAATGAAGTGTACAAGTATAACTACGGTTTAATTCATGGATGAATTCCTATTGAAAATCGAAACTATCCCTTAGACTCAATCAAAAACTTCAAATTTCTTAAAAAGCGGAAAGATAGTTTGTGGAAGCACATTTCCACAAAAACTTATAAATTTCCTCGCAATCTGCAATCCGCAATTGCGGAAGGTTAATTGTGGAGGGCTATTTTCTAAAAAGTCAGAAAATATAACCCGCAATCCGCGTTGTGGAAGGATAATTGTGGAGGGATATTTTCTAAAAAGTTTAAAATGTAACCCGCAATCCACATTGTGGAAGAATAATTCTAAAAAGTCAAAAAATACAACAGGTGATCCGCATTGCGGACGGATAATTGTGGAGGTATATTTTCTAAAAATGTTAAAATGTAACCTGCAACCCGCAATCTGCAATCTACATTGTGGAAGGATAATTGCAGAGGGATATTTTCTAAAAATTAAAATGTAACCGCAATATGAAATCATATGCGGAACGATAATTGCAGAAGAATAATGCTAAAATGTTAAAAATTTCATCCGCAATCTGAAATCCGCAATTATGAAAGGATCATTATAGAATACTATTTGCGAAAGGTAAAATGCAGAAGAAAAATTATAAAAAAATTAAAAATTGCACCCACAATCCGCAATCCACATTGTGGAAGGATCATTGCGGAAGACTATTTGTGGAAGGTGAAATGTGGAAGAAAATTTATAAAATGTTAAAAAATTACAACTGCAATCCGTAATCCGCATTGCGAAGGATCGTTACAGAAGGTTATTTGTGGAAGGTTAATTTTGATTGTAGTTTAATTGAGTACCACAACTCGCAATCCGCAAGTGTGGAAAGGTCCCCGCAGAAGGAAAATTGCGGAATGGTCATTGCAAAATGATTAATGTGGAAGGATAACTCCAAAAAGGATAGTAAACTTAGAAAAATAGGATTAAACAATGAAGTGATTTGAAAACTAATTGTTCAGAATTGGATTCTAAGTTTGAGGAAACATTGATCAAACTGGTAAAGCGAAGAATGTGCAATAAACTCTCAAAGTTTAAAAATGCTCATTTACAGATAGGGACTTTAATAATGTGTCTTTAGATATATGTTATAGAAAAAAATTATGGATTTTTGAGGTGTGTTACATAATGGTATTTGAGCGAGGTTACATCACTAGGTATGAATCGGATCAACACTATAACTGCTACAGAAAATAGAAAACTAACTTCTATTTTATTTCGGTTAAATTCTCTTACAAACAACAAAGAGAAGCACAACTATATTTTGTAAGAAACATGGTAGATACGGAGATGTCTGTAGAAGAGAAACGTCACCCAAAAAATCCTTTAAATAATGAAGAGCGTAACTTAAGGGATGGAGAAATTTGTCTAGACTTAAATGACAGTAAGGATAATAAATCTGAACTAAAACGAACTATCAAGGAGTTAAGATCTGAACTGAGAAAAGTTAAAGAATATAGCTAGTGAATTGTAAAGGCTCAGGAAGAACTAAATTCTATTATGTTAGAAAAAATCCATAGGGATGAAAAAGGAAAAAATAAGGAATCTGAACAAGAAAGGCCTAAAACTGCATCATACAAACGTAAGAGAAAAAAGCCGAAATGTTCTAGCCATAAATATGACACTTCAAATGAAGAGTCAGTGAAACATCACTGAAAACAACAAGAGTCAAGTGAAAGTAGTGACAATAACAAAAATAAAAGTAAATACAGACCCTATAAGGAAACATTTGGGGATTTTAAGAACATTAAACCACTCATATTTAATGGGGAAATTGAGAAGGGCGAAGAGGCAGAAGCTTGGTTGTCCAATATAAAATAGTATTTTCAAATATACAACTACTCTGGTGAGTTAAAGGCCAAAATGGCCATCTATAATCTGACTGGAAAAGCATATATATGGTGGCTATACATAAAGAAGGTTAAAGGGATAAAAGAGAGATATGTAAATTTGAAAAAATTTAAGAAACTATTTAAAATAAAGTACTTATCATAACAATATTATGAAGAAAAAGCAAAAGAATTCTATGAACTAAGGCTAGGAGCCATGCAATGAAAGAACTATGTAGTAAATTCTTAACACTACTCTGTTATGTTCCCTATATAATTGATGAGAAACCTAAAACGTAGCGGTTCCTCAGTTGTTTTTTCATCATGTTCAAAGAACAGATTGAGTATGACAATCTCAAGACGCTAGAGGAAGCGATGAGGAAGGAAAACTTTTGTTATGACCAAAAAAAGAATAAAAGGGAAAGTTACCAGCTTGGAAAAATAAAAGGCCAAATAATTTTGACCCAGAAAGACGCAGAATAATTTCCATAAAAACACAGGAAATAACTATAGGGGATATCAGGGTAATAACTACCAAGGCTTTAAACTCTGAAATTCTGTAGTAGAAAAACCTTCAACTATCCTTAATAAGAATCCAGCACAAAAAGAGCCCTTAAAATGTTGGGAGTGTGGAGGGCCACTGTTGATGTATTTGTAACTTTGGACTGTATTCACTTGTATTTCATATATTGTATTTCATTGGTCCCTGATGTTCCTATCAGGAGAATCATTAATGTAATCAATTCATGTAAATTCATAGAGGTTAACCCCCCTTGTTGATCAGGGGGCAAAGTCCCCGCAGTTGTGGGGTACCAGGGTTATTAGACTCTCCTGGAGAAGTCGGCCCTGGTAAGTAATTGTCAAGTCGAAAACTAGTATAAATAGAGAGTTATCCTCTCTATTTGAGACACACACTCACCCAAATATATCGCATAGGTGAGAGAAGAGGAGCTCATAGAAGTGAGAGAGAGAACAGCTATTGGAGATCATCTTTTTGTCTTTGGTTTTTACTTCTACCATTGGTGCTCATTCTATCTCTGAGGAAGTTGAGGGGTTTTATCCTTTATGGTTTTCCCGAGGAAAATATTTGTGTCTATTGTCTCTTGTGATTGATTGTTCTGCATGTTATTCTCTCATATAAGATCCTAATATCATATTTCTTAAATGATAAAAATCTAACATGGTATCAGAGCTAACCTAAGAAGAAGACACTATGCAGCTGCATAAGCTAGGGCTTCTTACTTTTTGGGTCTCTCTCCACAATCCATCAGCAAAAGGAGGCTATACTGACTCTCCATTGAAGGGCGCATCTTTCTGTCGAAGCAGAATCTGATTCTGAGCATTTTCAGTTTTTGACCTACCACTACATTGGGAAATTAGGGCTTTTCACAGTAGTGGAATTTTTGAGTGAGCCCAGCATAGGTTTACTCTACTCCTCAAAATTGAAGTTTAGAGACCAAGATCAAATTTTTTGGTTTAGTAGAACTCCAGGAAATTCAAACCCTAATTTGCCGCGGAACCAGAAAAACCAGCACTGCAGAAGATTAGCTCTAGATCAAGTTTTCAGCTTCTCAAATTGGTAAGATCTAAATATTTTGTATTTCCATTTGAGGTTCTTAGTGAATATGTCTCGTCACACCACTAGTACAAAATGAGGAATTAGTGACTACATGACTAAAAATTCTAGTCACCAAAGGTTTTTCGAGTGATTTACTACTAAATATGAGCAATTTTGATTAATCCAACTATAAATGACTAATTTAGTCACCAGTTAACAAATATGACTAGATAGTAAGTGACAGAGTTAAAAGTGACTAACATAAACGACTAATTTAGTCACGACATAAAAAATAACTAGCTAGAATAATATTAATTAGTCATTTATGTTAGTAATTTTTAATTGTACAAGTTATATTTCATGTGTTGTCATGCCATGGTCAAGTTGAATTGATAGCTTAAAGGTTTTTGAATTATGCATATTCATGTCTCCATTTTGGTATAACTAAGTTTAGCTAATCTCATCGATCATGCTCATATATCGTTTTCCAAATTCTGAGTCTATTTGACCCTCTCGCCAATCAGTTAAAATTTCAGCAGGTTAAAGTCTTTTGATCTTGACAGTGTAATCTATAAAAAATTTGTCCACCAATAAATCGTCATTGACACCTTCCCATCAATGTCATCATCACGCCTATTCTCAAAAAGTTAAAAAGTTCCCCCTTGATGTCCCTAGTTACGAAAATGACAATATCTTTTATTTTAATAAAAAAAATTCTCCCTCCCATTTTAATGATCTCTTGCCATTTTTAAATTTAAAATAATAATAATAATAATAATAATAATTTGTTTTCATCTAATTCAATAGGTTTTTAACATATAATAATTAATATAACATGTTTTTCATATATAAATATATTATACTTAAACATTATATAATATATTAATATTAAAAAATTAAATTTCTATTCATTTATTTTGATAGAAATATAAATTAATTAAAAATGTATGAAAAAAAATTGGGTAAAATAAAAATTAAGAGGACTGGATTCTAATTAAGATATTTACGAAGAAAATCTCAAGAGCATACCTGCCATTTTAAATTCCATGGTTGCAATAGCCTAATCTTCAATAGTTGGAGATAAAAATAAGACGTTACCCTCTTTCATGGTTAAAATTGATTACATTTAGTGGTTAGAATGAACGGATGGTTATAATGAACATAGGGGAGAAAAGAATGAACCGATGGTTATAATGAATGGAGGGGAGAAAAAAAATGCAGCAACTAATTCTGGAGCTTGCCATTGTGAACACATGGAGAAAGTTCTCCCCCACCTATCCAAGGTGCTTCACATTACGATTCCTGAGCACATGGAGAAGATCTTCTAGACCTATCCAAGGTGCTTCACATTCTCTATTTTTTATTTATTTTAATACTTGAATTAAATATTTTTGCCAGTTGCTTTATGCCTTCGTAACCCTATATAACGTATTTTCATGGTGAAATTTTGGTTGTAAGATCGATTGTTTTTAGCCATTGTGAAGTTTCTTTAGCTTTCAGCATCTTCTTTGTATCATGACTAATCTTTTTGGGAATATTAGGGTTAGGAAATTGATTGTCTTGGTCATTTTTTCTATCATTAGACTTCATGTTGGTCTCAGCCTACAAATTCTAGTTTTAAGGAAACAATATCTCCTGCCTTTGTCCCTCAAGATTAGTGTGACATAATTGTATACAATTCAGATACTAAGGATTTCTACACACGAGATTTAATTACCTTTGATGGTAGCATACATTTGAGGGCAGCAAGGGCATTGTCTCATCCCCAAGGAAAAGTGATTTATGTATGTATGCCTTGGCAAAAGATTACCTGTGATATAGGTTGAAGCGATGATACATCACATCAAATAGGTTGAAATGATGATACTGGAACAAGCTGCATCGACGCGTTTTATGCACTAAATAGAGATCTTCCATGTCTTCATTAGGTAACCTAAATCGTGTCTTTTTTTAGTAGCTGTATTTGTTTTTAATCATTTACCTTCATTTCCTATGATTATTCCCCATTGAGTATTCCCCCATCTATAATACCCTTCTTCGCTATGGCAACAACACGGTGGATCGAGAACAAAAAAGTAATTTAGAGAACCATCCTGGTCATGGGCTATTGGTAAATCCCCTTTGGCACTCACTCTCACCTCCTTCCCTCCCTGCCTTCCTGATGGCCTGCTCCCCTTACTATGTGGAATAGACAGTTCTTTTTTATTACGAGATTTATAGGTATATCTGCAATTATATATTATAAAAGAGAAAAAAGAAAATGGATTTCTATCAATTATGTGGTTACAATGAGCCTCATGACAGTGTATAAATATAAATTGACTGGTCACTAGGTGAAGGGGTGTGATCTCAGCATGAAGGTATCCACTTGTCTATGATTACCTGTCAACAAACATATTACTGCACAATGCAGGTAATAGTACTGAAACCGCACACAATGGTATACAGTGGTACATGAGGGCACAGAATGGTGTACATTAGAGTTTCAGAGTGTTTTTTCAACAGCAAAATGAAGGTAATGGTACTGATACCGCACACAATGGTATACTATGTTACACGAGGGCACATAATGGTGTACATTAGAGTTTCAGAGTGTTTCCTCCAGGGAGACATCCTGACAGAGTCCTTAACTTTGGATAAGTATGGACTTGATATTTCGTCAAACACTTGTGTGGAATGTCACTAACTGCTATAGACTTCTTGTAGGTGCCTTAAAACCAGATCTGATTTGTTGTATGCTTATTTTGGGATGTTAATGGTACATTCCAGAATTCAAATAGATTCCATTTTAATATGGAAAGAAAGCTTAAAACACATGCACCTAAGTTCTTTCATTCACCATTCATATATCCATAAAATGGAGAATTTAACAAGCTTTTGGACAGACTGCTTGTGATTCTCATATTTTAATAACACAATAACTCTCCACAATATTGAACACAAACATAGGAAATATTTGCATAGATACAAAGGGAAAATTATTGATGTTTATTTACACAGCTAATAGTGGTAAGTACAGCTGGAAAATACAATTTCAAACTGAAATAAAGAGGTCTGATATTTGTTTTTCCCTGGCCTGTGTATTTCCTCTAGCTTGCTGCCCTTTTTGAATAGTGAAACAACCCTTCAAATGGTCACGTTTTGAGCCAAGGAGTAATGTAGATGACTGATAAAAGAGATAAATGATGTCCATGTATGGTACGGCCTCCTTAAGCTAGGAAATAGCAGTAAATGCTAGCAGATTTTCACATCCAATGTGTGTGCTCTTCTTCACTGCCTAGTCATGCCCCCTTTGCAACTGAAAGTAACTGGTAATGGAGGGGTTTGACCTCCCAAAGAAATATATATAGAACTGTGCCCTCTAAAATCAGCAGAAAAGCCTCATAGCAGCCACAAAGTTTCTTTAGAAGGGAGTTGACTTCACAAAGATTGGATGACACAAAGTTTGGTTTCTTTGCTTGACTTGTGTGTTTCCCTTCCAAGATGTGAGTGCACTCCTTCCTCACTGGTCTGCATCCTTCTAAGCCCACAATTTTAGATATGAAGATAAAGGTGAGTGGGAAGTAGAAATATGGAGTAGTGTGCCCTTCCTTCTTTGATGCAGTATCTACCAGACTCGGGATTTCCCATCAAAGGTTCCTTGGTATGCGCACAACCCAGGAAAGTTGTTGCAGGGTCATTAGCTCATGTCATTAGTTATGTAGAGTGACATGAGAACAATCTGAGCCTCCAAACCTGAGCCTTTTCCCCTAAGTTGGTTCTTTTTTTAAAAACAAGACAAAGGACAAACAGTTCAAAATTCATTGGAGTTCCTTTTGAGATGATGCTACAGAAATCACGGCATAAACATTTAGATTTCTCACCTGAAAAATCAATCAACATTTAGATATTCTAGATTTGGAATTAATGTCATGAATGCTAGATATATATCCATATTTACAAAATTGGTCCTTGTGGTTTTTAACCAGAACTATCAGTTGGGTCTTAATAAGGTTTTGGGCATTTTTAGAACACTGTCTAGAGGTACAACTGTTCTGCATTTCTTGTATAGAGGTACAATTGTTCTACATTTCTTGTATTTAATCTTTGATTTATTCCTTGGACAACCCCATATTGATATTTCCATTGGTGTTTCATGGTTACCCTTGGGGGTTTGAAAAATAGCAGTTTCAACTTCTGTTGAATTCCTCGGTGTATTTTATTGCCTAGTCTAATGATACACAAAGAGCTACACTATTGTTTTACTGATATTATTATGTTGTGATCAGATTGTTACTTTTTATGTTTGATATAAGAAAGTTTGTTTCAGTCTCATCTTGCTTTCATTGCATCATGGTAAATTTCAACTCTACTCTAGCTTGGAATTTTGCCTGCCATAAATTGTTGTTGTTTCCCTTGTGCTATTTGTAAATAAATGATACTGCATTGCTTCATAACTGCATTTCAATATTTTTCCAATTCAGTATACCAAGTCCAAATGATCTTCAAACTTTGTTGTTTGATCATTTTTTATTGAGTTTGGTTTTGAGTCTCTTAAACAGTTGTCCATTTGTTGGATTTTCGTTCATATTTTCATCTGTTGCCTTTACGGTGGAGTTTTAGCATAATTGAGAAGTATTTGGCAGAAGTGGAACTGGACAGTAGTTAAAAATAGGTGAAGGAAGGACAGCTTAAGAAGCATTGGTTAGCAATGTGACATATGTACTGCTGGAATGGACTCATTATAGATTTGTGTCTGGTTTGTTCTAAAAAGTTTCATCCTATATTAATCCACCTCATGATTGGTTTGGGTGTCTAAACCTGGTGCATTTCACACTTTATTGACTCTTGGTTCCATTTATTTGTAGTCATCTTTTGGTATTTGAAAAGTAGTTTTTTATTTAATTGACTGAAGAAATCTCCATCATGTATAAACTGCAAATCTCCATTAAGTACTACTTGGGACTTGTATGCTCGGGTAGTTGGAGATGAGTTCATTGAGCATTCAAATATCCTAGTAGAGGACATGTACATATGCCGCTGTTAGATTCCATGCACCTTTTTGTACTATTTTCCAAAGCATAGTTACTTAATGGTCGGCCACTGCCACATTGAGCATGAATCAATTCACCTATCTCTTATGTTATCTGAACGAACAATAACACCTGGGTTCTGTAGTCATTTGACCTCTTAACACATTAAAAAACCCTGTACATTTGAATTCTAACTTTTCACTTGCTAATGGAAGTCTTTTATTTAAGAGAATGCTTGTTTCTTTTTCCTTAATGATAAAGATGAAATATTTGTTTTACATTACAGTTCCATTGAAAGGGCATTTACATTTTTTCTCAACTCGGTTGGAAATATGACACATTTGGGTTAGCTTATATTTCAAAATGAAATATTTTATATACTAACTTCTCTTGGATCTTCCCTGCAGTTCACATTTTTTCAAAATAGCTTACCTTTGTTTTATGTTTTTAGAGCATGAAATTGATGGTTTACTTGCATCTCCATAAAACAGTTACTTAAAAAATTAAAATCATTGTTTGCAATCCTTATGCAGGTTTCTCCGTTTAAGAGATTTCTTTTAATGGTGAGGAATTTTAGACCAGAATCAGATCGAATGCATGCTTTGGCTTGCATTTTCCGAACATCACTTTGTGTTGATATTTTTGCAAAGGAGAGAGTAGGGAGAGGGCAAAAACCAAATACTGGAACTAACATTTCTTCACTTTTTGAATATCTACAGATTAAAGAGGATCTAAACAGTGTAATGAGTAATAGTTTGTTTCAAGAGGAGTTAGTGGCTTCTCTTGTAGAAAGTTGTTTTCAGCTGTCCCTTCCTCTTCCTAGTCAGAAACGCTCTAGCACAGAAAGTAGGGTAATTGGAGCATTATCCTATGGCACAGGTTATGGGGCAATGAACTGGAATGAATCGGCTTTAGAGGTGGTGGAAGTTTGCAGAACTTGTGTGAAATGGGATTGTGAAGGAAGAACACATGCAATGGACTGTTATCTGAAGTTACTTGTGAGGTTATGCCATATTTATGACACTAGGGAGGTTGTTAAAAAGGTCAAGGATGGAGCTTCACAGGATCAAATAATGAATGAAACAAGGTTGCATGGTCTTCAAAAGCAGCTTATCAAGGACTTATCTCAGGCAAATGATTCCTTGAGACACTTTGTAGATGAAGAAAACATATTTCTTTCACAGTCATTCCATTTGGTCCCTTGATTGTTATCTATTGTTGATGTCTTTGCACAGCAAATCACCAGAAATTTAGAAGGTTATGTGCATTTGCATTTGTTTGGAACTGAAAATTTGTTGTCAATGTTGTTTTTGCACATTTCCTTACATAGAATTAATTGAAGGTCCCTATGATATTTGCACCAGCTTGGTGTGCTACTTTCAGTTATTTTTAGCATATCATACTATTGTATTAGGCAAATCATGCTTTCAATTTTAGAAGGTATTGACATCAACTAATTTTGGTGGAATATATCTTTGACCTACCAATGTAACAAGCAAAAAAAAGCAGTACATGGGAAAACAAAAGAAAGTTTGAATAAAACTTAGATAATATAAAATGTGTTAAGAGTCATTTGGAATATAGTGGATAGGATTTAGTTGTTTAGCATGCATTTTTAGTTCTAAATTGAATATCAGCCAATGTCAACCACTGGAAAATATTTGGTGGTATGGTGCAGGATTTTGTTAAACAACCTGAACGGACTGTATAACCATTACCATCTCGATAGGATAGAGTTTATAATTGATTTTGTTTGAAATGGTAAATAGTTGTCATTAGTTTCACAAATTTTACAACAAATGCATTGCATTTTACAAAAAAAATGGGCTGCAAAAGATAGGCCACCACTGTCACAACCATATAATCAAGTGATAATATATGCAAAATGAAAATACAATAACAGTTACAAGACCTACTGAGTCTTCTTAGTACTTGAGATGACTATTCAACTTGTCTAAAAAAGGCCGAGTATACTTCAGAACTTGGAATTAATACTATGTCGGCCTTAGTCAAACTCACGACTTGGTAAATTTTTCAAGCCTTAATGAGATCAAGAGACAAACATGGATGGAAGAAATTTAATACAGAAGTCATGAATCCCATGCTTCCTTACCCTAATTTATCTATTGCGATCCACTTATCATCAAGGAAACTAGATGTAAAGAGAACAATGTTGCAAGCAAAAGATATATAGGAGGAGGGAGGGAGATAAATGATCTATCAATGAGGGACTTATAGCCCACTTGCTTCACCAACATAGATACTATGCAGAAAATTACTTCTAGTCATTGTTCTCAGTCTTGTACAGAGGTCACTCTCCTTCTGATGGCTGCAAGGCCTCTGTTCTTTTTGTAGCTTACGCACAACAACCAGCTACAATGCGAATAGTAATCAATATTCCGAGTTAGCTTCTCTATGGTTTTAACCAGGTGGCAGATAGGCTAAGGCAACCAGTGGTCAAGGAATTAGACCAAAACTCTGCAATTTCTCTGTCACTAAATACTTGGTTTATCCAAATTCCCACTGCTCTTACAGATAGCAACTCATTTTAAAACTTGTGAAACTATGACTATTTTGAGATATCATGCTTGGATAGACTCTGTTTAATAGCTTTTTCTTGAACTAATTTTCCCTAAAGGTAAATAGCTCAACAAACCCAATCTCACCTCCCAGCTAATCCTCCACCAACCCTTCAATTAGACACACATAGTGGCACTTCATGAATATATACATGGAAGGAAAATATATAGAGGTTAAGATAACCAATTAAATAGTTGTTCGCAAGCTGCAAGGCTTTGATAGATTCTTAATGTCCCAAAGCCAATAAAAGGAAACAAACTCTATTTATAAGAGAGATTTTGTTCCCAGTGATCTATCATCAATAGTTGTGTTGTAGTATGAAGTTGGATAACCAAGCACCCCTCTTCTAATTCACAACAATCAAATGTAAGGAATGTCTGTGAGCATTGTGCAGTCCATTCACCTTTTCATTCAAATAACAGTCTCATGCTAACTCATCATGGGCAGAGTGCAGCCCAACATGCTCACTCATTAAAACCTGTGGAAGACGATGATCAAACAATTCATGAAAGAGGAGTCTTACTCCTTAAAACATATGAAATAATACATTTAATCTCTTCATCAATGAAATGGATTTCAATAAAAGGTGGAATAATGTATCCACTCCGAGATATAAGGAACTTAAGTCCAAACATGTCCATGCTAAATACAATCAAACAAGGAATGGAATGGATATAGATTTGATTTGGAAAATTATAATCAGGTCAACTAGCAACAAAAATCCAGATGCCATTGCCCTCAGCCAAGAATTAGATTCCAGTCAACAGTTAAAACACTCGGCAACAGTAAAAATGCCTAGGGGTGTGAGAAAATAAGTGAAAAGAAGAAAATTTTCCCAGTCAATGATAAAAATGCCCAAACATGAAGAAAAATCACCCACGCAATTATAAAACACCCAAAAAAGATGAAATGTCTAATGGAAATTGTCATCAATACCTCTTAGTAACCTTGGAAATTAAGTCGAGCCAAATGGTATATACACAAGGTAAACAACATTCCACCTCTTAATAGGAGGTGGATGCTCATCACTTCAGTAAAATTTTGAATAATCTTCAATACTTCTTAACTAAGTGAGCTATAAAAGTAGAAAGGATGCAAATTGTACTCCTATTGACTTGTTGGAGTCTTTCCTATTAGAATATAGATGGAATTTGGGAGACCATGAAGTGTTAAAGTCTCATCCTAACTGGTTTTATCTCAGTTTTCCTTTTCCATTTCAGAGAGTTCAATGACCTCTCCATTATTTGTTTTTACCTCACTAAAATGATTCATATTTTTTTTAGATGTTCCTTAGCTGGATGTCATGTACTATGGCCAATATTTTTTGTATGACTCTGTCAATGGAAATCTATTCTTTTATCAATATAATTTTCTCTAGTTAAAAAAAATACCTGTTGAAACACCTCTTTAAGGAATTTTAAATTTTAACTGCAAGCAGATAGCATAAAACTCGTTCAGTCTATATTAAAATTTCATCATAACTATTCGGAATCCTATCTAATTATTAGATATATGAAGCCAATGTCACACATAAGTCGATCCAAGCATTTATTTTTCTTTGTCATTTTAACAGAAAATTGAACTCAAAACAACTATTCTTTTGGGTTTTTTAGGCTTTGGACAAAAGTCAGCTTGGACAAGTTGTGTGCTCCAGTAAAGAGAAGCTTGATACATTAGGTCAGTTTCTATATGATTTAATTTTATCATTTATGTATGGATGTGTACTTAACCATTTTGTTAACAAGTGGTGTTCAATTCAGTGACAGAAAATGGAGAAAATTGGAGTGTGGGCCTTGTTGAAGCATAGCCACATCTTAGTAATGGATGAGGCCACAGCCTCAGATGATATTGCAACTAACACCATTATCCAACAAATAATACAATCAGAAACTCATGAATGTACAGCGATCACTATAGCTCACATAATTCCCACAGTAATAGACAGTGATAAGATGTTGGTACTTAGTGATGGTATGTTTGTTTGTTATGTCTCTGGAATCTTCTTTTAAATTTTGTCTGATTCATGGGTTGTTTTTGCTGGTCTCAGTAAGGACAGATTTAAAATCTTGTGTTTTCAGGAAAAATTGTCGAGTAGAACTCTCCAACTAAGCTTTGAAGATGAATCTTCTTCTTTCTCAAATCTCGTATCAAAATTCCTGTGCTTTTATTTTTTGATGTAGATTTTGTAGATGTTGTGTTGACAATCATTGATATAGAATTTGTGTTGTGATGACACTCATTGTTGACATGTGGAACCAATTCAACACCCCCTTGCACACTTTATCCCATGCTTTGAATCCTAGATTTATGTGACGATGACCTCATTACTTGAAGCAATGGGAAGAGGAAGGCCCCACGTGGATGGGGTTGGTTGCTATAGTGAAGAAATCCTTCAAGAGATCATTTGGGGGGGAGTTTTGTAAAATTTGTTGGAGGAAATTGGAATGGACAAATTTTGAGCCATCAGCCTTGGCTACTTTGTATATCTGTACACTAGTTTTGGGATGTAATATTTATCGTATTGTTGCCCCAGTTATCTCTTTTAGTTCATTTTGAAACATTCGACATAATATTCTTATTAATATATTTATATTGATTTAGAAAGTTTCCTTTATTGGGATAAATTGTTTTAAAAAATATTTCACATTTAGTTTTTATGATTTTTTATTTTCTATGTCCTATTTTTCTAGCAGCAAAACTTAGAAGTTCCATGATGTTATAAATCCTTCATAGCAACACTGGGGACTTTGTTTACCTCCACCAGTGGCAGAGGTTTCCTTGCTTGGATCAGCTTCTTCAAGTAAATTGAGCAAATCACTGGCTCCTGTAAGTGACTTTAGGATTTTAGTATATTGTATTTCCGTCCAATTATCTTTAGCATTTGTTATTGATATCTGTGCAGATAGCTTTTTCTATGCTTCCATATTAGATTATTTAATAGCTTCTGATTCAGTCCTAAATAATCATTAGTATAGAAGCTAATGTGTATTTTCTTTAGACAGCTTATGTTTTACTTCAATGATTGTCTTCTAGATTCTTTATACATGGCTTCATTTTCATTTCCTAATAATATATACCTGTTCATATTTCCATGTGAAACTAGAACACAGGAGGTAATGCTGAGACTTCCCTTGCCAGTGGAGCTGCTGGAAGATCAGTTGTATTTCCACCTAGTGCATCTTGGTATGAAATATGTTTCTTGTCATGGAATATTTGTTTAGTTTTCCAGCACCCCCCTGGATTGGTGTAGAGTAACATTACACATTAAGTTTAGTGAATATAAGCTTCCATATGATTTAGGAGTTTGTGGTGGAATATTACATATCTTACTGAATATTGAGACATTAATGGTTGTTGCAGGGGCTCCCATGCTGCACAGGAAAAATCATTTAGTATGAGGATCCCAGTTGTTCAAGGCTCCTCTAATCCTAAAACAAGTTCATCTCATTCACTTTCAGTGTCTCCAACATTAAATCTCCCTGCCTTGGTGGTGGAAGTTGCAGCATCAGGGTTGAGTTCTGATCATGGCAAGTTGTTGGTCAATAAGGGTGGGCAGTCATCAACGTGTATATCTAAAAAACATATTGATTCCAAACCTAATGCAATGAGTGGAACAGATATAAAATTAAATTCACGTGTAAATATCGTTGGGGAAGCTTTCCATGGAAAGAATGTCGGTTTAGTTGATCCTACTATGAAATGTAGGAGTCATGAAGGTTTTAAAAGTCTATTGAAGAATTCATCCTCTAACACACACAAGGGTTCATCTAAGCTGGGAAGTGGGCACATTGAAATAGCAATAAGTGAAAGAACAGATGCAGCTTCAGTGTCATCTGGTATTATCTGCGTTGGACTTTCTAAAGATAGCTTTCCAATCTCTGTCCCTCAAAGCAACTCTGTTGTCCAAAGCAATAGTGAAGTGAATGTTGTTTCTCTAAATAAAAGCAGTCAAATGCTTTCAGGAAACCATGTTGAGAATTGTCTACAAAGGTGTCCATTTGATGATAGGTGTCAAAACAATTATGAAGAACACTTTGCAGAACCATATGGTGAAGGTTTCTCTAAAGTTGTTTCTCCAGAAGCAGAGGTGCCTCCCTTTATGGAAAAGGTCCAATTTTCAGTGGATGATTATAGTTCTAAAGATTGTTCTCTTCATCAAAAGTATGTAAATATTTGCACCCTTAATGGTGACGGTGACAGCTTTGGAGTTACTGATCATAAAGCAGAGGAAATATTAGTTTCAACTGTTGAAAAGACTAGTGCAAGTTCTATCCAAAATTGTGAAAATGAGCCTATGTTGGAGGAAAGATCAGTTTCAGAAGCTGGAAATACTAGTACAAGCTCTATCCAAAATTTTTAAAATGATTCTATGTTAGATGCAACTGATAGAAGTACAAGTACTGGTTTTCAAATTCCTAAGAAAGTAGAAATTTCTAGAGATTCTAATGCCAGTTCTGGAAATCTAGAATGCTTGGAGAATCTGGTGTGTAATAAATATCCTTCCAGAAGTTTATATGAATGGCTCAAATGTTGGAAAAAACAATATAATTTCAAACATATTGTCTTTGAATTTTGATTCAGATGATAGTGTATTAAATAGTCCTCACAATTTAGCAAATTTGCTCCTTGTTGAGACTGATAAATGCAATGGGCTGTCAAAGGAAATATCAAGTTCATGGAAGTCTCAGAATAGCAAGCAGTCAATATTTTTATTTGCAAGGCCAGAAGGTTCTATAGAAAGATCAAGCCATTATTCCACTCCCAATTTGGCATCGTCTAGGCAATTGCAGAGGGAGTGGGCAAATGGACAAGATGTTGTGGAAAGCACAAATGGACATGAACTATTGAATATTAATGGACTATCTAATAATGATTATGTCCCAAAGGTGCAAGGATTTTAGAGTACTTCAGAGGGAAGCACATTTTTGGTTCCTTTAGAGGCCAAGGGTGAGTTTTGTCTTCTTTTGTTGCTGGATAATAGTAATTTTCTTTTAATAATTGTGTTTTACCTCTTGATAATATGGCATTTATATTTTTTGTTTCCTTTTATCCATCCATTTTAAGCCTTTGTATTTTTCCAAGTTTGTTATATATGGATATAGACTTATTTTTATGGATCTAAATACAAGAGATAACCATTTTAAGATGAGCCTATCTTTTAAGATATAACACTAGACATGGGATGTCCCTAAGTTTCACCGGGACATTACCAATGTCGTGTAGGATTGTTAGATATCCCTTGGCCATCTTGGGGACTTCTTAGCATCACTTTCCAAAATCGGTGCCTAAGAGAAAAGAAATATAAGGCCTTAGCGTGACACTCACTCACCAACACATTACCCCTTACTAAGAGACTATTCAATCTCTATTTCAGCCAAGATTTAGATTTTTTTTCTTTAAATTAGCTAGGTCAGACCCTCTCTTACTCTTACCATCTGCTCTGCCCTGCCTCTATCCTCCCGCAGAAACATACCCTATGTTATAATGTTGTACTAATGGTAGGTTTTGAACAATTCTTCATGAACCTTGAACTTTGTAGTTGTAAATATAACTCCACACCAAAATACGAGACCCTGGTCTTAGTGAGGCTCTTATATTCCATTGAAGAAGCAACGCATCCCACATGGGGAGTCAAAGTGGAAGGCGTAAACATGCCATAGGGCCTGAAGGGAATTGGAACTTAAAACTAATTCATAATTAGATAATCATGGCAAGGAATTTTCACATTCCACTCAAGCGGGATGGAGACATGCTTTATTACCCTTACGAAGAAATAGTTTCTTGTAGGCAGTTCAAATGGGGAATATGAACCTCATCATGATTTTCTCTATCCTTTGCTTCATCATAAATGTGCATTTCATGGTCAAGTAAATTCATTCATTTTGAAATTCATAAATCTTGATAAGAATATGCCTTTATGTAACTGTGCATTATAAGAACACTGTAGAATACCAGTCTGTCCAACCTTTTTGATAGGTTTAGTCAATCTCAAAAGCTTACTAGAATCTAAATTTTAGTGTATTCTTATTTTAGATGACCATACATTCTAAGGAAAGTTCAGTTCTTATCAATGGTTATTTCTCTCTGTGAACTGTTGTCCAATCATCATGGAAGCTGTTTCAGATCCTGTACATCTCAACACAGAGCTGATATATATTTTGTTATACCTAATAGTTTGCAAGTTTTCAAGTTTAATTCATGCTTAACCAGTGGTCCTGCCTTTCAAATAACTGGTATCATCACCTAGAAGCCAAATATACAACCCTTTAAAGGTTTCTCTACAGACATAATGTTATAGGAGTAGGGTATTTCTCTTTATATTTGCAACATGACTCTTTAATTATTGAATCCACTATTAGGTGCCCTTATAGCCAAGGAATAATGATTCACAAAGCATAACTCCTCCATACAAAATGGTACCTTTGAAACAGTAAATGATTCAATGCTAAATACTTGCAATACTTACAATTCCCCATGTCAAAAAACTTGCAATTATTTGAATTCTAGGTCTAGAGATCATTTTTGCAAGACATTACGGTGCATAGGGAGTCAAGTCTCCAATTTTTCAAATGATAATCGTCGAGTCTCCATTAGCAATAAGTTTCTGAATCTTCCTGGCTCTTGGAATGTTTATCACTTGATTTAAAGCTAAAATAGGCTTCACAATAAGAGAAGAAACCTTTTGCAGTTTGATCACAACCATAAACCTGCTTAATATGGAACCTTCTCAAAGAAAAGGTGAATATACTTTGCATAATTTTAAGTTTATTAATTATCAAAGCAACAGGTTGTGTTTTAATTTTGATAGCCCATGATGAGGAACATCTGAAACACCTTGAAGCTCATGGATTCTTAATATTGTAGTAGACAAGGGGGAAAGTTTTTTTTCTGACTCTTTGTTTTTGATGCAGTGATGGCATTGGGCTTCGAAATCCTTTCAGGAAGGACTCTTCTTTGGACTATGAGAATGATAGTGATGAAGAATGGGAAGAAGTACTCATCACTAAATCTCTTTGGTAAGAGTATTTGTAGTATTTTTATTATCTTTAGTTACAGGGAAAATTGTACATAGCTCTGAGGAATTAGTTTATCATAAATACTAGTTACTGGTAAGTTGTAATAGTAATAATTATGTAGTTTGCAGATTGATATCTATCATAAATTTGTTTGAATATCATCATTGTCAAGCAATAACAACTTCTTAAAGGGTGCTAGCTCAATGGTAGAGCGCCTGCCTAATTATAGGCAAGAGGTTGGTGGTTCGATTCCTCTGTGCCCTATCATAAATTTGTGACTACAAAAAACACTAAATTTGCATATATACGACTATTAGTAGCTAATTTATCGTATCTTAGTCGTATTTATCTTAGTCATTAATATTTTAACATCTAGTAGTTTATTTAGTCGTATATTTGGTCATTAATGGTTGCAATTAGTGACTAAATCAGTGACTAAATCAACGACTAAATCAATGACTAACTCAGTGACTAAATCAATGACTAAATCCATGACTAAATCAATGACTAAATCATTAACTATCAATGACTAAAACAATGACTAAATCATTGACTATCAATGACTAAATCATTGTCTATCAATGACTAAATCAATGACTACTAAGTCAAGCTATTAATGACTAGTGAAATACGACTAGCTATAAGATAGTGGAAATTTGCTACTATTAGTCACCGACTCAAAAATAGTCATTTATAGCCTGATTTAACTCATTTTTTTATTCATTAATTTCTAATTTTCTACTAGTGCACCAAGCTTGATGAAAATATTGAGGGAGCT
Source organism: Pseudotsuga menziesii (assembly GCA_001517045.1). Classification (NCBI taxonomy): domain Eukaryota; kingdom Viridiplantae; phylum Streptophyta; class Pinopsida; order Pinales; family Pinaceae; genus Pseudotsuga; species Pseudotsuga menziesii. The sequence goes on from LPNX011007742.1 coordinate 234,642, forward strand.
GATAACTTTTGAGCATGGAAGTATAGGATCTCACCAGTTCTTGAAGAAAATGAATTGGACTCTTACATCAGTGAAGAGGTTCCAGTTCCAAACGGAGATGAGGCTAAGGCCTTACACAAGAATAACTTGTTCAAGGCCAAGAGGATTATTACTAATTCAATCAAGGATCACCTCATACCACAAGTGTCCTCCCTAAAGACACCTAAAGAGATGTTTGATGCCTCAACCAAGCTATTTGAAGGGAAGAATATAAATCGGAAGATGACTTTGAGAAATCAATTGAAGAATGTGAAGATCCAGAATCCGGAGACCATACAGTCATACTTTACAAGGGCCTCCCAGATAAAAGAACAACTTGAAGCAGTAGATGAAGAAGTAGAGAATGCAGAAATTGTGATCACCACCTTGAATGGTCTCCCTAGTTCATGGGACTCTTTCATTCAATTGATTTGTGCTAGAAGAAAGCTAATCAGCTTCAGTAGACTGTGGGAGGAATACTCACAAGAAGAAGCTCGAATAGTATCCCAAGAAGAAAATATGGGAAGTGAAGATCAATCTCTCACAGTAACTCCAAGCCTAAGCAGAAGGGAGTATCATCATCCCAAAGGTAAGCATTCTCACCAGAAAGATAACCATAGAAGATCTAATAAAGATCTATCTAAATTTATATGCTTTACATGTGATGAGAGAGGACACTTTGCCATAGATTGTCCTAGAAATAAGAGTAACTCTCACAAGAAGAAGGACAAAATAAAACATCATGCTCACATTGCAGAGGATGATGATCCTCCCAGGAAGAGAGTCAAACAAGAAAGTGAAGATTCTTCAAGTTATGAAGAGTATGTTTTGATTTCTGCCCTCCCGGGAACTGTCACACATGGAAGCAATGATTGGCTTATAGAGAGTGGGGCTTCCAAACACATGACAGGATTCAAGGAATATTTTGTGAAACTATTCGAACATGAATCAATCCACAAAGAAAAACTTGGGGATGACTACCAGTATCCAATAAAAGGTAGTGGTGAATCCTCCTATAACCTAGACTCTGGAAAGTCTATGAAGATGAAGGATGTCTTGTTTGTACCAGGACTAAAGAAGAATCTCCTCTCCATATCTACATTGGATGCAAAAGGCATAAGGGTTGCATTTGTAGATGGCCAAGTCATTATGTGGCCAAAGGGAAAGGCTATAGATGATGCAGTAGTAATTGGAGAGAAAGAGGGAGGCTTATACAAGCTAAAGGGACAACCAGGAACAAGCCTTGGTCAATGACTCAGTAGAGCCAAATGAAATTTAGCATAGAATGATTGCACATGTGCACTATAGGGCACTACCATTTGCAAGAAAAGTTGTTGAAGGTCTTCCAGAAATACAGGAAAAACATGAAGGTGTTTGCAAAGGATTTACGAAAGGAAAGAACACCAAGAAGACATTTCCAAGTAGCGAGCGCAAGGCAAAAGGAATCTTGGAAATCATCCACTTTGATGTATGCAGTCTGAGTCATCCAGTTCATTAAGTGGGTATGTATACTATGTTTCTTTCATTTATGTATTTTCTAGGAAGACATGGATATACTTCTTGAAAAACAAAGATGAAGTATTCATTAAGTTCAAAGAATCCAAATCCTTGATCGAGAACCACACAGAAAAGAAAATCAAGACCTTTCGATCAGACAATGGCGGAGAATTCACATCAAATGAATTCAAATAATTATGCAGAGATTCAGGGATTAAGAGGGATTTGACTACTCCATATAATCCACAGTAGAATGGGGTTGCAGAAAGGAAGAATAGAATGATTATGGAAGCCGCAAGGGCAATGCTTCATGATCAAGATATTCCCATGGATCTATGGGCAGAAGCTACTAGGACAACTATGTATGTACAGAACTGTACTCCACATAGAGTACTTGAGAACAAGACACTTGAAGAAGTCTTATCCGATAAGAAACCAGAAGTCATTCGACAGAATATTTGGTTGTCCAGTGTACATACACATTCCAAAAGAAAAGAGGACAAAGTTAGATCCTTCAGGAAAGAAGGGTATATTTGTGGGATATAGTGAAAGCTCGAAGTCTTACAGAATATACTTCCTAGGATTCAAGAAGATCGACATCAGGAGAGACGTAACATTTGACGAAGACTCAGCTTACAACAAATCCAGAAAGAGACCTGTTGAAGACCCTAAAGAAGCAGAAGCACCCAGGATTCAATATACAACTATGAATGATGCAACTCAAGATGAAGATTGAGAAATAGAAGAACCCCAGGAACCTGATGATCCACCCCATGTGAAGAATCCTCACAAGAGGAAACCTGCATGAGTACAAGAGGCTATTCAAGGTGTAGAAAGATATGGGGCTCCAAAACAAATGCATAGAGAAAGGAAGAGAACTAGGTCCTAATCCGAGTATGTATCCCTATTATGTGACATCATTGATAAATAACCTTCCAACTGTGAAGAAGCGACAGAGAAGAAAGAATGGAAGGATTCTATGATCGAGGAGTACCATTCGATCGTGAAGAATGATGTCTGGGATGTTGAAGACTAGAGGGGAAGTCTGTTGTCAATTCTAAGTGAATCTACAAGATCAAACATGCTGCAGATGGAAGCATAGAGAAATATAAAGTAATATTTTTGGCTCGTGGCTTCTCCCAGAAAGAAGGGATAGATTATGAGGAGAATTTTGCACCTATAGCCAGATACACTTCCATTAGATCAGTACTTGCTCTGGCTGCATTAATGAAATGGAAGATACACCAGATGGATGTCAAGACTGCTTTCTTGAATGGTGTAGTGGAAGAGGAAGTGTATGTGGAGCAACCACTCAGTTTTGAGACACATGACAGGTAAAATCATGTGTGTAAATTGAAGAAATACCTATACAGTTTTAAACAGGTACCCAGGACATGGTCAGGCAGAATTGACAGCTTCCTGACTAGATTAGGATTTACCAAGAGTAAAGCAAATTCCAACCTTTATTATAAGGTTGAGGAAGGGAACCATGTGATACTACTACTGTATGTAGATGACCTGTTTGTAACAGGTGAGGATGGGTTGATTGCTGGTACTAAGAGGAAGCTTGCTGCTGAGTTCAAGATGAAGGACTTGGGTATGATGCACTACTTTCTAGGCATGGAGGTGTGGCAGAATACAGATCGAATATCCCTGGGACAAGGAAAGTATGCAGTAGAGATCCTGAAGAGGTTCGGGATGATGAACTTCAAGGCCATGACCACACCTATGGCATTGAACCTAAAGCTATTGAGTGATGCTTAATCAGAGTCGGTTGATGCTACGATGTATCGTCAGATGATTAGGTCCTTAATGTACCTGACGAATATGAGACCAAATATTTGCTTTGCTGTGAACACATTGAGCCAATTCCTGTTAGATCCGAGACATGTTCACCTAATTGTTGCAAAGCATATTCTTAGGCACCTGAAGGGTACAGTTGATTATGGGCTCAAGTATGGGGTGAATCAAAGGATTAAACTGGAAGGTTATGTGGATTCATATTGGGAAGGTAGTGCCAGTGATAGGAAGACCACTTCGTGGTGCTGCTTTAGTATGGGATCAGGTGTGATCTCTTGCTTTAGCAGGAAGCAATCCTACATGGCACTGAGTACAGCCAAAAGCAGAGTATGTCACAGCTTGTTCAACTAGTTGTGAGGTAGTGTGGTTGAGGAAGCTATTATCTGATTTGCTTGATCTCCAGTTGGATGTTACTTGTATATATTGCGACAACCAAAGTTGTGTGAAGTTGTCGAAGAACCCAATGTTCCATGACAAGTTGAAGCATATCGAGATCAAATATCACTATATCAAGGATATGGTGTAGAGAGGAGCAATGAAGCTCCAGTATGTTACAACGTATGAGTAGATAGCTGATGTGTTAACCAAGCCATTACCCAAAGTGAAGTTTGAGTACTTCAGGGAGAAGCTTGGTGTTCTCTAGATCGAGGTTCCTTCCAAGGGGAAGTGATGAGTCTGTGTGCCTTTCTAACATGGTGGTAGGATTGGTTCCTCCCATGGTCAGATGTAAGTGCAGAGCATTTTCGACATGGTGCAGGCCGGGCCTCCCATGGTCGGATGTAAGTGTTGACCCTTTCGGACATGGTGCAGGTCGGGCCTCCCATGGTCGGATGTAAGTGTTAAGCCTTTTCGACATGGTGCAGGTCGGGCCTCCCATGGTCGGATGTAAGTGTTTATCCTTTCTAACATGGTGGTAGGCTGGGCCTCCCATGGTCAGATGTGAGTGTTGGGCCTTTTTGACATGGTGACAGTATGGGCCTCCCATGTTTAGATGTGAGTGTTGGGTGTGCCTTTCTGACATAGATGTTGGATGTGTTCCTCCCATGGTCAGATATAAGTGTTGGGAATTACTTTCTGACATGGATGTTGGATGTGTTCCTCCCATGGTAAAATATAAGTGCTAAAGAAGATGAATGACTACATGGAGTCTAGGCCTACAACCGACATGAAAAAGAGATGGCTCTATAGAACTTCCTATGACAAGTAGAATTGAGAGATAGCACCATTTGATCAAGATAGCCGAAGTAGTGATGATGATGATCTAGTGATGATCTAATGATGAAGACTTGTGTTGATGAATTGTGTCTAGAGAGTACCTTCCTAGTTAAGAGGGAGTGTTGATGTATTTGTAACTTCAGAATGTATTCACTTGTATATTTCATATATTGTATTTCATTATTCCCCGATGTTACTATCGGGAGAATAATTAATGTAATGAAGTCATGTAAATTCATAGAGGTTAAACCTCCTTGTTGATTGGGGGGGAAAGTCCTCGCATTTGTGGGGCACTAGGCTTATTAGACTCTCCTAGAGAAGTCAGCCCTGGTAAGTAATTTTCAATTCAGAAACTAGTATAAATAGAGAGTGAGCCTCTCTATTTGAGACACACACTCACCCAGCTATAGCACATAGGTGAGAGAAGAGGAGCTCACACAAGTGAGAGAGAGAACAGATGTTCGAGATCATCTTTCTGCAGTGGGTTTTACTACTTCCATTGGTTCTCATTCTATTTTTAAGGAAGTTGTGGGGTTTTCTCCTTTATGGTTTCCCCCAAGAAAATATTTGTGTCTATTGTCTCTTGTGATTGATTGTTGTGCATGTTATTCTCTCATATAAGATCGTAAGATCATATTGCTTAAATGATAAAAATATAATAGCCACACTACTTTAAATATTGTCCAGTAAGAAAAAATAATTCTAATTTTCATTCTATCCAAGAAGCAGTTATAGTTGGGGACATGGCAAGGAGCATGCCCAGAATCCGTGTTGCATTGGAAAACTAGCAAGCAGACCACCAGACTTCTATGGTCGAAATTGAATGTATGATAAACAATCAACCTATCTCTATTTTAATTGATCCAGGTGCAATCCTAAGCTATATATCACCTAGAATAGTTGAATTATGCAATTTGATACCTGAAAAGTTTGACAAATTGTGGCTAGTACAATTATCCACAGGTACAAAACCGAAATTTACTAGTCTTGATAGAAATTGTAAATCGATGATGAAGGATTTCCTTACACATGTTAATGTAAATATTCTTCCATTAGGATCCTATGATTTATTAATAGGAATGGATTGGCTAGAGGAACATAAAGTGGTGTTAAACTATTTTGATAAAACCTTTATCTGTATTGACGATAATGGAGATAATATAAAATTAAAAGGGATCCCTAGGAAGGTGACCATTAGAGAAATCTCTGCATTACAAATGAAAATATTAGTAAGAAATGGATGTAATGTGTTCGTAGTCTATATAATGAATGATAATTAAAATGATAATAAACTTAAACTGGAAGACATAAGAGTCCTAAAGGAGTTTGAAGACATATTTCCGGAAGAAGTCCTCGGATTTCCTTCGAAAAGAGAGATTGACTTAATGATCGATATGATACCTGGAGAGGTACCAACATCAAAAGCTTCGTACCAAATAAATAAAATAGAACTCACAAAGATGAAATCACAACTACAAGAACTAATTGATAAAAAGTACATCCGACTAGGTGTCTCTCCTTGGGGAGTATCGGTCTTGTTTGTGAAAAAGAAGGATGGAACATTAGGACTATGCATCGATTATTGACAGTTAAATAAGATGATTATTAAGAACCGTTACACACTACCCCAGATATATTATCTATTCGATCAATTCTGCAGAGCAACTATCTTTTCAAAGGTAGAATTAAGGTCTGGTTATCATCAAGTACAAATAAAGGATGAGGATATCTTTAAAACAACATTCGGGACCTGTTACAATCTCTATGAGTTTGTCGTAATGCCTTTTGGGTTGAAAAATGCACATGTTGCATTCATGTGTTTAATGAACAACATATTAATAAAATACCTCGATTATTTTGTGGTTGTCTTCATCGACGACATACTAATCTACTCTAGAAACGAACAATAACATAAAGAACATTTAAGAATAGTTTTGCAAGTACTAAGAGAATAACAACTTAGCGCAAAATTCAGTAAATGTGATTTATTTAAGGATAAGATTCAGTACCTTGGACACGTAGTGTCCAAGGATGGAATCTCAGTCGATATAGACAAAATAAAGGCCACCATGGAATGGTCGGTTCCTAAGAACGTATCTGACATCAGATTATTTATGGGGATTACCGAATACTACCGGAAGTTCATAGAAGGCTTCTCTAAGATTTCCTACCCCATAAATTCGTTACAAAAGAAAGGTAAAAAGTTTGAATGGACTGAAATATGCATGGAAAGCTTTAACAAGCTAAAACACCTATTAACTACTGCCCCGGTCTTAAAGATTGTTGACCCATTCAAGGATTTTGTCGTGTGTACCGACGCTTGCAATGAAGGGCTATGCGGAGTTTTATTACAAGAAAATTTTGTTGTGGCATATGAATCCAGGAAATTAAAAGAACATGAGAAAAACTATGCAACACACAATTTAGAACTTTCTTCCTTAATTCACGCTTTAAAAATGTGGCGACATTACCTAATTGGAAGAAAATGTATACTTATTTCAGATAACATAAGTCTTAAATACGTATTTGACCCACAAAATTTGAATGCAAGACAGACTAGATGGTTTCCCTTTTTAAGTGAATATGATTTCGAAATAAAACATATAAAAGGAAAAGAAAATAAAGTAGTAGACGCTCTAAGTCGTCATGCGAACTTACTATTTGTAACCAGCAACTATGAATCCGATCTGGAAAATCAGATTCTAAGCACATAGAAAGACTACTAAAATTGAACAAAATCAAGTAAAAATAGATTTCAGTATAAACCAACAAGGACTGTTGTTTCATAAAAACAGGTTGTACATACCAAACATAACAGAAATCAAACTTACATTCATGGATGAGCTACATAAAAAATGTATTCAGGGCATCCTGGATACCAGAAAATGATCACTATGATCAGGAAGGACTTATTTTGGCCAAATATGAAGAAAGAAGTGGCAGAATACTTAGCTCATTGTCTTGAATGTTAGCAAGTTAATGCAGAACATCAACATCATGTAGGTTTATTGTAGCCACTACCCATTCTGGAATGGAAGTGTGAAACCATTAGTATGGATTTTATAACAGGCCTACCAATGAAAGCCTTGTTTAAAGGTTTGGGCACACAGTTAAATTTCAGTACTGCATATCATCCACAAACAGATGGGTAGACTGAAAGAGTAAATCAATTCTTAGAAGACATGCTAAGAATGTATTTTATGGACACACCAGGTAAGTGGAAGGATTACCTACACTTAGTATAATTTGCATATAATAATAATTTTCAAGTTTCTACAGGTATGAGTCCATTTCAAATATTCTATGGGCGTAAGTGTAATACTCCAATATCATGGAGAATCCCAGTTGATAGATTAATGTAAGAACTTGATTTATTAAAATAGATGGAACTAACCATGAAACAGGTCCAACAAAATTTGAAGGCTTCCCAAGACAAGAAAAAACGTTATGATGATTTAAAAAGAAATCCTAGAGAGTTCCAGGTGGGTGATCATGTGCATATAAAGGTAAATCCCAAGAAAATTTCCTTGAGACTAGGCAAGTATTCAAAATTGGCACCTAGGTATTGCGTGCCATTTGAAATTTTAGCTAAAGTAGGGCCGATCGTGTACCAGTTAGATCTACCACCTAATATTAAAGTGCATAATGTGTTTCATATTTCTATATTGGAAATATATGTTCACAATGTTTCTCATGCGATTGATTGGAATGTAATCCAGGTGGAACCCGAAAGAGAATTCCAAGTGGGGTTGATCCTGGGGCCAGAGCGCATTCTCAACAAGAGAGAACTTTTACTCTGGAACCATACCATCGGACAAGTCAACGTGTTATGGACAGAAACTTCCTATGGCTTGGGGTGTACCACTGTTAGAATAATCAAACCCATAGTATTACCCACTTAGACATTAATTCATTTATTTTTGTCTTATTTGCCTAGTTCATGAGTCCCACCATGTGCAAGTTGCTAATTGCCTATCCATAGAGGTCAAACTTGCCATCTTTGACTCATGTAGCGATTGGGAAAGCCTTAGGAATCAAATCTGCTTTATTCCTGACCTCCTAGGCACCCTTCTGCTTTTTCTGCTTTGTTGACTGCTTTTTCAGTTTTTAAAGCACATAAGGAAAGCAAGACTAGGTGAGGTGAACTTGTTTTATTCCCCTTTCATCCTCCACTCTTTCCTCCATGCAAAAGCATGTATGAGCTGCCATTCCACCACTCATTAGCTTGCCCATGTGCCCTTGCCAATTCGTGAGCCTCATGACAGATTTGGGATCAACTTTTTACACCTATGGGGGATTTGCCTATTTTGGGTAGGCCTACTTTATGCTAGAATTGGATGCTTCCTTATGCATTCGATTTGCTCATGTATTCTATATATTCAACAGCCTATGATATTACAGGGTTGGCTATTGTACACTCAGTTAATATAATTTTGTGTTATAGCTCCATTTTCAGTCTCCATTGTTGACAATTTTGCATGATCAATTGTAATTTGTTGTGAGTGAAATTAATCTATTGCTGGTCAGAATTTCTACATGGTATCAGAGCCATTGTAGGTTGTTACTCTCCTCCAAAAATTGTTTTGCAGGTTCGACATCAAGACTGGGAGCCTTCTACTGACAGCCGGGACAGATTTTCTAAAGCTATGCATTCACAGAAAACTATCCTCACTCCTTTCAACTTTTTTGAATGGAAAGCAGAGATGGAGATCTTGTTGAGAGAAAAAGGCCTCTACAGGGTGACTATGGCTATAGAAGCAGAGCCCAATGCTGCTGCAGAGAAGATCAAATGGCACAATTGGAGAGATGAGGCCTATGGCCTCCTATGTCTCGGTATTTCCCGAGACCTCCTTTTCCATCTCGATGGATTGACTTCACCGGATCAAGTATGGGAGAAAATT
>LPNX011007742.1:247855-362493 GCA_001517045.1 Pseudotsuga menziesii
CATTCAAAAGCATGTATGAGCTTCCATTCCACCACTCATTAGCTTTCCCATGCGCCCTTGCCAATTCGTGAGCCTCATGACAGATTTGGGATCAACTTTTTACACCTATGGGGGATTTGCCTATTTTGGGTAAGCCTGCTTTATGCTAGAATTGGATGCTTCCTTATGCATTCGATTTGCTCATGTATTCTATATATTCAGTAGCCTATGATATTACAGGGTTGGCTATTGTACACTCAGTTAATATAATTTTGTGTTACAGCTCCATTTTCAGTCTCCATTGTTGACAATTTTGCATGATCAATTGTAATTTGTTGTGAGTGAAATTAATCTATTGCTGGTCAGAATTTCTACAACCACAACAGACTGAATGACACCAGAAATCAATCCATTCCAATATGCAAGATAAATAAAGACATCTAACATTAAGGGATACAAAGCATACCTTATTCCGGACGGGTGATGTAGATTCTCGTTGAGCTTTTACAACACGCTTATATTCACAATTCGCTCTCAACAACAACAAACAAGACAAGCATGTTATATATCAAAGTGTTAGGCCTACTCTAGCATATATAAAAATTCATGTATAAGCAATAAATACATCCATGGATACAATATTCATATTTATGCACATGTATTGGACATGAAATGGATATTTCTATTATTAAAAACATAGATACAATAGTGACAACCTTTATCGCCACTTATTTGAACCCGAGAAACCGATTCCTCCTCCTGGGACTCCACCACTTCAATCCTCCATCTCACAATGGCGAGATTACAAAGCAAAGGAAAGCTTGGGAAGAGCATCATTGTGTGCTCCAAAGGGACAAAGGGATTTTGATTAAAGCATAAACAAGTGAGGCAACAATGGACTATAGTTTCCTTTCTCTATAATTTATCCCCCTTCAATGTATCCAAGGGGCTCAATGTATAGCACTCCAAATAGGCAATGGAGGATCGAGTCTGAGCTTTCTCAAGGCATATGGAAGGCCAAGAGTCAAGTTATTTAGGACTCTATGAGAAAATCTCCAATTTTTTTTGGATTTATGCACATTTCTCGATGTACGCGGGTTTTGGCTCAAAAGTTGCACGTACACGCGAGTATAGATTTAAAAGTAGTGTATACACATAGACAAGTGTTTTATGGGAACTTTCTTGGAACATCAAAGCATAATATGGGAAAAGGGGGTCCAAAGAGTATGCAGAGGGACATTTAAGGCCATAAAACTATGATCTACCAAGTGTGGTAAAATTAGCTATAACACAAGGTGCAATGTAAGCACCTTAGTCCAGAAGAAGCTACTTGGAAGTTGGAAAGTAATATGCGGGAGGCATATCTAGACTTATTCCAAGAAGATATAACAGAAGAATGAAAAAAAAAATTATAACACTGAGGACAGTGTTATCTTATAAGGGGAGGTGTATGTAATACCCCCTGAATTAATAATTATTATTAATTCTACTGGAAAATTACTTTATTTATTATTTTATTATTTTTATTATTTTTTCTAGAAAAGTCAAGAATAAAATATTTTGTAATAAAAAAAAATTATTTAATAAAATATGTTGAAGGAGGACAAGATTGGATATAGTTGTTGAAGAGTGTTTGCTGACCCACAAGAGGAAATGGCAAGTGACAGAAACCACTGAGTGAGAACTCAAAATGTAGGAGGCATCATCCCCAAAAATCAGGTCACAACTCCTAGTTGAGTGATAAAGAAAACGAGGCTCATAAATGACCAAGTCCTAGGAAAAATACTATAAATTGGTATGTCCATGAGCAGTAGGAGGCTAGCATTGGACGTGGATTAACATCTATGAAATGAAAGAGCTGGCGCATTGAAATATTTTTCTCTTGTGGTTCTGCGAACAGGCTTGGGGGTTCCAGAGCAAGTAGCTTGGCTTCTCTAAGAGTTGGTTGGGAGGAACATATTCTCCACTTTTTTTTCCTAGCATTGGTGTCAGGTTCTTACTTTGTTGCTTATCATTGATTTTAGTTACAGTAGAATGTGTATTTTAATGTTGAATCACAACTATACTTCTAGGTAGTAGTTTTTACGCATTTCTGTAGAACAAATATCCATGTTTTTCTATAGTATATCAGATCTGTACAATGTTAGGTTATTTCTTAACGCATCTAAGATCGGGAATCCATACCCATATCAAGGATTGCTAGTAATGCTATTACCGTAGTAATTAGTAATTCTTTCTAAGCACAATTATTTAGATCTGGTTGTTGTTGATCAGCTATGGTTTTACATTCAATACCCATTCTTAAATTATTTACATGTCTATGAATTATTACTGTGAAATTAATCTCATAATGTATTATGAAATAGACCTAGTTAATGGTTACGATTAAGGTAAAAAGGAATAACTGGTTTATATAAAATTTACAGTCAGAGTATAGGAACATTTAGGATTGAATATTATTGTCATTTCTCTGTGCAAACTTAGTCTGAGATGTTATATGCTGGATGGTTTTGTCACCAGTTTGTAAGTCGCATCTATTTACAGATCTATAATTTATTAAATTAAAAACCTCATCTCAAGAACCCTTGTACAATCAAGACTGTTCAGATCGGGACCTTTGGAAATCATCAATTAAATTACTTTAACTTATTCAGTTAACCAATTACGGATTTACAACTAAACTATTAGTCATTAATTTATCAGTTAAACCATCGTATTTTATGGGAACCATTGTAATCCACATTACAGTTTAAATCAAGACGCCCAAACTATTCACAACTGGGAATCTTTCTTCCCATGCCTGATAATAAGGTCATCATAGATGACCACCAAGAGTTAATCAAGTATAGTAATCAAATCTAAAAGAATTTTACCAACTTACTCAGGGCAGTAAGACCATCAAAGGATGGAAACCTTTGATTGAAACAATGAAGTGTACAAGTATAACTACGGTTTAATACATGGTCAAATTCCTATAGAAAATGCAAATTATCCCTTAGACTCAATCAAAAACTTCAAATTTCTTAAAGAGCGGAAAGACGGCTTGCGGAAGCACATTTCCACAACAAAGTTATAAAGCTACCCGCAATCTGCAATGTGCAATTGCAGAAGGTTAATTGCGGAGGGTTATTTTCTAAAAAGTGAAAAAATACAAACCGCAATCTGTAATCCGCATTACAAAAGGATAGTTACGGAGGGATATTTTTTAAAAAGATTAAAATGTAACATGCATTCCACAATCGGCATTACGGAAGGATAATTACAAAAGAATAATTCTAAAAAGTCAAAAAATCCAACCCGCAATATGCAATCCGCATTGTGGAAGGATAATTGCAGAGGGATATTTTCTAAAAAGGTTAAAATGTAACCTACAATCCGCAATCAACATTGTGGAAGGATAATTGCAAAAGAGTAATTCTAAAAATTCTAAAATACAACCCGTAATCCACAATCCTCATTGTAGAGGGATATTTTCTAAAAAGGTTAAAATGTAACCTACAATCCGCAATATGCATTGCATAAGGATAATTGCGAGAGAATAATGCATAAATGTTACAAATATCATCTACAATCTGCAATCTGCAATTGTGGAAGGTATAATGCAGAAGAAAATTTATAAAACATTAAAAATTGCACCCGCAATCCGCATTGCGGAAGGATCGTTTCAGAAGACTATTTGTGGAAGGTGAAATGCGAAAGAAAATTTATAGAATGTTAAAATATTACACCCGCAATCTACAATCCGCATTGCAGAAGGATAGTTATGAAAGTCTATTTGTGGAAGGTTAATTTTGATTGTAGTTTAATTGAATCCCGCAACCTGCAATCTGCAATTGCGGAAAGGTCCTTGTGGAAGGAAAACTTGCGGAATGATCATGCAAAATGATCATTTCGTAAGGGACATTGCAGAAGGAAAACTTGTAGAATGGTCATTGTGGAATGATTAATGCGGAAGGATAACTGCGGAAAGGACAGTAAACTTAGAAAAATAGGATTAAACAATGAAGTGATTTGAAAACTAATTGTCACAGAATTGGATTCTGATTTTGAGGAAAGGCTGATCAAACTGGTAATGTGAACTTATGCGCAATAAAATCTCAAAGTTGAAAAATGCCCTGTTACAGATAGGGACTTTAATAATGTGTCTTTAGATATATGTTATAGAAAAAAAAAATTATGGAATTTTGAGGTGTGTTACAAGTTCGTATTTCACTAATTTCTTCAGGATCCAAAATGATTTTTCCTTCTTCATCAAGTTCTAGTAATATCATTTGAACCAATAGCTTGTCACTAATTACCTTCTTTAAATAGGAAACATGGAAAACTGGATGGACTAGTCAGTGAAGACGCCGATAGTTCCAATTTGTAGGCCATACTACCAATATTTTGTAACACCTTGTAGGGAACATAGTATTTAGGTGATAATTTATTATCCTTCTTGCTGTTCTTCAAGCACATCTGTTTGTATGGTTGTAGTCTTAAAAACACCCAATCCCCCACATTAAATCTTTATTCACTATGGTGTTGATATGCTTTTTGTTTCATTCGATTTTGTGCTAGATTCAGATTTTCCTTTAAGAGTTGAAGAACTTGTTGTTGATGCTCCATGTGGTCTTCCATTGCTTAAACCTTAGAGGAGTCTCTTAGTGAATATGTGATGGATGGTGGATGATAGACATAAAGTGCCATAAATGGGGTCATTTTTTATGATGTATGGAAGGAAGTGTTATGCCACCATTTTTCCAAGGGTAACCACTTGATCCATTCTGTTTTTTTATCAGTTGCAAAACATCAAATATACCCTTCCAAACATTTGTTTCATGTCTCTGTGTGTCGAAGATGATCTATGTTCCAGTTGATTAGCCAAACAAGAAAATAATGCGATCCAAAAATTTCCAATGAAAATGGGATCCCTATCACTTATGAAAATATTTTTAGTACCATCTAGTTTTTGTATTGTCTCCATAAAAGAATTGGTGACTGTGCTTGCTTTGAAGGGGTGAGATAGTGCACTGAAGTGTGCATATTTAGTATGTCTATCAAGAACCACCATGATGGCAATATTTATTTTAGACTTTGGTAAAACTGTGACCTTTGGCTTGGAATGGAAAGTGGTTGTAGGAGACCAGGGGTCTTAATTGTTTCCACTTTATTTTGTTGGAAAACCAAACATCCTGTCACAAATTTTTGAACGTCAGTTTTAAGACCATCCCCAAAAAAATATTTCTATACCATGTGGTAGGTTTTTAAGAAACCTGAGTTCCCTCCTATCAGTGAGGAGTGGAATTTAGAAAGTACCTTTTGCTTGAGATGGGAACTCTTACCAGGATATAAGTGATCCTTGTGCCATAGCAAGTCATATTTCCACCTAAATGTATTAGAGGCATTGGGATCCCGTTGCAGCTTTTGAATAAATATCCATTTTTTTGTCATTTTTCCATTTGTCCATTTCTTCGATTATCCAATATGGTTGGATAATCGATGTAGCATAGAGTAATGCTTCAACATCCTCATCTTTCCTGCAGAGTGCATCTGTGACAACATTTTGCTTCCCCTTTTTGTAGATGATTTCAAATTCATAAACCAAAATCTTTGTCACTCATTTTTGTTTCTCTTCTGAAGATAGGCTTTGTTCCAAGAAGTATATAAGGCTATCATGATCAGTTTTAACCTTGAAATGTCTCCCTATAAGGTAGGGGCATCGTTGCTTCAAGACATGTAGTATTGCCAATATTTCCTTCTCATAAATGGTTTTTTTTTAAGTTCTTTCCCTTGATTGGATGACTTGTGAAGGCAAGAGGGTGTCCTTCTTGCATTAGTACAACTCTGATTCCATTTCCTAAAGCATCACATTCCACAATAAAGATTTTTGTGAAGTATGGTGTCGCCAAAACAAGAGCTTTACACATGGCCTCTTTGAGTTATTTAAAGGCTTGAGTTGCCTATGGAGTCCAAT
This sequence comes from Pseudotsuga menziesii, assembly GCA_001517045.1. Classification (NCBI taxonomy): domain Eukaryota; kingdom Viridiplantae; phylum Streptophyta; class Pinopsida; order Pinales; family Pinaceae; genus Pseudotsuga; species Pseudotsuga menziesii. The sequence goes on from LPNX011007742.1 coordinate 253,791, forward strand.
AAAATGTGTCTTTCATCAGCAACGTTGTTAGAGAAGTTGTTATTCTTTCATGGATCCGAACAAAATTGTAGTAGTACCCTATCAGACCAAAGAATCCTCGAATATTCTTCAGGGTTTTAGGAATCGGCCAGTCCATCATGGATTTAATTTTTTTAGGGTCTACCATGACACCTTCATGAGATACAATATGACCCAAATATTCTACCTCCTTTATCCCAAAGAAATATTTTGAGGCTTTTGCATACAATTATTTGTCCTTTAGTAGTTGTAGTACCCTGTCGACATGTTGAACATGTTCTTTCCAAGACTTGCTATATATTAGTATATCATCAAAGAATACCACCACAAATTTTCTAAGGAAAGGCTTGAAAATAGAATTCATCAAACCTTGAAATGTGGAAGGCGCATTTGTTAGACCAAATGGCATGACCAAAAATTCATAGTGACCTTCATGAGTTATGAATGTTGTTTTGCAGATGTCTTTATCCTTCATTCGAACCTGATGATACCCAGAACGAAGATCCAACTTTATGAAGACAACTCCTCCATGTATTTCATCTAACAATTATTCAATGACGGGAATATGAAACTTATCTTTAATGGGGATCTTGTTCGTCTCTCTATAATCAGGACACATGCACCATGATCCATTTGGGTTGGTTACCATTACCACTAGTGCAGAGTAAGAAATTTTGCTAGGCCAAATTATGCCAACCTCTAACATTTCAACAACCATACGCTCAATTTCACTCTTTCGGCTATAGAGATATCGGTAAGATTTGATGTTAGGAGGAACATTTCCTGGAATTAAGTGGATAACATTATCAAAGTCACAAATAGGTGGAATACCTTTGAGAATATCTTCAAATTCCTTGGAATGCTTATTAATGATCCTTTGGAGATCTGGGGATATAGGGAACTTTGAGCTTTGAACATCTAATGAGCATAATTGTGCAACTACACCTTGATGTCCCTTTCTAAACGACTTTGTCATACCATTAGAGCTTATCACCTTGCTTGGTTTTCCTGTGATACCATTTAACTCATATTATTTACCTTCCCATGAAAACTTCCTGAACAGTTTTTGAATATTAAAAGCCATTGTTCCTGATGATTGTAACCATTGGACATTGTTGATGGCCTGAGCTTGTAGTTTCCTGGAAGGTATACAAGGAAGTTAACACAAGTAAATAGTCTAACCAAAAAGGCTTCAAATCGATCCCATGAGGAGATTATTCTATCCCCGAGTTGTTTGGGCTGACTAAATCCTATGGATACAAGGCCTCCACTAGCACAAGGGTTTATAGATCTGAGAAAAAATCTCTTCCCTCAAGGAAGATCTGTGGAAGTTTGAGATAACTGGATCCTAGACTAACTGTTCAAGGAAACTTAAACAATAATTGTAATAGGTTTGTGTAGGCCTGTTGCACATAAATAATAGAAAGCGGGAAAATAATTACTCAATGTACAGAAATATAAGTCAAGTCTACTTTCCTTAATCAACTTCAAATCAAAATGAGCAGTGAAAACTGTTATGTTTTACCTAAAGTACTTACAGATATACAACATGTCCTATCGGATAATACTAATTGACAAATTAGTATTGGGGATTATAACAAGTCATTAGTTATAGAATAGAGCATGTGAATTAAATACAAACAATCATTCAATATGCATTTAGTTTGTTAAGATTGTAAGGAGAAATCAAAACATAAAATAACACATTCGGTAGATGAAAAACCAATGATCAGTATGCCAAATAGATAGAAGAAATACTATAATTCATGAAAAACATTTAATGAATAACCATAGGACATAGCATAAAAAATGGTGTAATTTAATTCAACTTGCAAAACATTGTATCATTAAAAAATTACAAATATTTCATGATCTTTGCTTGGTAGTCTCCTCTCTTGTAGTCCTCCTAGGCTTAATCCCACTAGTCCCCCCCCTTTCTCTTGTGGATTACCCTCCCCCTTAAATAATATTACAAAATTTTGCAAAGAAGGAAGGATCAAAAGATGTGGGATTACAAGATATTTCAGTTTCATGACTTGGCAAGGGCGGAACGCCACTTGTCATAAGCATCCGTTAAATATTAGATGTACTTAAACTGAGCATTCTCTAAATGCAATTGAGCTTTACATATTAAGGATGCGGTATCCTTTTTCTTGATCTTCATCCATTCTTTGAGGAAGAGATCAATCCTCATTAATGAAGTAAGAGGTGTCTCAATCCAGTGCTTGATATCCTTCACAGTAAGTTGAGTCATCTCCATAATCTGCTCCTTAACTTTGGAAAAATTGCTTGCAATCTGCTCTACTTTCAATTTCGGAGGCATAGCCTCATCAATAGGATCCAAGAAGGGAAGGTCCAGATACCCGAGCAATGTTTCTGAGGCACATGACCTCCTTTTGCAAGCTGCATGTCCATTTTTTATGATGGATTCCACCAAATCACAAATTCCTTCCCATGTTTCAATTATCACCTCAATTTTCTTAAGCTTAAGCTTATCCAATATTAGCAAGTCTTCTGGTCTTTCTTTGATGTATTTCTGCTAGTCTATAATGGAATCATAAACTTTTTTTGATTCCTTTATTCTTCTATGATGGTCATGGAGGACATCTAACTGATGCTCAAATGAGTTATACAGCTCTTTCATCTCATTGAATCCTTTATACAAATTAACTATGCCTTGATAAAATTCATTATGTACTTTGCATGCTAATTGTTTAAGCTCCTCTTCTGTGAATTTAGAGAAAGAAGGGGTGGTAGATGTAAGTTGGAGGTCCTTCATTGTTGTTCAAATATGTAAATTTTGTCTCCATGTTGCTTATTTAAGAGATCCTCCTTCCCAAGCTGTTGTTTGAGATAATCTTTTTTCCTTTGAAATTGTTGTAACTTCTCTTCATATTCCTCCTTGAGAAGCTGAATTTCCTACCTATGGTGCAGTTCATCTTATGCTAGGTCTTGTTTGGCCTTTTTCAACTCTTGTTCCTTTTCTTGAAATTCTTTATTCAATGGAGATACCAAATCAAAATTTTCTGCAGCAAAAGATGTCATGGTAGCTGTCGTGTCCAAAGCTTCCTGTTTGGTGTCAAAGGAGTCCCTTTTCCAAACAATCTGGTTAAGGGTCACCACCTACCTTAATGTGCACTCTCTTATCCTCTTGGCTCCCTTCTTAAGTACATATTTCACTTTCCTGCTCCAAAAGTATTTCCCAAGAAAAACCACTGCATCCTCTACAAAATCTTCCTTCTCCTCTATAGTTTAGATGGTTCCCTCTTGAATAGTGACTAGAGGCTCAAGTTGGGATTGAGAAATACGGACTTCCATACTGAGGGGTGAAATAATAATAGGAGGTGTAGGAAATAAAGGTGCAAGGGATGAAGGAATAGAGGTGGGTGTCATATCCCCACCCCTCTACCAAGGAGAGAACGTGACTATAATTCTATCAATCTGGGAAAACTAAGCCCCATGAACGTAATATAAAATGCATTGAATTTAAAAACATACACTAATGTATAAACATGCAATATACAGCAGAAGCAATTACATTTCATTCAAGAATTCAACATGTTCATCACAATTCATTAACAAAATACAGTTGCAAAGATTACACATAAGAAATACTTATCTTGAAAGAAGCTTGTCCTGCAACCAACTATGTCGTTGCAACGTTCCACCCAGCCATAGGCCAGTGGGATCATCAATCTCTCAGCACCATTGCCACCCCCGAGTTTGGCATGATTCTAATAAGGAATAAGTAATCACTAGCAGGCTCACACATAACTAAATATATATCAAAATTCAGCCAAGCCAAAAGTAAATTTGGGTTTATCAAGCTACTAAGGAGCTGGAAAGGTTGAACTACTAAACTAGTGAGCTCAACCACAGAGCTAGGGACTCCTGCACCAAATCTGGCTTGGCTTCTAAAACATCCACACATCCAACACAAGGAAGCATCCCTTCTCTGCTACCCAGTCCCTCAGGCTATGTCTTCCCTTCTAGTGCTCTTCAAGGTGTGCAAAGAAGAAAACCAACCCCTCTAGATCTATCTGTGAGGTTCCCTTACTACACTAGGTTTATAGAGCTTGTTCAGACCCAATTCCACTCAAACTCAGTTCATACCAAAGCCAAAATATGCACCCACAACACCATACGATTTCTGGGTTTGAGGAAAAACAGTTTGGGAAACAAAACGAATTGCCAAGATGGGTAAAACCAGCCCCCTAACAACAATTCGATTTTCCAGAAATTTTTATTGCCTTCACTTGGCCAAAATAGACTCAACAGCACCCAAAAATCATAGGTCTCTTCTCCCACTCACTGGGCATTACCAAAAAATGATTTCTAGCTTGGAAAACAATGGGGAAATGCAGCAAAATTGTGGGGGAGGAAACGCAGCCACTGATCATTACAAAAACGATTTCCTAGCCTGAGGAAAATGAAGAAAACGATTGCCCATGTGAGGGAAAACAAACACAACAGACAAAAACGTGAATTCCACACATAGAAATCTCCCAACTGCTTGAGAGAGCCCCAACATGGATGAATGATGGGTGAGAAAAACGCCCAAGAGCCCCCAACGTGAAGGAAAAACACAACAAACCAAAAACGTTGAGGAAAAAAATAGCTCTCCAAACTTCCCCTACGTGAGGAAATGGAGGACGTGGGTGAACAACCAAATAATCATGCATTTTTGGGTGTTAACTTGCCCCAAAATTCCAAAAATGGGTGCTTCCCCAAATTCAAATTTCTGACTCCCATACCTTTCCCATTCTCATGCAATAACTAACCCAACCAATTTCTTCTAGAATTAAATGATTGGGAACAAAAGACAAAATGGGTAGTTGACAGTTTGATTAGTTCATCCTTTGACATTTGGCTTTTCCCCATTGGCCCAAAGGTTTGAATATTCCCCCCCCTTATCCTTAGGAAATCATTCCCCCATCTCTTTTAATGTTGCATTGATATAGCTGGTTGTGGGTATTTAATTAAATTGCATATTTACATGATGTCCAAAATTATAATGTGTCTGTCTAGCACAAAATACCATCGGCATCGATTTTAATCGTCGAAACATAAAATGATAAATCAATGCTGGGGCTTTTGCCTTTAGCTATACACCATGATTAATTACAATATATACATCATATACATTTAATGCAAATGGAGTCAAAACCAGGGTGTTACAGTGGGGATAGGTGTAGTAATTTCAAGGGAAGAAATTGTAGATATGGAAGGGATATCTAGTTATGGAAAAACAAAAAGTGGGGGGGTTGGGGTAGTGTGGGGTTATTAGGAGGTAGAAAGAATAGGTTAAGTAGAGGGGGAGATATATCTAGGCACATCTATAAGTACCGAAGGAGTGCTGGTGGTATCTAAAAGAATTCGAGATAAATTGATCTCAAAAAAAGAAAATTGGGGAAGTGATGAATCAATAATACTCCCAGATGACTGGGTGGTGGAAATAGAAGATGTCATGGAATTAAAAACATTAATAGGGCAGGTGGAAGGATTATTTTCCACCTCCAAGTCTGACTGTGTATCTCATGAATCTCAACATTAGCTTGAGGCAGAGGTTTTACCTGCTGAATTGGAGGAACCTGCATATATATTTGTTCCTGTGAAGAAGTTTGTATTAGTGGCATTGGTTGTTCTACCTTGTGCACCTCTTGAGGCATTGGGTGTGGATCAAGAGTTGGTGCTTCTTTTACCTACTACTATTGAGGAATCACTTAAAAATTTTGCTTTTGAGGCTGAGGCTCAACCACTTTTGATTATGCATGTATCCACGAGCTTGTCTTTGTAAGACTTTTCTTAGACTTTGCCCCTTTGTAGAGGGTTTCTATAATCAAGGAAGGTTGGGTTCTTGCAGGAATTTCAAGAACATCCTTACCCTTATCCTTCAATTTACTAGCAAAAGCAGAAGAAGAGATATTTTCTTTCTCTTTGGCCTCCTTTTCCAGATTCTACCTCTGAATGTTCTCTTCCATTGTTAATTTTACCTGTCTAAAATAGAGCACGAAAGTATTCATCCCCTTTTGATATTGAAAAATATGAGCTTTGATAGTGGGATCAGAAATCCTACTCAATACCTCCTAGAAATCAATAGTTGTTGTATAAATTGAATCACCAGGTTCATATTGATGATCATATAGAATCTTAGCATGCTCCTGCACAAAGTGACTAGCCAAATATGACTTAGGGTCATGCATCCTCTTTGGTGCCTCCCGTAGGTTCATATCGACAATTTATCTACTCAAGATATTGGCGTGAGTCGAATTTTGTAGAGTAAGAAATCCCAAACTTAACGGAAACTTGGGCCAAGACTTCATTTCGAACGATGCAAGTTTAGGAAAAATTCCATCGACAACAGTCTGATACGCTATCTTCTGCAAAACCATTCGATCCGGGACTATTCTTGGTAGCAGGTGGACTACATTGCTTCCCCAAATCCGAATGTAGGACAAATATTCTCCTACATAATAATCACCATATACCGTAATAAAATCTCTAGCCCTTTCAGAGAAAGTTGGGGTGTCCGGCTTGAAAATTTTTTGGTACATTGACCCTCAGAACAGGTCACAAATTTCAAAATTCCGGGGGGAACGAAATTGTCCTCCTGCATATCCGAGAAGTATATATGTACCGACAGTGAATTCTTGGTCCAGTTCCAGGCCATGGCCAAAACAGAAGAAGTCGCGCAAAATATGTCCATAACATAAGAAAGAGATGGTGGGCTACAAGAACTCATTCGGCTTTGAAAGCCGAGAAATTAGGTAATCCATGGAACCGACAAAACATGGCCGCAAGAAAGCAAAAGGGTCCCCTAAACCAGGAAATAATGTAATAATTGTCCTCCTTAGGGATGTACTTAGCTGGGTTTTCCATCTAGGAATTGACTACTTCCTCAAAGTTAAATTGGGATAGAGCCGCATCAAGGAATTTGGCATTCAAAAGCTATTGAAGAGGCCCAATGACATAAGCTCTGGAGAAAACATCAGGATGGAAGGATTCCACTTGGGTGTGAGTATGGTCATAAAACGAAAGCTCCTTAGGGTTTGCATGGTCTAATGCCCATTTAACTGGATCAGTATAGCGCATGAATGGAGGTCGAGCTGCAATGCAATGAAGCTGGGAATTCCTAATTTTGGTATAGGCAGGTTTGTCATGGGGGATTGTAAAGAAAGCATCATTGTCGAATATTGAGTAAATTATAGACCAACCTAGATGAAGGGTTTCATAAACACACCCACTAGTGTCAGTGAAGATACCAGCNGTATTGTAAAGAAAGCATCATTGTCGAATATTGAGTAAATTATAGACCAACCTAGATGAAGGGTTTCATAAACACACCCACTAGTGTCAGTGAAGATACCAGCATTAGGGTCCTTTCTATTCTACTCTTGCAGAGTAGTCCTAGACCTGATGTTCATGGACATCTTGGAGGTAAATTTTGGTAGAAATTTGGCAACCATGGTTAAAATCTACCACAGTCTAAAAATAACAGGAAAAACGACCACAAAGGGTAAGAAACTTACCGGTAAAAATCTTGGAGACCATAAGATTGGTGAGCTCGAACGAGAAAAATACGCAGGAAAATCTCAAATGTTGTAAAAATATCAAGTGAAATGGTAAAGAATTCATAAATTCGAATGAATTAAATAACCGGGACTCAACGGAAAAATAGATCCGAGCCATAGATCTTGTAGAAATGGACAGCTGAGATTAGGGCGGGAAACCAAAATGTGGAAGCGAAAAGAAATCGAAAAATTTAGATCTTATGATTTCCGCAATCCGCAATCTGAAATGTGGGTTGTGGAATGTGGACTGAAATCATTAATCATGTAAAAATTGTTATAGTTCTGCAATCCACAAAACTTTGTGGGTTGTGGGTTACAGGTGATCAATGTTGTAAATTTGATTTTTATTGAGTTTCCTCTTTCCGCAATCTGCATTGTGGGTTGCGGGTTGTGGAACCGAAAAAAGAAAAACATGCTAAAATAGACTTTTCGCTTTATGCAATCCGCATTGCGGAAAACGGAAAATAGAACCGATTTTTTTTTTTTGAAAAGGGTTTCCACAATTTGCAATCCGCAATAAGTTTGTGGGTTGTAGAAAGACAAACTTTTATTGAAAGAAAATTGTAACTCCCGCAATCTGCATTTGTGGGTTGTGGGATGCGGAAAAAAATATTTGCAAAAACCTCCAAAAAAGGGACTTCCGTAATCCGCATTGTGGGTTGCAGAAATGCAAAATGTGTGAAACATAAAAGGGTGTTTCCGCAATCTGCAAAACCAAAAAAAAACAAGGTTTACAAGGAAATTTTATTAAGGCCAAAACATAGTACTTACAGTTTCAAAAACTCCCATAACATAATTATGGCCTCAACAATTAATTGAAAGGATGGGTGGGGCTCCCATTTTAGCAGCCTAAAATGGGATATCTTGCTGCCAACAAAAAATGGTGACTCATTGGGCGAAGCAGTTATCTTTGTACAGATTCACACAAAAAAATCGAAAGAAGATATGTCAGTCTAAAAAGATATTTAAGTTCAGAACAAACAATAAATCCATAAAAACACAACCAGATCTAGCGGAACAATAGATATATTTGTTATCTTCAAATCCCATAACCATTGTTAATGATACTCAACAAATGAATAAGTCTTAAAAGTAATAAGGTTTACATGTCAGCAATATCTCATAAGTGGGACAACTTTAGATAAGCTTCCTAGTAAAAACCTTGATCTATGTCATGACCATCAGCCAATAATCACCTTGGATATGGATTGTTTTATTAGGTATATATACAAAATATTCTTTTTTTTTAATCTTAGATAACAACTTATTTGTACCAAGATCATTTCCCTGGTCAGGTACAGCGCCATACACAGGTCTTATCTGGAAATTGAACAAGCTAGCTCGGTCAGAAGACTCCTTGTCTTTTGTCTTTTACACCAAAAGAAATCACCTATCAGTAATTTTAGACCAAATAATGCCCATGAACATGGTCAGGATGGTTTGTGATAAGACCCCCTGTCTTGAATGAAACAAGTTGTATTTTAAGCAAAGAAAAAGAAAAAAAATTGCAAATGCAAACTGCAAGCCATTACCCTGGCTTGGGAACCATATGTTGGTAATTTCATTCACTAAACATGTTTATGAAAATGATAGGTTGTCTTGTGATAATATGCCCTATCTTGCAGTTTACACTTATTAATGTGATTTAGTTAATTCCAAGGTTATCAAGGTGAGGTTAGAATTGGAACAAGATTTAGAAAAGCCGTTAAATATGTACTACCAATAGTAGCTAACACACCTGACAAGAATCTCGAGTACTCCCAAAACTTAATCATAATCATGAGGATGGATAAAGATACTGATCATAGGAACTGAAGATTCAATTTGAAGAGTAAGCACAGATTTTAGGTTGAATTCCCATGAAGATACAAGTTCAAGTATAAACCGAGTGGAGATTTCTGACACATCTAATTTGAAATTTCTCAGTTAGACATTTCAGGGATAGGGCCACTTTACCAAGAGCAACTAGCTGATGTAAGTATGTTATTCTTTGTAAATAAAAGAAAGAAAACAATCAAACCAAACCAATCCAAAAGAAAAGCAATTAAAAAAACACATCTATATACATGTAAGGAAAACTTACCTTAAGTAAAATACCTCTTGAGGAGCTGGATGTTTGTTGGATAAGTCTCAGAGAGACCTTCCAACGTCTATAATCGGATAGTACCATGGCCAATATTTTCTGTAATAATGAATGTCCCTAACCACAGACATTGAAACTTGGTATAGTCTCTTTTGTCTTTGTGGGGGTTGTCCCACTTCAGCACCAGATCCCCATTCTGAAAATCACGATTGGTGGAGGATTTATCATCAAACCATCTCTTCACCAGTTATTGATGTTGATATAACTTATTCCTGTATTTCTCCCTCTCCTCTTCTAATTTAAGAAATGTATCAATTTGATTCTGAAGGGGAGAGGATTCATCATCATGTGAACAAGATTGTGCAATTTATAATGATGGTAGGAGAATATTCGATGGTAAAACTAATTCTTTTACATAGACATGGAAGTAGGGATAATTTCCTATAGAAACATTAGGAATGATTCAATTTTCCCATAAGGAATTGAAGAGCTTGGTATGCCAATATTTGTGGTGTTTGGCCACAGTCTTTTTCAAGATGTTGATCAAATTCTTATTAGAAGACGCTGCCAAACCATTTCCTTGTGCGTGATAATTTGCAGAATACTTCACTTTAATCCTTTTTTCAAGGGCATGTTTTGTAATATCAATCGAATTAAAATATGAGGCATTATAAAAAAACCAAAAACTCAGGCACTCCGAACCTGGTAACAATATTGCTCTCAAGAAAAGATATAACCAAGCTGGTATTGGAAACTCTAAGGGGAATCACTTCTACCCAACTAGTGAAATAATATGTTGCATACAGGCTGTACTTATGCTGCAAAGTAGAAGGAGGAGTAATAGGACCAACAAAATCCAATCCCCATTGCTGAAATGGAAACTAGATAGTGACATGCTAGAGGGGAAAGGCGGGTTTTTTCAACTTACCAGAGCATCTTTGACAAGACTCACACTTCCTGACAAATGAATGTGCATCTTTAAAAAGTAATGGACAATAGTATCCTGCTCTTAAAAATTTATGTGCAGTAGTTTCAATTGAAAAATGTCCTCCTACAGGCCATGCATGCATTTCAAATAGAAAATTGTCAGCTTCTGTCTTTTCTAAGCACCTAAGAAAAACACCATCATAATTTCTACAGAACATCACATTATCAATGAATTGATAAGGTGCTTCTTTCAGTATTAATGTCCTATGATTCTTAAATTCCAGGGTTGGAGGACCATACCCGTGAATGAAATAAAATTTAATATCATCGTACCATTCGGATGATGGAGTAGAAATAACATCAACAATGTCAACAAACATGTCTTCCTCCTGAATCCATTGGTGTTCCTGCTCTGGTTTGTTAGCTTGGGATGCGAGTAAACATAAGCCCTTACCTTTGACAATATTGTCAGGCCTAATATACAAATCATACTCTTGAAGCACGGTCATCCAGTGAGCTCGTTTTTCTCCTAAATCCCTTAGAACCAAAACATTTCTTATGGCTACATATGGGATGATCACCTTCGTTTTGGATTTCAACATATAAGGCCTAAAATGCTTCACATATTTATAGTTAGTGTAAGCATGTTTATCAATCTGCGTGTAATTCAACTCGACCCCTTTGAATGTAGATAGCATAAATGAAATTGGGATCTCAGTGTCCTCTGCATATTTCTGGGCGAGCACAGAAGCATAAGAAAACTCAGTAGCAAATGTATACAAAATAAAATATTTACTAAATTCGGGGGGAATAAATGTAGGAGCATCCATTATGGCCTTCCTGATCTTGACAAACGCGTCCTTATGTATATCATACCACTTAAATAAAACACTGTTCTTAATCAGGTCTTGCAGTGGACTAACAATTTGGGCAAAGTTGGGTACAAACCTCCTAACAAAATTAATCTTTCCGAGGAAATATTGCATGGGTTTCTTTGAGCCTAGGAGCCCAATTTTGGCAATGGCCTCAGATCTCTCTGGGTCAATTATCATTCCGTCCTTTGAAACAATAAATCCTGGGATTTTTCCTTTTGTAACTGCAAAAAATGATTTCTTAGGGTTCAAAGAAATTCCATATTTTCTACACCTCTCAAAAACATGTCTTAATGCAAAGGGATGATCATGTAGTTTCTTAGAAAAAATAGGTATATCATCTAAATAAACAACAACAAATTTCTACATCAAACCTCTAAAATCGATATCCATAACCCTCTGGAATGTTGCACCGACATTGATCAACCCGAAAGGTATTCTCCTATAAGCAAAAGTGCCCCAGGGTGTTTTGAAAGTGGTTTTAAGCCAGTCGGAGGTTCTAACAAAAACTTGATTATAACCTGAAAAGACATCAAGGAAAGAAAACATTTATGCATCCGAAACCTTTCACAAAATCTGTTCCATTGAAGGGACGGGTTAGTTGTCCTTTTCGGATGCTTTATTCAAGTTACAGAAATCCACACATAGTGTGATCTCTCCACTCTTTTTATAGATAGGGACTATATTAGAGATCCTCTATGTGTGTCTAGCTGGGAAGATAATTCTAGCTTTTAGGAGTTTCTCAAGCTCTTTTTCGATGGATGTTTGAAGGCTAGGATGCATCTTCCTCAAATTTTGTTGGTAGGGTCTTATGTCGGGCTTTAGGGGTATGTTATGCTGCATGATAGAATAATAAAAGGTTTTTAGATCATCATAAGTCCATGTGAAAATATCCTTGAATTATTTGCATAATTTAACTAAAGCTCTCTCCTCTTCTGGAGAACAAGTAAGCCCTATATTAATGAGCTAAGGATTTTGATCATTTCCAAGGTTAACAGTTTTATAATTGAGAGAATAACTATGAGGTTTGCAATTAGGATTACCTTTAAACTTATCTTGCAGGTCATACTATTTCTCTAAACAAATAATTGATTTAGGGATCAAAATGGAGGGAAAATTATGGTCAGGCAGAGACTTGTCATGCTCAGCCTAATCAATAACTAAATCCTTGAAAGTGTCTTGGGCTATTAAGAAGTCTATAATCTTAGCGTCATCATCAAATATTTTCCAACTGGTTACATTATCGGGTATAGAATGTATGTACATGAGTTCAATGGAAAAAGTATCAGGGGACAAACCTTCTAGTGGAATGAACCTAGATGCAGTGTTTGCTAAAAGATTTGCATCAAAATTATGTGACCTAGGGACATATTTGATATTAAAAACCTTGAAAGAATTTTTCATGTCCCTAACTAACTTATGATAGGTCAATAAATGTGGAGACAAACAATGGATCTTATTTCTCACCTACTTGACTATAATTTCAAAATCTCCAAAACATTCGATGACTTGCGCTCCCAAATCTATTTCCTTCTTGAGCCCCTGTACTAGGGCCTCATATTCAACAATGGTGTTCGTACATTTGAATTCAAGTCTGCAAGCAATCATCCATTTGGTTCCCTTTGGATTGATCAAGACACAACCTGCACCGCCACCATATTTGAACTTAGACCCATCAAAGAAAAGTGTCCAAGAAGATAAATCAAATCTAAAAGTCGTATTAACATTATATACATTGTGTACAATTTCTCCAGTAAATGAAACAACCATGTAATTATCGATTTCTAACAATCTATCGACGTTCTCACTATGAGAAGTATCAGCAGGGAAATTTCCAAAGTAAGAGCCGACGGTGTAGTGTTCAATGGTTGTATTAATAAAGACCACAGTTTCACTTGGATCATTTAGATCTGTGATTGTTTGTTTCATGAAAGGATCCCTATTAATCTTAATCTGATTTAGCCTTCCATTATATAGAAGCCACAAATGAGACTAGTCGCTGGCAAAGTATCCCTTTAGCTTCTTCAACTAGTCTCTACTCAGCCACATACCATAAGTCTCAGGAGCATCAACTACTACAATATCCATTATCTTATGTATTATGGGGTCCACATACAATGTTAAAAGGACATTCTTGATCTCCCCTAAGACCTTAACTCTAGATATGTCTAATTGAACTATTTGAGCAGCACAATACTCCCAAGTTGAATTCAACTTCCTACAAATAGACGCATGTATAACATTATATGATACCCCTGAATGGATCATGCAATTGTGGACGTTTCTGTTAAAAACCTCAAAAGTAAGTAGAAAAGGTGGGACCTTTTTGTACTATGATTTTGAGCGTCAAGCTTTGTGCAAAATTCCAGATTATTATTTTGAGCCTCTCTTTTTTTAATTACAATCATGCTTTTAGGGAGGTTTTCACTTATGGATAGTATTTTAAGAAGTTCAAAGAGAGAAATATTTGCTTTATCCCTTTTTAAATTGTCTACCAAAATGTATTCAAATTCAGGAATTACCTTTTCTTTTGGCGATGTGGTTTTAACTATATTCAGAGTAGACGTCGACGGTGGAATATCCTGTGATGTCAAACCTTTACTTCTGGTATCATAGGAATGTTGCAGATCAAAGACAACTTCAGTATCATCTTCTTCCTCTGCCATTGGCAGCTCTTAAAAACAGTTAACATTGTTTATATGTGGATATTATTCTTTAGTAGGAGGAATAGTCTATGTAGCTTCATGTCTAGTATCATCATGGATAGTTTGGGGCATAGAAGTTAAGGCCTTGAATATAGAATAGATCTCATCAGAGGTGAGTGTCTCACTAGGATTCGGAGCAGGTTGATTTTGTGGAGGTTGGTAAGGTCTCCTAAGTGGTGGCCTTGTCAAACCTCTGTTATTTGCCTCGTTGTCGCTGCTAGTGCTCTTAAGATCTACCATGTCATTTGAAATATTTTGTAATAGTTTTTTCATGTTATCCATATCATAAGGGTCTTTATTTTGGGGTGTGAGTTTGGAAACGTTCTCCTGCCTTGTCCTAGATGTAGAAGGTCGGTCCATCTCTACATCATGATAATCTTTAAGGCCGAACATATCTTTTTTCTACCAAGACAACCTCCATAAAGGCCCCTTGTAGAGTAGTTTTACGAGCACGTTTAACCCACATGTAAATTGACATAGATAAACCCTTAATGAAATAGGCTACCTACAGTTCTTTGGTGGGAAAAACAGTGGCAGGGATCTTGTTCTTCAAACAGGAGAACCTTTGATTAAAATCCTTGACTCCTTATTTCAGTTTTATCCTCAAGGAGGATAACTCTATGACAAGGTCCTCTGGGGTACTGTTGTCTCCAAATTTATGGATAAATAATCCCTCAAATTGTTCCCAAGAATTGATAGAACTGGCTTCCAAAGGAAAGTACCAAGTGGAAGTATGTCCTTCAAAAGAATAAGCGAACAATCTACACAACACATCCTAATGTATCACATTCCTCAACCTAATGACTTGCATGAATTTCTTGACATGATCTTCAGCAGGGATCCTATCATCCGTATTAAACTTGGGAAGCCACTTCTTAGGGTTTTTAGGAAATTTTTGTAGTTGTCCAGGGACAAGAGCTGTGTCCATGTCAAGCTAAGGCATGTTGATTTGGTCACCCATTAGTCTCTCTGGTGGAGAAGAAGAAATTGAGGAACTTTCACTATCTGAGGACTCTTCTGATGAAGATGGAGATGAATGAGGTGGTGTGGGTGGTGGTAATCCACCAGACTAGCCGTTAGGATGTGGATCTTCTGGGGATTGTTCTACAGTTCCCAACAATGGACTAGCTTGGGTTTCAGGAGTCTCTCTCTATGAGTAGTATCTCAAGCATTGGTATTAACAGGCGAGGTGAGAGTTAAAAGAGGATAATATAAGACATTTCTAAGACTATGAACCATCTCAGTCCCTGGTTCCACCCTTGAGGTAATATCGTGAGTGTTTTTTCTCCACTGTTCAAAATTGAGGATTCCATCGATGGGTGTTGTATAAAGTGTTTCGGGTCTCCCAGTTGATCTTTCTGAAACAGGGGTGGTAGGAATTGGTGATTGACCTTTTGCAGAATGTGCTACCGACGTAGAAGCTTGGATGTGGCTCCTAGTAATGATAGGATATCTGGGGTGAGGAGGTTTGGTCATATTGTGTTTTTATAATTTTTACAATGGCCCTCCTTCTAGCGTCATTTGTTGACAGCTCGGGCTTGTAGGTTGTTGGAAGGTCTACAAGTCAACACAAGGAAATAGTCCAACCAGAAAGGCTTCAAATCGATCCCATGCAGAGATGATTCTATCCCCAAGTTGTTTGGGATGACTAAATCCTATGGATACAAGGCCTCCACTGGAACAAGGGTTTATATATCTAAGAAAAATGCTCTTCCCTCAAGGAAGCTCTGTGGAAGTTTGAAATAATTGGATCCTAGACTAATTGTTCAAGGAAACTTAAACAGTAATAGTAACAGGCTTGTGCAAGGCAATTGTACATAAATAATAGATAACAGGAAAATAATTTCTCAATGTATAGAAATATAAATCAATTCTACTTTCCTTAATCAACTTAAAATAAATCATAGACAGTGAAAACTACTATGTTTTACCTAAAGTACTTGCAAATATACAACGTGTCCTATCGGGTAATACCAATTGACAAATTAGTATTGGGGATTATAACAACTCATCAGTTATAGAACATAGCATGTGAATTAAATAAAAACATTCATTCAATACACATTTAATTTGTTAATATTGCAAGGATAAATCAATACATAAATAACACATTCAGTAGATGAACAACCAATGATCAGTATGCCAAATAGATAGAAGAAAGACTATAATTCATGAAAAACATTTAATGAATAACTGCAGGAAATAGCATAAACAAGAATCTAATTTAATTCAACTTGCAAAACATTGCATCATTCAAAAATTATAAAGCTTTCTTGATATGTGCTTGGTAGTCTCCTCTCTTGTAGTCCTCCTAGGCTTAAGCCTGCTAGTTCTCCCCTTTCTCTTGGGGATTACCCTCCCCCTTAAATAATATTACAAAAATTTACAAAGAAAGAAGGACCCCCAGATGTGGGATTACAAGATATTTCAGTTTCATGACTTGCCAAGGGCGGAACGCCACTTGGCATAAGCATCCATTAAATCTTGGATGTCCTTAAACTGAGCATTCTCTAAATGCAATTGAGATTTACATATTAAGGATGTGATATCCCTTTTCTTAATCTTCATCTATTATTTGAGGAAGAGATCAATTTTCATTAATGAAGTAAGAGGTGTCTCAATCTAGTGCTTGATCTCCTCCATAATAAGCTGAGTCATATCCACAATTTGCTCCTTAACTTTGGAAAAATCACTCTCAATCTGCTCCAGTTTCAATTTCGGAGGCATAGCCTCATTGATAGGATCCAAAAAGGGTAGGTCTAGATACCTGAGCAATGTTTCTTAGGCATACCACCTCCTTTTACAAACGGGCTTGTCCATATTTGATTATGTATTCCACCAGATCACAAATGCCTTCCCATGTTTCAATTATCACCTCAATTTTCTTAAGCTTAAGCCTATCCAGTATTGACAGGTATTCTAGTATTCCTTTGATGTATTTTTTCCAGTCTATAAAGGAATCATAAGCTTTGGTTGCTTCCTTTATTCTTCTATGATGGTCATGGAGGAGATCTGACACATGCTCAAATGCATTATACAACTCTTGCATCTCATTGAATCCTTTATACAAATTAACCATGCCTTGATAAAATTCATTATGTACTTTGCATGCTAATTGTTTAAACTCCTCTTCTATGAATTTAAAGAAAGAATAGGTGGAATATGTAAGATGGAGGTCCTTGAGATGTTGTTCAAATATGGAGATTTGGTTTGCCTGTTACTTATTTAGGAGATTCACCTTCTCAAGCTGCAATTTAGGGTAATCATTCTGCCTTTGAAACTGTTGTAACTTCTCTTCATATTCCTCCTTGAGAAGCTGAATTTCCTTCCTATGGTGTAGTTAAGCTTGTGCTAGGTTTTGTTTGGCCTTTTGCAACTCTTGTTCCTTGTCCTGAAATTCTTTATTCAGCTAAGATATTGAATCAAAATTTGTTTCAACAAAATCTCCCATGGAAGCTTCTGTGTCCAAAGCTTCATGTTTGGTGTCAGAGGACTCCCTTTTCCAAAAAATATGGTTAAGGGTCGCCACCTTATTTATTGTGCCCTCTCTTGTCCTCTTGGCTCGCTTCTGAACTACAAATTTCTCTTTCCTGCTCCAAAAGTATCTCCCAAGAGAAACCATTGCATCCTCGCCAAAATATCCCATCTCCTTTGTAGTTGAGATGGTTCCCTCTTGAATAATGACTAGAGGCTCGAGTTAGGATTGAGAAATGGGGACTTCCACAGTGAGGAGTGAAATAATAATAGGAGGTTTAGGAAAAATAGGTGCAAGGGATGAAGGAATAGAAGTGGGGGTAGGTGTAGTAATTTCAAGGGAAGAAATTATAGAGATGGAAGGGATATCTAGTTGTGGAAAAATAGAAAGTGGAGATGTTGGGGTAGTGTGCGGTGCTGAGGAGGTCAAAAGAATAGGTGAAGTAGAGGGGGAGATAGAGCTAGGAACATCTATAAGTACCGAAGGATTGTAGGTGGTATCCAAAAGAATTCAAGATAAATTGATCTCGAAAAAATAAAATTGGGGAAGTGATGAGTCAATAATACTCCCAGATGACTGGGTGGTGGCAATAGAAGATGTCATGGAAGAAAAACATTAATAGGGTAGGTGGAAGGATTAATTTCCTCCTCCAAGTCACTTTGTATCTCATGAATCTCAAAATTAGCGTGAGGCAGAGGTTCATCCTGCTGAATTGGAGGAACCTACATAACTATTTGTTCCTGTGGAGTAGGTGGTACTAGTGGCACTGGTTGTTCTACCCTGTGCAACTCTTGAGGAATTGGTTGTGGATCAACAGTTTGTGCTTCTTATACCTTCACATGTTTAGGAATCACTTGAAACTTCTACTTCTTAGGCTAAGGTTCAACCACGTATGATTGTGCATGTATCCGTGAGATGATCTTTGCAATACTTTTCTTAAACTCTGACCCTTTGTGGAGGATTTCTATCATCAAGTAAGGTTGGGTTCTTGCAGGACTTTCAAGAACATCCTTACCCTTGTCCTTCCATTTACTAGAAAGAGCAGAAGAAGAGCTAGTTGCTTGATTTTTTGCCTCCTTTTACCTGTCTAAAATGGAGCACGAAAGACTTCAGATCCTTT
This sequence comes from Pseudotsuga menziesii, assembly GCA_001517045.1. NCBI lineage: Eukaryota > Viridiplantae > Streptophyta > Pinopsida > Pinales > Pinaceae > Pseudotsuga > Pseudotsuga menziesii. The sequence goes on from LPNX011007742.1 coordinate 272,562, forward strand.
TGATATTGAAAAATATGAGCTTTGACAATGGGATCAGAAATCCTTCTCAATACCTCCTAGAAATCAATAGCTTCTCTATAAATTGAATTATCATGTTCATCTTGATGAGCATATAGAATCTTAGCATGCTCCTGCACAAAGTGACTAGCCAAATATGACTTAGGGTTATGCATCCTCTTTGGTGCCTCCCCTAGGTTTATATAAGAAATTTCTCTACCCAATATAGCAGCATGAGTGGATTTCAATAGAATAAGAAATCCCAAACTCAATGTAAACTTGGGCCATGACTTCCTTTTGGACGATGTAAGTTTAGGAAAAAACCCATCGACAACAGTCTGATACGATATCTCTTACAAAACCATTTGATCTAGGACTATTCTTAGCAGCAGGCAGACTACATTGCTACCCCAAATCCGAATGTAGGAGAAATATTCTCCTACATACCAATCACCATGTACCGTAATCAAAGATATATCCCTTTTAGAAAAAGTTGAAGCGTCTGCCTTGAAATTTTTCTGGTTCATAAATCCGGGGAACGAAATTGTCCTCCCACATATCCGAGCAGTAGATATGTACCGGCGGTGAAGTCTTGGTTTAGTTCCTTCCCATGACCAAAAAAGAAGAAGTCGCACAAACTATGTCCATAACATAACGCGACATGTAGAAAGTTGGCTTCCTTGAGGCTAACGTTTTCTGATATTTCTCAATTTCTTCCTTCATATTCACAGATCATATATGTGCCCAGTTAAAAGACTCACCTGTAAGCAAGAGATGGCGGGCTACAGGAACCCATACAGATTTGAACGTCGAGCAATTAGGTCATCCATATAACCAACAAAACATTGCCACAAGCAAGGAAAAGGGTTCTCTAAACTAGGAAACAAGGTAATATTTGTCTTCCTTAGGGACGTACTCAGCTGGATTTTCCATCCAGGATTTGACTACTTCCTCAAAGTTAAATTGGGATAGATATGCATCAAGGAATTTGGCATTCAAAATTTGTTGATGAGGCTCAAGGGCATAAACTATGGCGAAAAAATTAGGATGGAAGGATGCCACTTGGATGTGAGTATGGTCATCAACAGAGCGTTCCTTAGGGTTTGCATGGTGCAATGCCCATTTAACTGGCTCGGTATAGGGCATGAACAGAGGTTGAGCTGCAATGAAATGAAGCTGGGAATTCCTAATTTTGGCATAAGCAAGCTAGTCATGGGGTATTTCATAGAAATCATCATTGTCGAATATTGAGTAAATTCTCGACCAATCCAAGTGAAGGGTTTCAGAAACACGCCCACTAGTGTTAGTGAATATATTAGCATTAGGGTCCTTGCTCTTCTACTCTTACAGAGCAGTCTTAGACCTGGTGTTCATGGACATCTTGGAGGTAAATTATGGTATAAATTTGGAAACCATGGTTAAAATCTACCACAGTTTAAAAATAACAGGAAAAATGACCGTGAAGGGTAAGAAACTTACCAGTAAAAATCTTAGAGACCAGAAGATTGGTGAGCTCAAACGAGAAAAATCTGCAATAAAATCTCAAACGCGGTAAAAATATCAAGTGAAATGGTAAAATATTCATAAATTCAAATGAATTAAATAAACCAGGACTTAGCGGAAAAATAGATCTGAGCTGTAAATCTTGCAGAAATGGGCATTTGAGATTAGGGCGGGAAACCAAAATGCAGAAGTGAAAAGAACCAAAAAACTTCAGATCTTATCATTTATGCAATATGCAATCCGTAATGCAGGTTGCAGAATGCGGAATGAAATCATTAATCATGTAAAAATTGTTATAGTTCTACAATCCACAAAATTTTGCGGCTTGTGGGGGAGAAATGTTGCAAATTTTATTTTTATTGATTTTTCTCTTCTCACAATCTGCATTGTGGGTTGAGGAACCAAGAAAAGACAAACATCCTAAAATAGAATTTTCCGCTTTCGGAAAATGGAACTGAAAAAGTTTTATTTTGAAAAGGGTTGCCGCAATCCGCAATAAGTTTGCCTGTTGCGGGTTGCGGAAAGACAAACATTTACTGAAATAAAATTGTAACTCTCGCAATCCGCATTTGTGGGTTGTGGGATGTGGAAAAAATGATTTCCAAAAACCTCCAAAAAAGGGTCTTCCACAATCCGCATTGCGGGTTGCGGAAACGCAACATGTGTGAAAAAGAAAAGGGCACTTCCGCAATCCACAAAACAAAAGAAAACAAGGTTTATAAGGAAAATTTATTAATGCCAAAACACAGTACTTACATTTTCAAAAACTCCCATAACAAAATTATAGCCTCAAAAATTAATTGAAAAGATGGGTGGGGCTCCCATTTTAGCAGCTTAAAATGGGATTTGTTACTTCCAGAAACATATCTCTCTATAATCAGGACACATACACCATGATCCATATGGCTTGGGTACCATTACCACTGGTGCAGAGTAAAAACTTTGGCTATGACAAATTATGCCAGCCTCTAACATTTCAACAACCATACGCTCAATTTCACTCTTTTGGATTAGATATATCGGTAAGGTCTGATGTTAGGAGGAACGCTTCCTAGAGTTAAGTGGATAGCTTTATCAAAGTCAGGAATAGGTGGAATACCTTTGAGAATATCTTCAAATACCTTGGAATTGTTATTAATGATCCTTTGGAGATCGGGGGAGATAAGGAACTTTGAGGTTTGAACATCTAATGAGCATAATTGTGCAACTACACCTTGATGTCCCTTTTTTAACAACTTTGTCATACCATTATAGCTTATCACCTTGCTTGGTTTTCTTGTGATACCATTTAACTCATATTATTTACCTTCCTACAAAAATTTCATGAATTATTTTTGAAAATTAAAAGCCATTGTTCCTAATGATTGTATTCATTGGACACCTAAGACAACATCAGCACCACCCATTGGGATATCAATCATTGGACTATTTAACATACTCCCCCATATCCATATTGATATTATGGAATTTCCCTGATAAATTTATAGTTCCTCCATCTGTAATCATTACTTGAAACTCTGGTGTTGGATAAACAAAGCAATTAAGAACTTTGGCTAATTTATAGTGACTGAAATTACGAGTACTACCAGAATCATTCAACACTGTTACCTTCTTGATTTTTATGTATCCTTCTATCTTGAGAGTCTGAGGAGTGCTAATTCCAACCAATGCATGACAAGATATGTTGGGAGTAATTTATTCTGAAGTAGCATCTTCTATTTCTTCTGAAGTCGCCTCTTCTTGAGATGCTTCCTCTTCTTTTGCTTCTTCATCTTCATAATCTATGTAGAATAATTTGTTCTCATTGCACTTATATCCCTTATTATACTTGATGTCACAATTAAAGCATAATCCTTTTTCTCTTCTTTCATATAGTTTTTGGGGTGTCAACCTTTGTGGTGGTTTAGAAGAAGGAACATTATTTTCTCTATATGTGTTGGAGAAGGCCTTTCTAGTAGTCATTGTCATATTTTTATTTTCAACCTTCCTTACCATCATGAAAGCCTTCTCTAGGGATGATGGTCAAAGAGACGCGCTTCATGTTGAATGTTATCTTTCAAGGTTCCAATAAAGAGATCTAACAAATCATCTTCTGAAATATTCTTCACTATGAGACTTAGCTACTGAAATTGCTTGATGTGCTTGTAATTGAACCTTTTTTCTTGAGATTTACCAACTTAGTGAAGGTGGTGTCGTAATTCATTAGAGAAAAATTCAACTTAAAATGGGCCTTTCAACCCTAATTCAAATTCCATGTCATCATGTATTAGCCAATGAAATTGCTTTAAAATTCAAATATAGTATAGGTCTTGAACATTTTATTATTATATAATTTGGGGATAGGTGAAAGTTTTGAATAATATAATTTATCTACCCACTTCCCAAGATGCTCGAAATTATCTTGGATTTTGAAAATGAAATTAATATGCAAACTTATTTTAGGAAATACTTGACCCATATATAACATATAATAAAATTAATTAATATCATAATTAATATATAATAATATTCCCCGTTCCAATAACTTTTATCTAATATCATACCTAATATACCCATCTATTTTTTTTGGTAATACGAAATAATATATAAAAGTAATAGTAATTAATATTATAACTAAAATATAATAATATTAGATTATAATTAATATTTTATAATAAATGTTGGTCCAGTAACTTTTAACAAATATATACTATGTAATTAATATATAATATTAACATATTATAACTAATATGCCCATAGTAATTAATATTATAACTAAAGTATAATAATATTATATTATAATTAATATTTTATAATAACCGTCAAAATTGGTTCCAATAACGTTTAACTAATATCAATATCTAATTATTGCATAATAGTAGCTAAGTAATATATAATAGTAATTAATATTAAGACTAATAAATAATCTTAGATGCGGGTGACAGCACAAAAGCTCATTAGCGCGCCACGCCTCGGCCTGTGCATCGGCCACGTGGCGAGCAGCATGTTCCCGACACGTCCATCAACCAGGACATCATGAGCCCCCAGATCCTTCGAAGCTCCTCGCGCGTGGGGGGTGAACTGCATTTCTCTTCGACACCTGCGACGAGGGTTGGAGACACCCTGTACTCCTCCTATATTTCATGGCTTCGTAGGGTTATTCAAGGCATGCAGGTACATTGGAAAAACAGACGGAGGATATGTGCACCATGCAGAATTATTTCACCATCCTTGCTGGGTTTCGCTCGGCTCTGAGAAATTCTGGGTTTTCTAAATGTTTGGAAGCTTGGGCTCCGCATCAAGGTGGCACCTTTGTTTGGCTGGGGTTTCTCTGCAATGCACAGCCTGCAAGTTTCAGAAAGGTGTGGTTCAGCCTGGTTATCATGTCGAGACAGAGGGGAACGCCGCATCGAGCTAGCTCGGGCAGGGATAAATCTCAGTGTGGATGTAGCCTGCAAGTCACTGCAAACTATGAAAACCATATCTCTCCACAGTTCTGTATTCTCGTTGAAGACTGGGAAGCTAGGGTCCTCAACCAGAAGCTTGCTTCCGGTCAGGGAGGAATCCAGGTAAATCATTACTGGCTCGTTAAAAATATGTTATGAAATCTTATTGAGGACATGCTCAGTAACTGGTCTGATTCCCGTGACTCTGTCCTCACCATGAAAACTAGAATGGCCAAAATTAACTCTCAGCTCACGGCCCTGGATAACACGTTCGCATGGAAGGGCACAGTTGGCATCACAGGGCATGGCGGTCTGGGAGGAGGCGGCAATGGACTGGGAGGAGGTGGCAGCGAAAGTGCGACAGGGGGCGTGGTGAATGTTGGTTGTGGGGGGGGTGGCAGTGGCAGTATGATAGGTTGCATGCTTGTGGATCCACAGGCATCGCCTTTCCCCATCCCTTTGATGGTGGAGCCGCTCTTCAAATGTATGAAGAACATGATAGGCCAAAATCCAAAATAACATCAGCAACCACCGCAAACTACTCCTAAGGCTTCTACCAACACATCCATCCCTTTGTAGGAAGAAAGATGGGCATGCCCCATCATTGAGGAAAATCACCCGTCCTGAAGAATGCTCTCATCATCTGCAGAGATAATGGAGTCCTTTTAACAGTCACAAGGCCATTGGTACGTTTCCTCCTGCTTAATTCCTGTGTAAGAGGATCCTCCTAAGAACACTAAATATATCAAGGATTTCTCTTCTCACCTGGACAAACACCTAAATGTTTTTTTTTTAGTCTTGGAAAAATATACTCACGACACTCTATTCCAAGACTCTACAACCTAAGATTGTTGGTGCACCTCTATCAAATAAAAATGAGTAATAAATTTTAAGTCAAGTGTTAATTTTAAGGGCTGTAATTACTCAAGGGAAATGAGTTATGCCTGCAACTAGCGGTGTTACGACTCAACAATGAAATATATATGCACACCTAATAAACGATTCCAAGTGAAATTTGTCTTGAATATGAAAAAGGGGTATGCCACTACATGGTATGCATAAATTTCTCTTCAAATTCCAATGTAGTCATTCCTATATGAAATCTTGAACACTATTCAACTAAGCAAACCTAATGCAAGTACTTATTTCCATGCAAATGCACAATGCACAAACATGCCAAAATAATAATATTTTGTATTTTTATAATGAACGATATGAAAATGCAACAAAAAGACTCTACAAATCCCATACCCTCCAACAAGTATCAGACATAAGCCAAGCAAGACACTGATACAAAAAAGGTCTAATGCACTTTATCAAAATCAAAGAAAGAGATAAATGAAAAGAACAACTTTTAACTAAAAGCAAAGAAAAAATAATTCTTTGGTTAGTACAGGAGCAGTAAACAGACATCACAGCCACCTAAGAATACTCAGCAACATACAAAACCCACCCAAAAAATTTCAAACATCAATATCTCACTCACCAAGAGGAATATACGTGACTATTCACAGAAAACCCGTGTGTATACGCGACTGTAAGTGCTACAACCTACATGTATACGCGACTGTTACCTCTATGACCCACGTACAACAAGAGAAAGGTGGTAAAAAGATAGGCTAAGACTCAAATTACTTCAAAGGAATACCAATGGGATAACATACTCCCGATCACGACACAGTAACACAAAGAAGCAAAGAGCAAATCAAGCACGTCATGCACCCAAACCCCAACAAAAGGAAAGTCCCCAGCGGAGTCGTCAATCTGTTACGGAGAAAACTTCCTATGGATCGGGGTAGACCACAATAGATAGTATGACACCATAAATCAATCCATTTCCATATGCAATAGATATAAACAATGCTAACACTAAGGGATGAGACGCGCACCTTATTCCAGATGATAGTAGTAGATCCCCATTGAGATTTTCAACCACACTTGCACCTACATTTTATTCTCAACAACAACGAAACATACAAGCATGATAGATATTAAGTGTTAGACCTCAGTCTAGCATATATAAATCCAATATGTATAATCAAAGCAACTACATCCATGGACAAGGATATTCATAGTTACACACATACAATGGATGAGAAATGGATATTTCTATTAATTGTGAACATATATATAAGTGACAAACTCTATCGGCACCTTGTTGAAATCAAGAGACCAAGTCCTTCACCTGGGCCTCCACCACTTCAATCCTCCATATCAATGGAAAAATAACAAGACAAAGGAAATCTTGGGACACGCATCAAAGCCTTCTCAAAGGACAAAGGGATGCAGACTCAAGTATGCAAGAATGGGGCACAATTCCACTATAGTTTCCTTGCTCTTGTCCATTCTCCTCCTCTAATGCATCTAAGTAGCTCAATATATAGCCCTTCAATAGGAAAAAAGGGTTGAATCAGAGCATTTCCAAGAATATGGAAGGACAAAGGTCAATTTATTCGTGACTTGATGAGGAAAAATCCAAATATGTTTTTTGGGGAACATTTCTCGATGTACGCGGGTCATAGTGGAGCAAGCTACGTGTACACGCGGTTTGTAAGCTGGTGACTTGTGTATACCAATAAACATTACTTTTTTAAGGGATTTTTTGGAGCATTAAAGTTTATTTTGAGCAAAGGGGGTCCAAAGAGTCTGCATAGGAACGAGGAAGGCCATAAACACATGATCTACCAAATCTGGTAAAATCAACTATAACAATATTCTTCTCGTTAAGGGGGAGTGTTGAAATAGTGTAACTTCGAAGAATATTCTAAGTGTATTTTACTGATGTAACCTATCGGAGATGTTTTATTCCTCTATCAGGATATTACTATTGTGTTTGGTCATCATAGAGTCATGAAGTGAAACTTTAGTTGTAAGTCGGGCCAATAGAACCCTCCTAGATATAATATAATATTGTTTTGTGTCTTCCTAGGTGAAGTCGACCCAGTAAGTTTGTTGGGGCCGACTTATTAGGGAAAAATTCAAGTGGAATAAAGAGTATACATAGAGGAGGTGTGTTCCTCATTTGAACACACACACACACATACTTGTGTATAGCGCATAGGAGAGAGAGAGAGAGAGAGAGAGAGAGAGAGAGAGAGATGTTTGCAAGGAGAAGGAGCACCTATTTGGGGTTTTATCTTTGTACTTTTGATACATCTATATAGAGGAAGTTTTGTTGGCTTTTCTTCCCCTTGAGGGTTTCCCATGATAAATCGGTTTCTATATTTTGATTGTGTTTCTTTCAGTGATATGCATATGCTATTGTTGTTAAATTAAATTGAATACTAATAATATCTAGCTAAGCATATGGAATCTTAACATTTTTCATAATTAAAAGGAAATTATGGCAAGGGGAAAAAAAAACCACGAAACCAATGTCTTGGCCTTTAAATCAAACAATACCCCTCTCTCATCATTCTAATTTTGTTTTCCCATACCTAATACTTGACCCTGTGCCCCCCTCCTATCGAAGGTAATCCCATAGAACACCCATCTGCTACCAATTCACCTAGGATATCAAATTTCATGTTGATCCCCAGTTCCATTTTACAAACCAACATTGCCAATTGAAATTCATCTCATTTGCATCTTCCTTGTTTATATTTCTAACCCCCTAGCACCATGGCTTCTTTGGACTTTGGTGACAATGAATTGTAGGAGTATGAGATGGCCTATAAGAGGACCAAGACTAAAGATAAGATGTTGTCTTCATTTGAGGATGAGGGGGAAGTAGTAATTTGAAAAAATTATGGGGGCACCAATAGAAACACCAGCGATGATCATTGACTCCATTAGGGGGAGGTTTGCTAGATTCTCAAGCATGAAAATTTCCTAGCAATCCTACCAAAAGATGTAGATGACATGGAAGTGTATCACAATATCAAAAAATCAGGGCTCCAGAGAGTATCAACCATATCCTCTCCCTTCACATGTGCTGAATTAATTTCTTGGATCCTCCCTAAAGTTGGAGTAGACAACATGTTGATAAACAATCCAAAGGATAAATATATTTGCTCTTTCAAACCTTTTTCTTTGGAATCCTATTATAAATTTCCCACCCTAGGTGTTTTCTTGACATGAGACTAGATCACTATAGTGGACCTTGAATTCCATGTTTTTTTGAGGAAGTGGTGGGTAAGATGAAAAAGGTTTAGACCTAGGGATATACACTTATACCTTGCAAAATCCTTGAGACCTCCTTCTAGGATGACAATCACACTATTTGTTAGGATTTATGGTGAGAAGGACGCAACAAAATTTAGGTAGTCATGGATGCCCATATTGCAATAAGTAGCTTCACTTGGTACTATCTTCTATTGGGGGGGTCCTATTTGCTAATATCAAGCAAGCTATTACAAATTCAAGAGACACAACTGTCGGGAAATATTATGATTTTTATATTTCTTCTATAAAGTTGGATGTGGTATGTGCAAGAAACACATTTCCATGGACGGGATGGCAATGTCCTATGAAGGACTCTCCAATCCACATTTACTATAATATTTTGTAGCACAAATACACTAGTTATTATAAGAATTCTTAATGTCAGTATACACCATCATCCATGGGGAAATAGCCAAGTGCATGTTTGATAGAGATCTAGAATCCTTGGATACATTAGGGGATTGGTATGTCACCTAAAAGTGGACTTATTACAAATTTATGGTAGTGTTAAACTTCCCCATCTTGTCCCTTATTTTCTTACTGAGAAGGTAATCCTATAGAAAGTGGCATATCAAGTTTTTCTAAATGGCATTGGTGTAGTATTGGAAAATGAAAGAAAGGTTGTTTTTGGCGTCCCTTTCCTTTGACTATTGTAGGATATTGCTTGAAATATATCAAAGAGGCCAAAGAGCATGCCTAGGACATCAATGTGTTTCAATTTGGAAATTAAGTTTTTACGAGGAATGAATATAGAAAGATAATGGAACAACATTACCATGCTTGTAGATTCACATGGGAATATATAGATGAATATTGGGTAGACGAGGAAGTGTATAGGTGAGATAAGTCCCTTGATGAAATGTTGGGTATATGTTATATTCTTTGCATTTGCGTATGGAGGGGAGGTGCGCATGTCAGCGCTGTAGCTCGGCGATCCCAAAAGAGATCCCAAATTTTTTTGGCTATTTATAGATTTTATGGCTATTTATAGTTGTTTGTGGCTATTTTTAGAATGTCTAAAAATATGTAACTTAATCCTGGTTAAGGGATTGGAGTCTTTTTCTAGTCCGGGTTAACGGATTAGGGTATTTCAATGTTGCAAAATACCTATATTTTGTATAGTGAGGATTTCATAATGGAATGAAGAGAAAATAGGAGGTGTGGCTCCAAGGTTTTCTGGTTTTCCCGGTTAAGGGTTTTGAGGGTAAATCTCTGTGTTTATGTGTGAATGATGTGTTGTGATCTCTATTTTTCTTAAAAGAATCTGTATGCTTTGCTTCTCGGCACAGGTTTAAAACTTACATGTGGTATCAGAGCTTGATTTTGGCATCAGGGGGACGCCTTTGCTGCTAAGGGTTCGACGCGGTTGATAGATCTCGAGTCTGTGATAATCCTGGGTTCAGTGGGAGCTTTGCAGTGTTGATTTGTGCATTGAAAGATAATTGCGAGCACTTCAAGAATTGAGATCGTGAAATTTAATGGCCAGAATTTTGAGCTATGGAAGCTCAAAATGGAGGATCTTCTGGTAGAGCAGGATCAGTGGATTGATGTGGATCCGGGTACGAAACCCCCACTACAACGTCGCAAGATGATTGGGATAAATTAGAAAGAAGGGCGAGGAGTACAATACGATTATGCTTATTAGACTCTGTGTTGTTGAACGTATCTGGTGAAGATATTGCAATAAATCTATGGGAAAAACTAGGGAGTTTGTATCAATCAAAATCCCTTGTGAACAAGTTGTTTCTGCAAAAGAATTTGTTTCACCTCAGAATGGATGAGAATGACACTGTAACAGAGCATTTGAATGTCTACAATACTCTAGTAAGTCAGATAACCTCTGTTGGTATTAAAATGGTTGAAGAAGATAAATGTATTACATTATTGTGTTCTTTGCCAAATTCCTGGGACAACCTAATTGTTGCAATAGGTAGTGCTAGACAAGCGACCTTAAAATTTGATGAAATTGTATCATCCCTACTATCAGAAGAGATGAGGTGGAAAACCATGGATAATCATAGCATGGATTCCTTGTCTATCAGAGGTCGTCCCCAAGAGAGAAACAAAAATAAAGGATCCGAGGGGAGATCTAAATCTAAGGGTAGATCTAATTAATCCCTAGGAAAAGGAATAAGAAAGTGTTGGAAATGCGATAAAGTTGGGCACTATAAAAAGGATTGCAGATCTAAGAATGTTGAGAAAGCAAAGGGATATGAGGATACCCCTTCCACAGAGGCGAAGAACTCCTCAGAAGAAGGAGGGGATGCGTACCTAGCTTCCACGAGTAATCCTTCATAACGTGATTTATGGTTGAATGACTCAGGTGCGTCATGTCATATGACCCCTCATAGGGAGTGGTTCTGTGAACATGAAAAGTACACTGGAGGAGATGTGTACTTGGGAGATGATTCACCAGCCAGTATCATTGGACATGGTAGAGTCAAACTAAAATTGAAGGATGAAAGGATTAGAACTCTGCCTGGAGTGCTACACATTCCAAATCTAGCAAGAAACTTGATATCTATCGGAAAGATGAATGTTTTAGGTGTAAAGACTGTGTGTGGAGATGATGGTTGCAAAATGGTTCGAGGATCAATGGTATTGATGAGGGGAGTTCGGTATGGAACTATGTAAAAACTATTGGGAAAACCATCATTGATGAATGTAATAATTCTTTTGTGCTTGAGGAAGGAGGCAAAGATGACAAAACCCTAACTGCATCAGGAGGAAAGACAATGCTATGGCATCAAATATTGGGGCATAACGAAGAAAAGGGACTTCGATCATTACAAGGTAAAGGTATGGTTGAAGGTATGACTGATTGCACTCTGGATTTTGATTTCTGTGAACATTGCATATATGGAAAACAAAATCAAGTAAGATTTGCATCTGGTGCTACAAGAGCAAAGGGAATTCTATAATTAATACATAGTGATGTGTTTGGACCTGTTCATGTTCCATCATTAGGAAAATCTGTGTATTATGTTTCATTTATAGATGATTTCTCAAGGAACATATGGATTTATTTCCTTCGAAAGAAATCTGAAGTATTTGCCAAGTTTAAAGAATTTAAGGCTCTTGTAGAAAATCAGTCAGAAAATAAAATAAAGGTGTTGAGGACAGATAATGGTGGAGAGTTATGTGGGAATGAAGGACTTTTGTAAGAAGTGTGGTATAGCAAGGCAAAAGACTACTCCATACACACCTCAACAGAATGGAGTTGCTGAGAGGATGAATAGGAAGTTGATGGAAAAGGCAAGGAGCATGCTAAGCAGTGTTGGGATAGGACAAGAATTCTGGGCAGAAGCAGTGGAGACACCATGTTACTTGGTAAACCGATCACCCACATCAACATTGATTGATAAAACACCACAAGAGGTATGTACTGGTAAGAAACCCTCTATTAAGCATCTGAAAGTTTTTGGTTGTGATGCTTATGTACATGTTCCAAAGGAGAAAAGGAGCAAGTTGGATAACAACGCTGAGAAGTGTATCTTTATTTGCTATAAAGATGGTATGAAAGGGTATAAGATTTGGAATCTTATAACTAAGAAGACTGTTTACAGTCGAGATGTTGTGTTTCAAGAGGTCAAAGAGGTCTCCAGATAGGAAGTGAATCCAATGGAAAAGGAACCATAGAAAATAGAGTTTAAGTTAGAAGGTGAAGAATCTGACTCAATAGAAGAAGCTGAATCAGAAGAAGAAGAACCTCATACTCCAGTTTTGAGGAGATCATCTCGAGAAGTAAGGAAACTAGAAAGGTATTCCCCTCCTGATTTTCACTCTCATTTTGTTATGTCTATTACTGATGCTGATCCTAGAAATGTGAAGGAAGCTGTTGATTTAAAGGATAATGATCTCTAGAAAAAGGCCATGGCTGAAGAAATGGATTCCTTGGACAAAAATGAAGCTTTGAATCTAGTCCAGTTACCAGCTGGAAGAAAAGTCATAGGGAGCAAATGGCTATTTAAAAAGAAGTTGAATGCAGAAGGTAAAGTGGATAAGTACAAATCCCACTTGGTTGCAAAGGGATATTCTCAGGTAGGGAAGATTGATTTTGGTGAAATATTTTCTCCATTTGCAAAATTAACTTCTATTAGATTTCTTCTTTCTATTGTTGCTGCTTTTGATCTTGAAGTAGAGAAGATGGATGTAAAGACAACGTTCTTACATGGGAATATGGAAGAATAAATATACATGAAACAACCAGAAGGGTTCATAGTAAAGGGAAATAATGAGTTGGTATGTAAACTAAAGAAGTCCCTTTATGGTCTAAAGCAATCTCCAAGGATGTGGTACCAAAAGTTTGACACATACATACTTGGATTGGGGTTTGTGAGAAGCAAAGTTGATCATTGTGTATATTCCAAACAGGTTGGTGATCACTTCATTAACATAGTTCTGTATGTTGATGACATGTTGCTGATTGGAAACAACAAAGATGTTGGAGGTAAAGTCTCAACTGTCCTCCAAGTTTTATATGAAAGATATTGGTGCTGCAAACTTCATTCTGGGAATGGAGATAAGAAGAGATTGTGCAAACAAAATGATCAGTTTAAATCAAAGAAAATATGTTGAGATGGTGCTACAGAGATTTAACATGCTGGAAAGTAAGCCGGTCAAGGTTCCTATTCCTGTAGGTGTAAAGTTATTTGTAGAGCAGTGTCCCAAGACATAAGAAGAAGAAGAAGACATGTCATGAGTTCCATATGCCAGTGCAGTTGGTAGTTTGATGTATGCAATGGTTTGTACAAGACCAGACATTGCTCATGTAGTGGGAGTTTTGAGCAGATATATGTCAAAACCAGGAAAGGAGCATTGGACAGTTGTAAAGAGGGTCTTCAAATATTTGCGTGGCACCACAGATTATGCAATATGCTACCAAGGAAGACCTGGACCAGATAGAGTAATAAATGTACATGGATTTGTTGATGCAGACTGGGCTGGAGACCTTGATCACAGAAGATCTACAAGTAGGTATTTGTTTAACCTATTTGGAGGAGCTATCAGTTGGATGAGCAAGAGACAAGCTGTAGTTTCTCTCTCAACTACAGAAGCTGAATACATGGAAGCCACTCATGTAAGCAAAGAAGCTGTGTGGTTGCAAAGATTGTGTTCAGGTATTGGGTTTGTACAGAAAGGTGTAAGGTTAGAGTGTGATAGCGAAAGTGCAATATTCCTAGCAAAGAACCTTGCTTATCATGCTAAGACAAAGCATATTGATGTGCAATATCACTTTGTGAGAGATATGGTTGAATAAAAGAAGGTGGCGGCTAGAGAAGGTTGACACTGTGAAAAATGTTGCAGACTCATTAACAAAGTTTGTTAGTATAGAGAAGTTCTCTTGGTGTAGAGAATATATGGGCATTGCTTCCTTGAACCTATGACTTTATGATTACATGGCTCATTACTATGTAAAGGAAACAACAAGTGGGAGAATGTTGGGTATATGTTATATTCTTTGCATGTGTGTATGGAGGGGAGGTGCGCATGTCAACGCTGCAGCTTGGCAATCCCAAAAGCACCTTGGATATTTATAGATTTTATGGCTATTTATAGTTGTTTGTGGCTATTTTTAGAATTTGTCTAAAAATATGTAACTTAATCCTGGTTAAGGGATTGGAGTCTTTTTCTAATCCGGGTTAACGGATTAGGGTATTTGGATGTTGCGGAATACCTATATTTTGTGTTGTGAGGATTTCATAATGGAATGAAGAGAAAATAGGAGGTGTGGCTCCAAGGTTTTCTAATTTTTCCGATTAAGGGTTTCCAAGGTAAATCTCTGTGTTTATGTGTGAATGATGTGTTGTGATCTCTATTTTGCTTAAAAAAATCAGTATGCTTTGCTTCTCTACACAGGTTTAAAATTTACAGATATCTCAAGGAGACTAGGGAACATGAATTAGAAATCCACAAAACATATGTCACATGAAGGGAGTACAAATGAACATGAACAAGAGGAGGCTTCTAGAAAAGTTGAAAAAGAGAAAAGAATAAAAAAAGAAGAACTTAAGGAAGCCAAAGAACAAATATTAAACGAAGCAAAAGAGAAAGGGAAAATGGAAGTTTAAGAACAAAGGAAAAAGGAAGAGGAAGAAAAGAGGCAAGGCGAGATACATATATAATAAATTCTAGAAGCAAGTCCCTCCTCCATGACTCCCATGGCTACTTCAATAACAGGGGAACATTTCCCTCTTATGGAGCTTAACCTGAGACTTTTCACCCCTTCAAAAGAGAATGTTTTTGCTTCCATAGACTCATTTATCTATGATAAGAGAAAGAAGCAAATTCTTAAACAAACACAAAAAAAATGATCAAGCTTGCTAAGAAACCTCCATTATAAATCACCACTAAGACTCCCATGTTTACTAATATCGATCAAATCCTTTTTCTACAACCCCGAAAAATGTATCCCTCTCCGTTGGAAACTAAGAAAATATGTAGGAGATGGCCAATAAAATAAAAAGCTTGTAAACGAAGGATAACATATGTAAAAAATGAAATGGTTGAGTTCAGACAAGAAAACTAGAGCTTAGTAGAGTTTAAAACCTGGGCATTCTCAATGTAGGAAGAATTGACTAAAGCCCATGATCAAAGGTATAGCTATTCACTCAAATTGGAAGGACAACATGCTCAACTTGGTGAAATCCTTAAATGTGCCTAGAAACATGACTATATCCTAGATGGCATAAGGGTCAATTTGAATGAGATTGCATAATGGTAGAGAGATTCAACACAAGCACCAAAGGATCCACTAAGAATGACACCATTAGAACTGCATCATAACCATGGCTCCATTACTTGGAGTAAATTGACAAGAAAAATATTACAACAAACCATATCAAATACTCTTAACAAATGCCAAAAGTTATAACAGATAACCACCAGTGTCATGCCAAGATGTCACTTGCCTCAACTCTACAACATAGATCAACCTCAAATCATTGAAAACCAATGTCATGTCAAAGATGTCACTTGCCTCAACTCTACAACATAGATCAACCTCACATCATTGAACATAGGAGGAATGGAATCAAAGAAGTCGTTAAATTAATACATGTTACAGTGGGAGTGTTGAATGAAGTGACTAAAGTAGCACTCATGGAGCATGTATCTGCTCCAACCATGGACATTAATCTGCTAAACAATTTCACGGTGTCCCTCGAAACAAGACTTGGTATATTTTTTATGAAATATACATTGATGTTGTTACCTTTGAAGCTATAAAACGCTCGAGGTTCAACTCTATATCATATCGTTTTGAAGCATGGAGAATTTACATGACGCAGGGCCCAACCCCCCACGTAGCATGCGTTTTTTTGTTTGATTCTTGACTTTGTAAAAGAGACATTTGAAAATCAACTTTATTTTAATGTTTGTCATGACAAAGTTGATGGTTGAGCGAACCCTCAAATGGTTCCACGTTTAAAACACTTTTTTTTTTACACTTAGATGGGTTAGTTGAATAGTCATAAAAGAGACATTTGAAATCAACTTAATTTTAATGTTTGTCATGAGTCATGACAAAGTAGATGGTTGAGAGAACCCTCAAATGGTTCCACTTTTAAAACACTTTTTTTTACATTTAGATGGGTTAGTTGAATAGTCATGCAAGATGAAAGGTTAGACAACCTAAGATACATGAAAAATGTATAAAGAAAGCTTACTGAAAAGAGAAGAGGAATTTTTTTTGGAATTTGAGATGTTCTAAAAACTATTGTAGAACTCTTTGGTGGAATTAATTTGAAGAAGCCTCTCTCTGGGTTTATGGATTTTGGAAATGTTTGGATGTTTTAGCGTAGGAATGGTATAACACATTTTTCGTTTATGTTATGTTGTTATATGAAAATGATTGTTCTTTATATGACTATTATGTTCATGTTCATTACATTTTCTCATTCCTATATGTTTGAATTATTTTCCCAGTTAACAATTAGTGATTTTGGCTCGATAAAAGTAAAATTTATCTTCCTTAATTTTTGGTCAATATTGTATATGCATATCTTTGCTTGCTCTAAGAAAACTACTTTTCTAGGACTTTTACATTAATGTGTGTGTATATTCAATAGCCCTCAATCCTTTTAGTCACAACACCTAGCTAGGATAGGATTTTATTTAGTACTTTGCATTTAGAGTAGAAGCATATTGTATTCTACACAACATCTCCAATCTTAAAACCAAATTAATAATGGATGTCAGGCTAAAATATAGATGGGTTCCCTATTCCAAATAGTGTGGAGTCTAAAGAGACCTTACTTTAGAGTAAATCCCTTATTGTTGACTTAGAGGAATTCCCCCCTTGTCAAAAACTCCCTAAATTGAATGAATTATGCATACATAGGGAGGTATTGCAACCAATGTATCCTATGTTTTCAACATCCAAGAACACTATCATATAGCTCAGGATAATGTCTTAAATATATACATATATATATATTTCTTAATAACCTATATATAAGTTTGAATTTTAAATGGTATCTTAATATTGTTGTTGAGCTTACAAATATTCTTAATATGACTTCAATAATCAATAAATACATACCATGTGTCTCTCCCCTTACTCGGTTGTGTTTATCATTATAGGAATACATTTAATGTAGTTGGTAAGAGATTGAGTTGTGAGAATGGTTTTTCTTAATCTAGAGTGAATTGTGAATACAACAACAAACATACAAACTTCCAAGTTCATCATTGTATGTGTAGAAACCAAGGAAGGGTTGGGGAAACCCACAATCACTATAGAAGCCCTCCTTTTGAGAACAATGTTTTGGATTAGGCTCAAGTCACTATGTCAAATGGGTCATTATACAAACTAAATAAGGTTTCCCTCATCAATGCAGGCTAACCAGTACATCCTCAACAAGGAGGTAGTCATAATTATTCACTAATATGAGTTGCATATCAGTCTTACTTGACTTCACATTTTGGAACTTGATATTTTATATGATAGTTTTTACTTTTATGGCTTGAATGGTATGGGGCTTTATGTGTGCTCCACCACAATTTCAAAATGTAAATATATATTTTCTCCTATAAAATAACAAAGTTACAAAGTTTTCATGTGAAAGAAAAAAAATGCAACCATTAACACCAACCAACTCTAAACACCAATGTTGATCTTTCACAACAATCTCATAATCTATCACCATGTTAATTGGTTATATCACTGATCTTCTCCTTCAAACAATTTATGAAAATGGTTGTATATGTCTCACTTTCAAAGAAAAAAGTCTCACCTTGTTAGCAAGATTGGTTATATCACCTACCTTCTCCTTCAAACAATTTATGAAGTTGGTTCATATAGGCATATGTCTCACATTCAAAGAGAGAAGAATCACATCTAGTGTCTCTTTGTCTTTGACACATTATAAGTCCTCTCATATCAATCTACTTCTTCATTTTATACTTCTATAAATTTGCACTCGATACGTGAATGTATGCATTTAACAAATTCCATGTGTTATTAGTCTCCTTATAATAATGCAAGCACCTAGTTAAAATTGTTGAAATTGATTTCACACGCATGGAAAAACATGAGCTTAATTTTTTAAATGTGGTTCATCATTTGTTAGAGGGCTACTCCACTAGAATATATGCCAACACCTGCTATTCCAACACGAGAATCAAGGTATGGCCATATTACATAATCCACTTATTTATTACAAAGGGGCTCAACAAGAGCAAATGTCTCACTTACAAGAATTGAAACTACATGGGGAGGCTAACACTCACTCCTCCAACCATCCAAGCTACACCCAATGGACCAAAACATGAGCTTACTATTGTTTGGTCACTTGTAATTAATGATTAGGCATGATCTTACTATTGTTTGAAGTCAATTTTAATTAATGATTAGGTTACTGCGAACATTGTTTAAACTCTTTAGTCATAAATGTAAATAATTGCTACTAGGTTTTTAATGCTTTGTCTTTTTGTTCCCAAACATAATTACTATACATCTATATAGAAATATTTGAGCAATATTTGAAACATGGATTTCATTGTAAAACAAGGGATAAATGTGTTATCACCAATAGACAAAGCAACATAGTTTTTACTTATACGATGGCTTCCTAATCTATTCACACTGTATATCTACATATTTAAGTGTATACACATAATGTGGAGATGAAAGTGGTGCACTTAAGTAAGTTGATGAATTACTAGACCAATGTATCATGAGCAAAGTTTTTCTTTAAGGACACTCACCTATTCATGTCAGACTTTCTATCGATTCGGGTGGTTCTTGACCCGATACCAAATCATGTTGAGTAGTAAGACGACATCGAAAAGAGGAGTGTGCCTCAACTAGGGTCTTGACGGTCTCAAACATTAACAAATTTCCAACTACCCCTCTAACTAAATCTGATCAACATCTTGAATAACCCTTGTAATGAAACAATGAATTCAAGCCCATTGTGGTCAAAATTGAGTATGCAGTTGAAGGATGGGAGCCCCCTTCTAAAGAGAAATACCCTCTTCTATAATAGGTTTGGTTCCAAGAACTTTATGATTTGATTGTTTATTATGTCTAATTGACACTTATGTTTAATGATATTTGAATTGAGCATCGTGGACCATTATGACTTTATTTTTGTTGCTTAGCGTGATAGTTTTGATAGACTAAGTGTTTTTTTCTTACAACCCTCATTATCTTTTTTTTGTATAAAATACATGTACTTTAATTCTATATATTGCTAGAATTATGCAATATATTAAAAAAAACATGCATCTCTTATACCTACATTTCATATGTAGACATTTTCCACTTCTTATTGAAAGCTTTACCATAACAGTTCTTCGTTAATACTACCAACATAGATCCATCTTAAATATGGGTCTACCAAGCATTGAGAGGGATCAAATTTCTTGAAGTGTAAAATCTTTATCTTCAATTATAAAAAAATTACACATCAAGAAATTTGATCGTCACTAGAATTTAAGATGGATTTGTGATGATTTTAATTTTTATAGCTTTTGTAAAATTTAAATTTAAGATGGATAAAGAGGAAACATGTTATTTTTATGTGATGTTGATTATAGTCGCCACATCATCATTACCTATGTTAATTTTATTTATCTATTTAAGTCATCATTCAATTTTTTAAATTAATTTAGTAAATTACATCTCCTCATAGTAAGTTGTAGAGTACTTCATTAATCTAAGTGCAATTATTCATCTTATTGTTATCACATTTCTACCTTCTCCTTCACACATTTCAAAAATATGTTTTTTTTCTTCACATGGAAATTCTGGGCTTTTGAACTTATTTGTATGTCAAGGCCCAGCAGGAATTGAACATAGGTCTCCTCCATTACAAAGATTTCACAAATCCAAACTAACCGATACACTATCCCCATTGGGACCACATTTCAAAAATATGTTAATATATAACACACTTACAATCTTGATATGTTTTATATTATTTCTTGTTAAAGTGAAATAATAAATAAACAAATTCAACTTTTTTAATAAGTCTATTTTTTTTAAGAAAAGACGAGTTATTTTTAATCCATTAATTTTTTTAAATTTCAAATATTTAAATCATCTTAAATACAAAATTCTGCAATTAAAATCTTATTAATCAAATATATTTATAACAAAACTCCTACTGAATTAAAAAGCAAAAAATTAAATTAAATTATTAAAAAAAACATCTTTATCAGCTTACTCATTTCTTTTTTTTATTTGTGACAATATTTTATATTTGTGATAGTATATGGGGTAGCCCTAAGGGTTAGCTCAATTGGTAAGACGTGCGCACACTCTCTCGGTTCGGGGAGAGATCACGGGTTCGAGCCTTGAGTCCTTGGGGTTAGGCCTTCTGCGATTATGGCCGGCGGTTACCACCTCTACCATCCACTAACATGGGGAAGTATTGCTGGGTTTTCCATGGATCTTTCCATCTGAAAGAAAAAAAGTATACGAGACACATTTTTTCCAATGTAGGCCATCTTATCTTTTGACTTTCTGATGCGAAGAAGCCTTCTCGAAGAGGCTCCTGTCTTCTTTTTCTTTTCTTTTTTTGTTTCGTATTTCAATGTAGGTCATCTTATCTCTTAACTTTTTAATGAATCTCGCACTATAATGTTGCTTTTTAATGAAACGTTGATTTGATCGAGGACAACGGTACTCATAATAATGAGTATGACCATGACATTAAATGTTTTTAAATAGATGTAATGTGACACCACTATTAAAATAATGAAGGTGGAGTGAACACCGCCGTTAGTTAAAGATCCATCCAGCTTTCTACTGCTTTTATTAAATGTAAATAACGATTTATTAAAACTTTGAAAATATTAAATTTGTATCTACTTACAAAGTTTATATTAACTCATCAATTTAATTTGTCAACTAAAAATTGATTTATTTGTCCTGCCATTAAAAAATGGATTTGAACTCTTATTTGGATAGGACAACTAAGCAACAATGATATAAGACCATGGAAAACGGCCTCCATGCACAATAAAAAGGTTTTACAGCTAATGGTGGGGCTTCAAGAATTATATACTCAAACGAACTTTTGTTAAAAAGAGTCATTGGTGGGGTTTCAAGTATTATACTCAAATCAACTTTTGTTAAAAACAGTTATTGCAATTAATGGTGGGGTTCAAGTATTATACTCAAATCAACTTTTTCTTAAAAGGGAATGGAACCCTTCCTCCCACGCTAGTAGAGGGTAATGGAATCATGGTGAGGACTCGGGGGATGTCTAAAAAGAAGATGTAAGCCATGATTATGGGATCATGTTTAAAGTTCCTTGGAGATCCACCCTAGAAAATCCTTTGTCTACACTTTAATGGACAAGATACATTTAAAAACTAAATATGCTTTTCTTTAGACATAACGTACGTAGAGGCTTTAGGAGTGATTAAAGACAAATAGTTCCATGACCATAGGATTATATGATTATTCACTTTGACACCTTCATCACCATAGTTTTCCTTGTAGGATTATATGAGTGACTAGGTATTACCTCCATGATTAGGGTTCTTTCTTTCTACAACTAAATGCCTCTGGACACATTGACCATCTTTTATTATCTCCATGACCAGAGTTCTTTTCTTTCTACAATTGAAATGTTTCCTCCGACAACCTCTAAAACATGTGCTATCTTTTTGGACACCAACAACCTCTGAAACATGTGCTATCTTTTTGGACACCAATGGAATGGTAACAAATTGGTGAAAGAACTAAGTTTTTCCTTGTATTGGTAGTATAAAACAAAGGAGTAGTCTAACGGGTCGACGATTTCGCACGGCGTTAGACTACTCCGTCTACCCAGGCCGTTAATGTTTCCGTCGGCGATCTAGTCCTCCCGAGTCCACCACATCCATCCAGCCAAGGGTCCCACATAAATCTTCTTCTAGACTACTCCCATAATGAGTGGCGATGACTTGCAAACCAAGGTTTTACTTCACATTTTTCATACTTCTAAATAATTTGAACGATAGATTTTTCATATCTTCTGAGCTCTGATTTAATCGTTTAAAGAGGACGTCCATGCAAAAGTCCAATTTCAGGTGGGTTTATTTTTTGTTTATCTTCTTCTCTTATATTTTCTGTTTGCAGGTTATTGAAAATCAGGCTCTTCCCGGCATCTTGCATCTTCTCACAGCCCAACAAACAAACAAATCCATTGTAAGAGGAGCATGTTGGACAATCTCCAATATTACTGCAGGGACCAAACAACAAGTTCAGGTGGAAATGGTTTTGGATTTATAGTGATAATTGCTACAGGTGTCATGTATATATAATTGGGCATTACGCACAGTGCAGTTGAAATCATTCTGGGCATTACGACGACCTCCGCAAGGCATAAAGGACAGGTGCTCTTCAAAGAAAGCCATCGATCGATACATGTTTAGTGAAATGAATGATTACACCCTGCCAGTATTTGAACTTCTTCTTCATTGACATTGTATTCATAGGTCATAGCACGGCTGGATGAGTAAGGACCTCAGTTAAAATGAAGCTAATACCTTAACAAAAATCCATCAAGTAATTTATAAACTAAAATGTTTTTCTAACTAAGTAATTGTAGTATTATTTTTAATAAATAATACCTATGTTAAGTTAGAATGCACAGTCAAGAATACGCTGACAAGAGAAGTATTCATATCTACAGATCTTCTCCACCAGGAGAATACAAAGCCCAAAAACACATTTAGATATAACATTTCAGATTTTTTTTGGTAATTGTAATGCATATATATCTAAACTTCTAACTAGAGTGATTTACATCAATCCTATGATCCAATGCATCCAGATTTTAGCATACTGTGACAAATCCTGTCTACTCAGACATTTCAATTTTAATCATGCATAGAATTCCATGGTATGCAAACGTTGAATATATACATGGCACCGGGAAAACAATCCATATAAGCTATCGAGGGATACTACGATATAAAATAATCAAGGAGTGGTATGAAAACATGAACCAGGCTGGATACTACAAGTCTACCCTTATGGTAGTTATTTCCAACTGAGAAATCAACAACAATTCTTCAGACATTTTTCGGTTAGGTACTTTATAGATAATTTGTACTCTTGAAAACAAGCACAACGGCCAATGATTTGTAGTCTTGACATTGTATTCATTGTATTCTGTGAATAACTAAATAATGTTGTTCACAGAATGGATCTGTTAAAACTGTCAACCCTTCTCAATAAATGTTGATGTCAATGAACAATTAGAATGTCAATGAATAACTAAATAATGTTGTTCACAGAATGGATCTGTTAAAACTGTTCATTGACATTCTAATTGTATTGCTCTTAGCAATAATTTTCACCCTTCTCAATAAATGTTGCAGAACTTCAACCAGCTACTGAATGCGTCAACAACAACGGGCTACTTTGTTAGCAACTCAAACCCAACCGGTCTCTCTATGCGTGAACTAGAATCGGTAAAGTGTGTGAAATACAAAGCAAGTTCCAGTGAATGTGATGCCATATCGTGCAGTATTTGCTTATCAAAGTTGAAAGATGAAGAAGAAGTTCGAATACTGGCAGGGTGTAATCATTCATTTATCGATTGATGGCTTTCTTTGAAGAGCACCTGTCCTTTATGCCTTGCGCAAGTCATCGTAATGCCCAGAATGATTTCAATTGCATCGTGCGTAATGCCCAATTATATATACATGACACCTGTAGCAATTATCACTATAAATCCAAAACCATTTCCACCTGAACTTGCTGTTTGGTCCCTGCAGTAATATTGGAGATTGTCCAACATGCTTCTCTTACAATGGATTTGTTTGTCTGTTGGGCTGTGAGAAGATGCAAGATGCCAGGAAGAGCCTGATTTTCAATAACCTGCAAATAGAAAATATAAGAGCTCAGAAGATATGAAAAATGTATCATTCAAATTATTTAGAAGTATGAAAAATGTGAAGTAAAACATGGGTTTGCAAGTCATCGCCACTCATTATGGGAGTAGTCTAGAAGAAGATTTATGTGGGACCCTTGGCTGGATGGATGTGGTGGACTCGGGAGGAGGAGATCCCCGACGGGAATGTTAACGGCGTGGGTAGACCAAGTAGTCTAACGCCGGGCGAAATCGTCGACCCGTTAGACTACTCCTAAAACAAAGGAAACTATTTTTTTTTTGTTAATTAAAAGAATCAACTAGGGATGTGGTGGTACTTGCATGACACGGGGCTTAGGGATCCAATCCTGCTATCATTGTATCCCAGGTGTCTTGCAACAGGCCACAAGCCATGATACACATGTAAACCCGAGTGGGATTTGATCTTGTGACCTCCTTTATAATAAATGATTTCATACCAAGCGACCTCAATAAACCACACTTATTCAAGCTAACATAAAAGAATTAAATGTTATTATAAAAAATAATAAAATATTAATTTTATAACAATTAGTTAAAAATACTCCATTGTTAATTTATGACCCGACTCCCGAGCCATCCATTAAAGTAAGATTTTGTTTTCATAGTACAAGTGTGTGGAACCCCGAGTTAAGGACGTGGTTTCCATGTTCCCGTCTGTCAACACGTAACATTCGCGATCCGATTCTTGACGAAAATATATCCAACAGTTAACGGATAAAGTATCCAACATAAAGCGAGTCAGCGACAGTCGTTCCGTTAAAAGAGTGTAGTTATAAAGTGGGACCCGCATCGTCATTAATGGAATATCTTGTACGTTATACGTGGCAGAGAGAACGGAGCCGTCGGTTCAGTGACTGCCAGTTTCCAGAAGCACAATAAGATACACGGATCGGGAAACTTCATCGATATTTACTGCGGGGCCCGGGCTGAGGTAGTACAGATCAGAGAATAAAATATTTAGATATTGAAAGTACCCTCCAGTTGGGACAACTCAGCGATAGTCGAAAATCTCACATATGATTTATTCAAAAAAAAAAACATGAATATATTAGATGAATGTTATTTTCAGCATTTTCATCACAATAAATGAAAATTCAGAAAATGCCTTGTGAGGTGGAACTTATAGAAGTGGAATCTTTAGTTAAATGCCTTGTGAGGTGGAACTTATAGAAGTGGAATCTTTAGTTTTGGTGATGATGATGATGGTTAACGTCCCCTGAGACCAAACTTTGGTCTTGAAATATTAACAAAGTATTTTTGGCATTTTGCCCTTGGTTAGTTTTAAATGATAAATTATAATAATAATTAGCAATTACTTCAAAAATGTGCAAAATAACTTGGAAAAATAAAATAAAATTAATTTTGATTAATAAATTTGAATGATGATTTTAATGAAAAAATATATATTCTCTAACTTTAAGTTAATAATTTCCTTCATGACATGAGACTGGTGTGCCGCCGGTACAATTCTGGAGTTGGTGGAGCTGCTCCAGGATGGTAAGTCGGGAGGCAAGAAAGATGTGGGGTCGACCACGAGAATAGGGCGGTTGCTGTAAAGACCAACCTCGTGGCGGTGCTCTTCAGAATGATTAGCAACCAGAGGGAGGCCACGAGGGACGAATCTCTGGCCATCTTGGCACTTCTAGCAGGGCACCACGAAGGGGCCATGGCCATCGCTGAGGTTGCGGGGCTGATTCCGATGCTCATGGCCTTCATCAAGCGAACCATCCCTTCCAGCTCCTCCTCTTCACACAGTCAGGAAAACGCCATGGTAATCCTTGCGGCCCTCTGCTGCCACAATACCTCGATTGTAAAAGATTATGGAGAATTTGAAAGGATCCTCGAATCTGGCTTGCCCGTCTCTGCTTTCATCACTGATATTTTCTACTCCGCGATGTTCAATGGAGGTACAGGGACAGAGGCAACGAACATGCAACCACAGCAAAGAAAAATTCTAACCCAAATACATGGCAAATGTTGGTTGGGTAATTAAAACGACACGTGGTAGCAAATAATTCATCGAAGGGACGACTATTTTTAGCACAGTAGCAAAAAACAGACCTGGGAGAAAAACGTCTTCGACGTAATTATAAGTTATTCATAAACTATAACACTATCTGTTCTAGACCCATGTGTCATGGGTTAGGCACGCACCAACTTTTTGTTTTGGCGTGAATATATTGATGAATGTTATTTTCAGCATTTTCATCACATAAATGAAAATTCAGAAAATGCCTTGTGAGGTGGACCGTGGAACGTATAGAAGTGGAATCTTCAGTTTTGGCATATTCGTTGGAATATTAACAAAATATGTTTTGGCATTTCACCCTTTGTTAGTTTTTGAATGATAAATTATAATAATAATTATAAGTTATTCATAAACTATAACACTATCTGTTCTATACCCATGTGTCATGGTTTTGGCACGCACCCACTTTTTGTTTTGGTATGTCAAGTTATGCGGCACTACTCGGAAGCCTCCCAAGGGCTTGACCAATTCGAGCGCACTTTGGTAAACTACGCCTTTCTCTAACGCTACGGAACTTCAAACTTGTGGAAACTTGATACATAGCTACATAGCCCGAGCTCCCAAGTTGTGTTGAGTGTTGGCCAAGCTTCTGCGTTCTGTTGGGATTCTGTGTGAATTCTTCGAACGATCGGGCTTTCCATGCACCAATGCTCTTGGTGTGTAGGAGTGCGCCCCTGCCATGATCCCATGAGTCGACTTCAACCTGTGTTTCTCTTTGTCATGCCACTTTCTGCCATGTAACCACATCGTGTCGTCGGGCTCCCCGGTGGGTGATGCACCAGCACTTCCAATGTGTCGGGTGTCTTCTTCTATGGGTCATGCGCCCGTTCCGTGGTCACATGCCCTCATGCATGTCAATGAACATCCTCAAGGTAGCGCAACACTTCGAGTAAAAATGACCAAGTGTCCTACCATCCATAGATCCAAAGGCACCCAAGTTAGGTTCCTTCGGCAAGTGAGGCACAGCTAAGTGCTTGGAGCACCTTATCCATTACACCATGGTCATTATTAATGTTATATTGACGACAAATCAATTTTAATATTTCACGAAAAAAAATTTGATTAATGTAAAATATTGGAAAAGAGAAAATTTATATTCAAAGTCAAATTAATACAATGTCAATAAATTATGAAATTATTTGGTTAATGTAAATATTGGAAAAGAGAAATTCATAGTCAAAGTTAATAGCTAAGTCATCACAATAGTACTTTATTATGATTATATTATTTGGTTAAAGTAAAATATTAGAAAAGAGAAAATTTATAGTCAAAGTCAATAGTTAAGTCATCATAATACTATTTGATTATGGTTATATTAGCTATTACAATAAATATTTTAAATATATAATCAATTGATTAACTAATTTTAAATAATGACTTGATTAACTAATTTCAATTATGGATAATTTTTTATAATACAAATTATAAAAGAGTTTCAAAATAACACTATTCATTGTCTTGGGAAAACTAAGGTTGATGTTTTGATTATTGTTAATTACTTCAAGTGTTTATTAAAAGATTATTATTATCATTAGAATATAAAGTGTTAAGGAATTTAATTACTTAAAGTGTTTATTAAATATATTGCTTTAGAAAAACTAATGTGAATATTTTGATTATATTTATTACTTGAAGTCTTTATTAAAGATAATTATTAGAATATGAAGTTATTATATTAAAATTTTAAAATAAATAACAAGGCGATTAACTAATTATTATAAAAATGTAAATTTTTTTATTGTAATCTAAGGTAAACCACATGTATTTAGTAGTGTAATAAATCTTATATAAATTAAGATATATATTTTAAACATTTAATATTTATACTGATGGTTCTAATTTAAATTTTATTTTAAACATTAATTATATTTTTTGAAATGTAATTATAAATTATACATTTATATTAGTGAATTTTATCAATTTTACTTTAATTAATATTCAAACGGCCACCATACCAAAGTTGTGGAAAAACAACAAGAAAATCCATTTAAAACATAGGAGAGATTTAGTGCTTTCATAGCTCAAAATGAGGTATTTCAATTGAGATAATATTTACAACCCATATGACCTCTCAAATTACATTGGAGAAATTATAGTATGTCTTTGAGCAATGACAACATCTAAAAGACAAAGACGAAAAATTTTCATTAAACAATTCAAATATGAAGAGAAATCAAAAGACAAAGATGAAAATTTTTCATTAAACAATTCAAATATGAAGAGAAATCAATCTCTATGTAAGAGAAGTTAGTCGCCTTGTATCAAGTTTCTAAGGTAAAAAAACATGAAGTTGATCTCTCTAAGCAAGAAAATAATAAAAACTTTGAATACCTTGTAGAGTTTGTTGTGACCTAGTAACCCTAAGGTTAAATAGAGAAGAACAAGGCTCAATGAACTTAAATTAGTGCCCCTTAAGTCCACAATATTATGGCAACCCTCATTTATTTTAGATAAAATACGTAGGCATCTTAGTAGTTTTGTGTATTTCTCTAGCTTGTAGTCTACTCAACGTCTAAAATGTGTTAGGAAGCAATGGTTAATAAAATATCACCCATCTATTAATGAATCACAATCCAACCAACATAACTTTAGTGTGACGTTACTATAATGGATATGCAAGGCAAAGTGTAAAAACGGATAATAAATTGTTTTTTTAATGTTTAAAGAGAACTTTATGAAATTTGGTCTTATAAACTAGAATCTAGATTTCAAAAGATTGAATCCTGTTTTTAAAAGTGTGAATCTCAATATATCTAAAGTGCAAAATTGGATTACAAAAGTGTGAATATTGGAGTTTCTAAACTATTATTTTGATTGTAGAAGTGTAAATTTGATTTTAAAGTTGTGAATTTCAATTCCAGAAGTGTCGATATTGAATTATAATGTGTATTTAGATTTCAATATTGTAAATTTATATTTTGGTGTGTATATATTGAATTGCAATATTAATGTATAACATTGTATTTTCTTATGTCCATACATATTTCTATGTCCATGCATATTTCTATGACATATGTTACTGTACACATATCAACATAAAAGTGAGCAAAAAAGCAAGTGTTATCATTGCATTGGATAATTATACATTTTCATAAATAGTTACATGATCATAGAAAAGGATGGTTTCCATCCCCACCAATGCAAACACATAAGAACCATACATACAAAATCATTGAACCTGCATCTTGGGCTAGGAAAGCAAAGAGAAATTAACCTTCAATAGAATTAACTGGAGTAATGGATAAAGAATATCAACTATTGATTTATGAGTTCTTACATGATGCAGTATTCCTTCTCTCAAATAAAGTCTCATTCATGAGCATCATTCTCATTCATGCCATTATACTTAATATATTATTGTTGTGCATTAATTGTTAAAAATCCTTGCAAAACCATTGTGTACTTGTCCTTCAATGTTTGTGATCACAATTCATTGGTGGGATAAACCTTCTAATTAATTAATACTTTTTACTTTTAAGATAAAACCTTCCTTTGCACATTAATGTGGTTTTACATAATAGAGGCATGCTAGACTTTATGAGTCTAGTGTTATTCTTTGAATGTTTGGGTGTTGCTTAGTTATGATTCATTTTGGTTTGTTGTGATTTTGTTGGAGATTGAAAGATTCTTTCTAACCAGTTTTTATTTTTAGTGTGTTGAGATATTCCCTTAAAAGGTTGTTGATCAAATTGCGTGTAAAACCTAACTTGAGCTGAAGGAAATAAAAGTGAATTATGTGTCTGAAATTTGTCTCTTCTTCAATTTCTTTCTTGTTCATTAATATGTGGTTTAAGAGTCGGTTTTGAAGAGTATAAATAGGATATCGGGGAAGAGATCACTGAGAGGATTTTTTCCATTCTCTTGACAAATTCCCGTCATGGTATCAAAGCCAATCCTCTTAAAATTGGATGAAAAATCAGAGAGGAGTGGGTCAACAACTATGAGGAATGCTCATCGAAACTAATGGAAAGGATGGAAAGGACAACATTTTTTTTTGTATGACATGAGGAGGCCACACACTATAGCATAGGGATCCTTTCCTAGAGGAGCCCACAAATGAGAGACCTCTGACCGTGCTAACGTGGGAATTGTTTCGTGTAGGTCATGTTGTTCAAATTCTTGTTCCCCCTTTTTTACATCCCCTGTCACAATGTTTCTTGGAGGTAGTGTTGTTCATAGGCTAGCCTCCCCCCTTTTTCCATTTGTGCTCTTGCGATATTACCTAGAGGTCATAATTTTTCTTAGAAGTCACGTGCAAGAAAGGAGGCCACATTGTTTTGGCCATGATTCTGCATACTACGAGGTTGCAATATTTGATCGTGTTTATGCTCAGTTTGAGGTCATAATGAGAACTAGAGATTGTGTTTTTGGCATGAGCTGCTAGTTTTAGAGGCTAGCATGATCTTGTGTGATTTTCCTAGAGGCCTTTATGTATTTTCTCCTTGTAATGGATAGTAAATGATGAGAACATTTGCCTTCGAGCATTGATTAGCCAAAGAGCAAGTATGTAGAGTGGGGAGAAGCATGCCAATCTCAAGTGGTTGGAATTTTCTTGTATGATTTAGAAAGTGTTTTTTTAGTAGTAACTTATAGAGGTTGGACAATATTTTTTTCCTTAGATGTGTGAGAAAATTTCTAGATTATTGAATTGTTGTCTTCCTATATAAATTATGGGCAGTTTTAAACTTAGCGATTTCAAAAAACTTGAAGGAATCTGTAATTATTCCTCCTGGAAGTATTTAGTGGAGCTCATATTAACTAAGAAAGATGTTTTTCCTATAGTTGATGGAAAGGAAACACAACCATTAGATGCCCCTCAAAAATATAAGTGGGAGAAGAAAGATGTGAAGGATTGTATGATTATCTTAGTGAATCTAAGATTATCTTTCGTTATGCATGCTAGAGGTTGCAAGAAAACTAAAGAGTTGTGGAACACGTTGAAGTCCTTGTATGAATCTTCAAGCATATCATGGAAGATGTTACTCATAAACAAGTTGAATTCACGCGGGATGATAAAGGGAGAGAGTGCCTCCTTAGAACTTGACAGGGTCATAAGAGATCTTGGATCAATTGCATGATGTTGGGGATAAAATATCAAATGATGAAATGGTTCCTATTTCCTTGAATGGTTTTTCTTATGATTATGAAATCTTAATAAACAATGTTGTAGGAAGATAGAATGTGCCGTCATTTGAAGATTTGTACGAGATTTTATTGTCCAAAGAGATGAGGAATAAGGCTAAGAATGTCATAAAGAGAAAAATTATGTTGCATTATGGTCGAAGTCAAAGTAACATTCTAAGAAGTGGAAGAAGAAGAAAGGACCAAAACACTCTCGTCAAACATTTAATGTGGATGAAACTTATTCATCTAAGAGACAATTTTCCAAAGGTAGATGCTTCAATTGTAATGACAGAGGATGTTATGCAAGATAGTGTTATAAGAAGAAGCCAAGCAATAGAAAAAGATATGCTCAAACCATGGTAGGAATGAGTCTCACCAAGCTAATTATGTCTATGGAATTACTGAGTTGTCTAATAAATTAGAAAATTTCTCACCATTAGTATTTGATCTTTATTCTAATGCTTCTTGCAAAGATGCGTGGTATGTTGATTCTGGTGCAAGCAGGCTCGTGTCTCCTAACAAAAGGTTATTCATAGAAATCATAGAGAGAAATGTTGGAGAATTGGTATTTTTGGGTGATGACTGGTATCATAAGGTGAAAGGAGTAAGAACTATTCCTATTCGGATGCCAAGTGGAGGTATAACTCTCATAACGAATGTGTTGTATGTTCCTATCCAACAAAGAATTTATTTTTAGTGAGTGATGTTGTTGATAAAAAGATGAAGGTTGAATTCACCAATGGGAGCTACAACATCATATATTGTAAAGATGGAAAATCAAGTGTGCTTTCAAAAGGCATAACAAAAGGTGGATTGTATCGATTGACTACAAGTATGGATGATCATAGAGCATTGGTGCATGATATGGATAACTTATGGAGTTATGGAATAATAGATTTTTTTTATTTGAATTTGGACAACATAAGGAAGGTTCAAAAGGTGGTAATAGGTATTCCCCAATTTAATGTAAGTATAGGGTGTGTTTGTGATGCATGTGCCATTGGGAAGCATCATAGGGATCCTTTATTTCCAGTGATGAAAAATTATGAAATTAGTATACATGCTCTTCTTCATGTAGATATTGAGGCTACAAGATATTTCTCACAACCATGCACAAGGAAGAAAATAGAGAGGAGAATAATGGCACTAAATACAAGAGAATAACAATAATTGACTATAGATAAAAGGAATTGATGATAATTCAATAGTAATACATCCTTATAAAGGAAAATTGAGTTGATAGAAGACAACTTATGCTAGCTCATAAATCAGGCTTACTAAATTTGATAAACCCCCATAGATGACTAAAGCACTTTCCAAATATGTTAAGGACATCACAAATTGGCTTAATAATGAGTGATGGGAAAACATGCTAATCATTGAATATGGAGATAAAATAATGGAGGATGAGTTGACAACAAAAGATAGTAGTTTCCTAGTTGACTAGATTTTCCTTATCCACTGAAAGGCTAGAATAAAGCACAATAAAGACAAAATCTGCAGGAAGGCACAATTACGAAATATGGCAGTTAATAAAGTAGGAAGGATCTATCCAAAATCAGGACAAAGGTGCTCCTATGGTATATATGGAAAGTGTTGACCAAGTGGTGCAAGTGGATGCCAACTATCTAGGCTAGTGCATAGGAAATTAATTAGAGATGATTAAATATTGGTATCCTCGGTATGGAGTGGGCTTATAATATTCCAACACCCCCCTTTAAGTCTAAATTTATGATGTAGTTATCTAAAATAATAAGAAATATAGATGCATATAGGTGTATATAGGGCCCAACAATAAGGCTATGGCCACCCTTTACAATTATTCATGTCCAGAAAAGTGAGGAAAGAGGAAAAATCACATGGGGAAAATCCTCCCTCAAGAAAGGACAAGGCACAAAATGGAACACCATGCCTTCAACCTATATTTTTTTTCACTTGAATGAAATGGTTGAACTACTTCTGATAGAATAATTTGATGAAGAAGTTGTGAACTCCATGATCATGCGCTAGAGTGCAGCATCTGTAAGAAAGAAGAGGAGATACTCCTTCTAGTTCACCATCTGATCAAAGATGAGAATTATCTAAATGCTTCTTGCTTTTATCAGACTATGATCTGCAAACAAAATATTAAAATTAAAATAGATATGTGCATACACCTTCCCAAAGAGTAGAAAAATCAACACAATCAGCAACGCAATAAGTTCCTTGGATCGCAACAAAATGGTGAGATGACCCATGTATCTTGTTTTCAAACTATTGTAGCACCTTCCCAATTCTGAAATGAGCATGAAATGAATCTAAAATATCAGAAATATTATCATATGGAGCAACAAATACAAAATTCTTAGTGTCTCCATGAGGATATAGGGCTAGAGTAGGAAAAGGATGAGCAACTGGGGAAAACTAATGAGTGTAAAAAGATGAATGTTTGATGGGCTTGAGATCTGAACCATAGATGCTTAGATCAGATACAAAAATGTGAAACATAAGTCCAAATATGAATAATATCATGGATAACCAACCATTGAAAAATAGACAAGACTTGAAACCATTTGATACAAGTAGCATTGCATTTGAGACCAATAAGGAATCAACTAGTGAACTTGGTGTTTGTATAGTCTTAGGAGTATTCAAAGGTATGAATGATGGTATGTATGATGTCATAGCATGCATATAATATTGAAAAATTGCTTCTAAATCATAATTATAATCATTTTAATGGAGTGAGTAAGAGTTGCTTAAAGACAAGTCAGGATCTAGTGAAAAATCACAATAATTGGGAGATGAACCTTGTAGATTGATAGGTAGATTATTCAAGAAATACAATGAGATTTATGAGTATGATATTCAGAAAGTGAATCTATATCAAATATGTGAGAAAATTATTTAAATCTATCACTCAAGGCATAGTTCATATTACCTTGGGACTGCGCACTATGACAATGTTATGAGGATTCAACATGCTTCTCTAGCTCATATGGAACTTCGATGTTATGATCCTCAAGTAGATGATACATGATGTCCATATTATTCTTGAAACATTTATTCTCAGGATGAAATCCCTTGCTTCAATAAGAACACTTGCATATGCTCCATTTATTCTTGATTTTTTTTATTGAACCTTCATCAGTATGCTTTGAACTTTCATCTTCATTATCTAACTTTGGCTTCTTCTCTTTCACTATTTGCTTCTCATTTGACCTGGCATTATTAATTACTTGAAATATAAGAGAATGATCATTTCCCTTGGATATTCTAATAGCACCTATTTGGATCAATTTATTTTTCTCCTTTGTCAATGAATCAAAGAATGTGCTCAAAGAAGGCATTTTCCAATTTGAATTAGAAATCCTAGTAGCATGAAAAGCAGACACACAAATTGGGTATTGAAGACCCAATTTTGATAGGATGGAAATAATCAATTGATCTTCCTTCTTATTAATCCCACATTTCTTGAGAAATAGAACAAGTGACTTGAATTTGGTGAATAAACCCTCAATAACGTCGAAACTACTTGGACTCAATGATAATAACTCATTCTCCAACTGATGCACTCTTATCTCATCTTGTACTCTAAAGAGAGACTCAATTTTGGTCCATACTTGGTTTGGAGTGGTCCAACCCTCTAGATGAAAAATAAGATCAAGAGAAATAGAGACGCAAAGTAATCCATAGGCTTCATCCAACCTATTATGCCACTTAGCTTTCTCAACAACAACATTAGGCTCATTCGCCAAAGCTAAAGAAACTCTGTATAGTCCCTTACTACACAATAGAATGCCAATTTTGGCTTTCCATTCATGATAGTTGAAGGGATTCGAGATCATAGTTGAAGAGGAATTCATGTGAAGAAGTTGATGTGCTCAAGAAGATACTCTCTGCAACCTACACACATAAAAACTAGGAGAAAAGCTTGTAATATTAATTCAAGCTCTTCTTCAAAGAGGGATAGGAGACTGGATGCGCTCTGATGTAGAGAATTGATAGATCCTCAACTCTGTAGAACTTGACAACTTGAGAACTCTAATCTAGAACTTTATAGATTGAGAAACCTTAGTGCTTTGATACCATGTAGAAATTGAGGCTTTTAATACATTGTGAAAACGCATGATAAATATCTAGCTACAAGAGATTTCTCACAAGCATGCACAAGGAAGAAAATAGAGAGGAGAATAATGAGACTGAATACAATAGAAGAATAATAATTGAATGTTGATCAAATGAATTGATGATAATTGCAATAGTAATACATTCTAAGGGAAATTTGAGTTGCTAGAAGACAAATCATGCTAGCTTATAAATAAGGCTTACTAAATATGATAAACCCCCATAGATGAATAAAGCACTTTCCAAATATGTCAAGGACCTCATGAATTGGTTGAATTGTGAGTGAGTTTTCATGAGTGGTATAAAAGCATGCTAATCATGGAATCTGGAGATAAAATCATAGAGGATGGGTTGGCAACAAAATATAGCAGTTTCCTAGTTGACTAACTTTACCTTATCCACTGAAAGGTTGGAATAAAGAAGCATATAGACAAAATATGTAGTAGGTGCAGTTACTAAATCTGGTAGTCAATAAAGTAGGTAGTATCTATCAGGAATCAAGATAAAGGTGCTCTTGGGGTATATATGGTAATTGTTGACCAAGTGGTGCA
Source organism: Pseudotsuga menziesii (assembly GCA_001517045.1). Taxonomy (NCBI): domain Eukaryota; kingdom Viridiplantae; phylum Streptophyta; class Pinopsida; order Pinales; family Pinaceae; genus Pseudotsuga; species Pseudotsuga menziesii. The sequence goes on from LPNX011007742.1 coordinate 308,821, forward strand.
AGTGGATTCTAATTATCTAGGCTAGTGGATAGGAAATTAATCAGAAATGATTAAATATTGTTATCCTAAGTATGGAGTGGGTTTATAATATTCCAACACTTCAACCTGGATGCTAATTTTTACTTCCCTTTGAGTCATATTGTTGTGGTTTCTGCATATAAATCTATTCTTTCAAATCCCCATGAAGAAAAGTTGTCTTCACATCTAACTATTCAAGATGCAAATCTTCTATTTCCACTAGAATTAAAATAGTTCTAATTGAAGTCATTTTAACAACACTAGAAAACATTTCATCAAAATATATACCTTTCTTCTATGCAAACCCCTTTACAACAAATCTGGCCTTGTGCCTCTTTTTGCCTCCATCTTCTTCCATCAACTTGTAAACACATTTATTCTACAATGTTGTTTTTCATGCAAGAAATCGAACCAAGTCCCAAGTTTGGTTTCTTACCAAGGATTCGATCTCCTCTTTTACGCCTTACTCCCACTTCTTTATGGTTTCTACATGCATTGCTTCTTGATAACTTTATGTTTCATCAGAATCAATTAATAATAAATTATGCAATGAAGGAGAGTATCATTTAGGGGGTCTACTTAACCTAATGGATCTTTTACCAACACTTGTAGGATTTTGCGGTACCTACTATAATTATTGTTATACACTTCGATTTTCTAGCACCTTTGGAATTTCATCAAGCATTGTGTAGTTTGTGTGTTTTTTTTCCTATTTCTTTCCTTGCATTTAATCTTTGTACATGACCTTCTCATTGAATACCACATATATACTCCTAATAATTTTGTGATTTTCATAGTCCCATAAGTGATAACCAAAATCATTAAATTTGTATCCAATAAAACCTAACTTCTTGGATTTTGCATTAATCCTTGTTCTATTTTATCTTATCAATATGGACAAATTATTCACAACCAAGTGTCTTTAGAAATGAGTAGTTTACCTTTTTACCTGTCCATGCCTCCTTTGGAAAGAAACCATCCAAGGATCTTGAAGGCTCTCTATTTATTAAGTAAAGAACAATATCTATAATATCTTCCCAAAACTATAATCACAATCTTACATGAAATCTCATACTCCTTGCATACTCCATGATCTTCCTATTCATCATTTTTGACACAACATTTTCTTGTGGTGTTCCTAGAACAATCTTCTCTCTATGAATACCATGGTATGAATAGTAACTATCAAAATCCTTACTGTGGTATTCTACCTCCATTATCTGATCTGATACACTTTAACCTTTTTCCTGTCTCATTCTCAACCAAAGCTTTCTAGTTCTTAAAAATATAAAAAACGTTATATTTTTGTCAAATGCAATAAACCCAAGTTTTTCTAGTTGCATCATCAATAAAAGTAACATAATAATGGGATCCACCAAGATATGATACCTAAGATGGTACCCATACATCTGTATGCATAAGCTCTAACTTTTCACTCTTATTTTTCTTCCCAACTCTAAGAAATTTGACTCTCATATGTTTTCCATAAACACGGTGCTCATAGAAATCCAAATCAACCTGTCTCAAATATGGTAACAACTTCCTTGAGTAGATGTTGTATCTACTCCTGTAGAAGCTAAAGGGATAGAAGAGCCAACATTATTAGTACATAAATACAATGTACCTACCTTCTTTCCTTTTTCTATTAACAATGATCCTTTTGTGACCTTCGACAAATTTTGTGCAAATATAGATGTACAAATTTCACTTCCCAACCACCCTATTGAAATTATATCTCTTCTCAAATCATCAACATCCCTTACCTTTTTCATGAACCATTGGTTTCCATTCTTTAACTTTAATTGTATCTTACCCTTTCCAACAATTTTACATGGTTCACCATCACCCAAAGAAACCAGTCCAAAATCACCCTAAACATAGTCTTGAAAATATTTCCTATGGGGTGTGGCATGAAATGAATCCCCTATGCCTAATACCCAAGAATCAGTAATACTATCTAATGAAATGATTAAAACATCTTGTAACACATCACCTGCTACATTTTCTTCACGATTATTCTCTTGTTGTCCATCTCTTTGTTTTCCTTTTAGATACCTGCAATCTTTCTTCAAGTGTCCTTTCTTCCTGCAATGCTAGCACTCCAGCTTACCTAATATGGATTTCGGTTTTCCGTTCTTATACTTTTCAAAAAAAATTAATATTTCCCTCTCTCCCTTTGTCTTCCCCTATTGTCCATATTCAAGTCATTACCTAATGTCTCACTTGTGCTTTTTTGTTGCATTTCCTCACTAAGGATAAAAGCAACAACATTGTCAAACATTAAAGTTCTTGGATCAGAGAAAGAATTACTCACAACATTGACCAAGCGATTCCAACTTTATGATAATGAGCACAAAATTCAAAGAGCCCAAACCTCATCTTAAAAATTTAATCCTTCAAAACTTAATTGACTGGTGACCGTATTAAGCTCATTCAAATGGTATGCAACATACCCACCTTCTAACATATTCATATTAAATAAATGATTCATAAGAAATACCTTGTTGGAGGCCAAGAGTTTTTCATACAGTTTAGCTAGTGCCTTGATCAAATCCTTCATTGTGTTTTCTTTTGAAATGTTGAAAGCCAACAGTGTTTCTAGGCACAACTGTATTGTTCACTACGAGGAAAATAACTTGTAGTGGAGGTTATAGAGGAGATTTTTAGTGTTACAAGATTGGAAAAATTTGTCAAAAAAAATATTTGTTACAACCTTCGCCAATGGTACTAAATGTTTTGGTGGATGTTTTTACATAAATTTATTATAAATAAAAAATACTTAGTGGCCAATGGTTTTAGTGGAGAAATTTATTTGGTGCGCTTTATTAAATTATATGCACTAATGTGTACAAAATTAAAAGGAACTAGTGCATGGTTATTCCCTTGAAGACGGGTAATAATTTTTTGAGAGAAGAGGGCACGAGTATGCTAAAAACAGAGTTCGATCGATCTTTTAAAAGATCGATCGAGGAATTAATAAAGAACTCGATTGAGATTTAAAAAAAAGCTTGATCGAGGGTTTGACAAACCTTGGATCAAACTACAAAGCTCGATCAAGGGTTTATCAGACCCTCGATCGATAGCTTAAGATCGATAGAGTTATCATGCTTGATTGAGTTTTAAAGCTCAATCGAGGGAATGTGAGGATGGAATTTACAACGAAAAGGCTTCGACTTGGAAGGAGCCCGTGGAATTTGAAATCTCAATCAATCTATCGTGCTTGACCAAGCTTTATAAATGTCGGTCAAGATCTTCACCTTTAACAGGTATAATTACGAAAAACCATTAAACCTCAACTTATCTGGATGTGTATATTGCATAGGAGATTGAACAAGGACTATAGAGCGATTGTGTTGATTTGACCGAGGACTACAACTGGAAACCAATCACAACTTATTTCTACCATGGTCTCCACAGTTAGAGGTAGGAGACTTAAAACCCCTAAAAATCAGTTCTTCTATGCATTGAAAGAAAGTGTTGATTTTCATTAGAGCAAATTTGAGATCTAAAATGGGCCTCCTAATGAAAATATTAAAATAATATTTATTAATTTTGGAGGAAGAAAGACAAAAACTACTTTTTTGTTCGTATTTTCAATAGTTCTCCCTGTGTTTTTACTCAAAATTCAATCTGGATGGCTTGTTGGATACGAAATTTAATTCGGAATCCAACGAGTACCCACACTGCATACTTTTGATGAACCCCGCTACCCCAAAAACAAGAAATACCTGAAAATGTGATGATGATGTCATCATCACATTTTTTCAAGTATTTATTGTTTTTGGGGTAGCGGGGTCTGTCAAAAGTATGCAATGTGAATACTCGTTGGATGTGGAATTAAATTATGCATTCAATGACCCCTCCCGATCGAATTTTGAGTAAAAACACAGGGAGATATGTTGAAAATACAAACAAAAAATAGTTTTTTTTATGACAAATATATCAATTCAACCATTATGGTTGACTCAGTTTATATAAATTCTATTGATTCTTGAATTCCAACTCACAAGAATTTATTGTTGGCTCGTTCTCTTATAAGACCCATTTTAGACCCCAGATTTCCTCTAATGTTTAGGAATTTTGTGAAATTTGTTCAAACCCTAAAAAATTAGTTCTAACTTCTTCTATGCATTAATTGAAAGTGTTATATTTTTAACATTTTTGTCAAATTTGTTCCAAGCCCTCAAACATCAGTTCTTCTATGCATTGATTGAAATTGTTGTACTTTTTAGGAATTAATTGAAATTTCTTCAAAACCCCCCAAAAATCAAATATATGTATTGATTAAAATTGTTTTATTTTTTGAGTAATTTTAACCAAAAATTGTAATATTAGATATTTTTATTGTACATGTGTAAACCATACTTTAGTTGAAAATAAACCAGATAGATCCATTTTAAACCTGTATCTATAAATCACTAAGAGGCATCCAATTTCGATTACCAATGATCATTTAGTGACCTTCCACAAATTTTGTGTAAATATAGATATACAACCTTCACTTCCCAACTTCCATGTTGAAATTATATTTCTTCTCAAATAAGGAGTGTGCCTTACCTTTTTCAGCAACCATTGGTTTTGATTCTTTAGCTTTAATTGTATCTTACCCATTCCAACAATTTTACATGGTTCACCATCACCAAAAGAAACCAATCCAAAATCACCCTAAACATTGTCTTGAAAATATTTCCTATGGGGTGTGGCATGAAATGAAGCCCCTAAGTCTAATACCCAAGAATTAGTAATAATATATAATGAAATGATTAAAGAATCTTCTAACACATCACACACTACATTTTCTTCCTAAATATTCTCCTATTTTCCATCTCTTTATTTTAATTTTAGAGACCTACAATATTTATTCAAGTGTCTTTTCTTCCCACAGTGCTAGAACTCTAGCTTCCCTATTATGGATTTGGTTTTTCCCTTCTTATAATTTTCACAATTCCTTAGGATTTCCCATTGTCTCTTTTCCTTCCCCTATTTTCCATTGTCAAAGCATTACCTAATGTCTCACTTGTTCTTTTTTGTCGATTTCCTCGCTAAGGATAAAACCAACAACATCTTCAAACTTTAAAGTTCTCGAATCAGAGACATAATTACTCACAAGATTAAGCAAGCCATTCCAACTTTATGATAATGAGAAAAAAATTAAATATCTCTAACCTCATCATCAAAGTTTAATCCTTCAAAACTTAATTGATTTGTGACCATATTAAACTCATTCAAATGGTTCATAAGAAATTATTCATATTAAATGGTGACCATATTAAATAAATGATTCATAAGAAATACCTTGTTGAAGGCCGAGGGTATTTCATACAGTTTATCTAGTGCCTTGATCAGATCCTTCATCGTCTTTTCTTTTGAAATGTTGACAGCCACCAATGTTTCTAGGCACAACCATATTGTTCACTACAAGGAAAAGACCTTGTAGCAGAGGTCATAGAGGATATTTTTAGTGTTACAAGATTGTCAAAAAAAACCTTCGTTACAACCTCCACCAAAGGTACTAAATACTTTGGTGGAGGTTTTTATAGAAATTTATTATAAATAAAAAAATACTTAGTGGATAGAGTTTTTAGTGGAGGAATTGTTTCGGTGCACTTTATTAAATTAAATGCACTGGTGTGTGCAAAATTAAAAGGCACTAATGCATGATTGTTCCCATGAATATGGGTACACGTTTTGGAGAGCGGAGGGCATGAGTATGCTGAAAAGAGAGCTCGATCGAGGAATTAATAAAGCACTCAATCAAGGGTTTGAAAAACCTTAGATCGAACTATGGAGCTCTATCAAGTGTTTATGGAAACCCTCAAATGAGAGATTAATATTGATTGAGTTGTCATGCTTGATCGAGTTTTAAATCTTGATCGAGAGAATGTGAGGATGAAATTTACAAATCGAAAGGCATTGACTTGGAAGGGGGCCAGGGAATTTGAAAGCATAATCAAGTTGTGATGCTTGATTAAGCTTTATAAATATTGGTTGAGATATTCACCTGTAACAAGTATATGAATGGAAAAAACCAAACCTTTACTTAACTGGACACATCTGTTGCATAGGAGCTTGAATTAGGGGTATAGAGCGATTGTGTTGATTTAAACAGGGAATGAAAATTGCCACCAGCCACAACTTCTTTCTACCATGGTATCCACACTTAGAGGTAGGAAAACCAAAACCCAAAAAGTCAATTCTTCTATGCATTGAAAGCAAGTGTTGATTTTTTTAGGAATTTTGTGAATTTGTTTCAAAACCCTCAAAAATCAGTTCTAACTTCTTCTATGCATTGATTGAAGTGTTGTTTTCTTTAACTTCTTCTATGCATTGATTGAAAGTGTTGTTTTATTTTTTAAGTAATTTTAACCAAAAAATTGTAACATTAGATATTTGTATTGTACATGTGTAATACAGACTTTAGTTGAAAATAAACCCGGTGGATTTTAATTTTCAAAAGTTTTTCATGAAATTTTCCTGGGAAGGAAAATAATTTGTGTTAAATGGTATCACAAGGCAACCAATAAAGGTGATCAACTCTAATGGTATGATAACATTGTTAAAGAAAGGAAAACAAGGTGTAATTACACAATTATAATCACTAGATGTTCAAACAAGTAAGGACCCTATTTCGCCATATATCCAAAGGGACCTTAAAAATCCTTCCAAGGTATTTGAAGATATTCCAATAAGTCATGCAGCTATTCGATATTTGGACAATTCTATTAACTTAAATATGGGAAGCGTTCTTTCCAGGCCTTACAAATACCCCTACAACCAGAAGAATGAAATGGAGCACATGGTTGAAGTAGTGACAGGAAAATCTACAGTTCAAACAGTGGAAGATCACATAGAGCACCAACAAGCAGTTCTCCAAATCCCAACGATGTCACAAAACAAGGTGAAAGTGACAAGAAGATCAACATTACCATCAAAGGAGTTTTGAAGAAGCACAAATCATATGGGAACCTGAACAAATCATCAAAACAAGGACCAAACAGCTCTAAAATCATTTTATTATTGAGTACCACATTAAGTGGAAGAAATTACCACCTGTGGATTCGACATGGTAAGATGAGTCCTTCATATAGATGCATCCAATCATTGAGGACAATGATTGTCTGAAGGGGAGGAGCATGCTAAGCCCTAAATGTTGGGTGCATTCCCCCCTATAATGTGGTGTGCTACCCCCTATTTTGTGGTGTATTACATATTATTCATGTCATATTGGGTATATTAGTGGGTCTATTAGTTGTTATTGTACACCTTGGTCTCCTATATATATTAAGGAGATATTTTCATTTTATTAATCATTGTATCCTGTCTTGTTTTTTGTACTAAGTACATTGTGTAAGGAGGTTTCTCCCTCGAAGAGGACTGTTATCTACCTCTATTATTAATTATTAATGCATGTATTACTCTCTTCTTGTATATTTCTGTTCTTTTTATGCTATTTACGGGACTTGGTTGCATAACACTCTCTTCATGTGTTTTTCTCTCTCTAGCACAATTATGGGAAATATGACATGTTTCAAGTTTGGTTGTAATAATTAGACTTGTATGGTTCCGAATTGGGACCTAATGGTTGTTTATTTTAATGAAAATGTATTTGGTCATGTATATATAGATTCTACAGAAAATCATGACCCTTATCTACCCTTTGGAATTACCAGGAAAACTAGTAAATTCACTGCTTCCTCAATACATTGGCAATTTAACTAGTTTCCAGTTTTAATACCATAACTTGACTTCTGGACATTTATATTTCAATATGTAAGTTATTGCAGGTAGGAGATAATTAGGTTAACCCAACCCCACCTTCAAATCATAGATTTTAAATCCTCTAGTTCCATTTGGATTCAGTTGGAAACCAACACACTTCCTCTCTCTAGTTTTGATATTGCACTCCACTATCAATTTTGCAGTCTATCTTCAAAATGTTGAGCCTAGTGACTCCCATCATCCATTTTCTGTAGTCCAAATGTGTTTATATCCTTTCACTAAAATCCATTGGGTTTCCATGTAATTCCTGGGGAAATTTTCTCTGGTCCTTTGGTTTATCCAAAGTGGTCTTCCCAGGTGTGATGCACCCAAAAATGTGCAAGATGTCAAAATACATCCCTGAATAAACCTTCCATATAATCCTTGGGTGTCTACCAGTGGGTGATGCAGGTTTTCCTAAGCCTGTAGACTACACTAGAACCATTCCATAATAAATTTGTACATTTTTAGAGGTGTGTGGAGCAAGTTGTGAGAAGACTAGTCCCAGTTTGTTAATGTCGAGCTAGTGTAAGTGTTGATGTCAAGGTTGGATGCAAACTATTTGTGAAAAGGAGTGAATAAGGTATACATAAATCAAATAGATAATACCACATACAATACATGCACATTTACATAATATAGGCCCCAAACCATTCATCATTGGTTGCGCCATCTAAGCAAGTTGTCCATCAGTGTCTAGAGTGAAGAAATACATCTAGTTTTGGGGAATGGATTCTCTAAAGTTGTAGGTGAGTTAATAGCTCTGATTTTCAGATTAGAGATATTACAAGTCTCCTTCCATTCAATATGGAATATCTATTTTTATTGTGAGTGTTGAACCAATGTTCTTAACTATTCTTCAATATGCAATATATCTAGTTTTTTAAATGAAGTTGCTTTCTACATACAAGAATATTAACATATGTTGTGATTTTGATAAACTGGTGTGGGTAGGTTAATGAAAGGCATGTTCAAGTAATTACAAAACCTTATTTGACTCCAAGGTATGGCACTCAGAGTTCAAGGATCCACATGCATTCACATAGATACAATTCTAAGAAGGATAGTCCCAAGGTTAAGTGACACAAACATTCATGGTTATCACATCATTTCTTTTTTAACACACCTACAAGACAGTTCAAAATGCATAAGGTTTCTAGTTTTCATTGGTTGTTGGTTTATTCAACAATTTGGTTCTGTTGCTGCATTGTAGGTATTGTTTTCAGTGATATTAAAGAAGAATCTAGAACTCCAAAAGTAGATGCCATGTTCATCCTAAGAGAAAACCCAAGGGAACATTTTATTCAATCGCTTGCCTATGTTGCATGAAAACCAAACACAAAAATGAAGGAAGTGGACACACCTATTAATGATAATGGCGAAATATCAGGATTCACTTTCAAATGTATAGTGTGGATCCCATTAGTTTTGATAATAATTGGACTGTAATTTTATGCTTCTTAATTGGCCTTTAATTACAAATCATAGTCCAATTGGATTTACGTGATGTTTATAATATGATGGATATCTAGGGATTTGATGTTTACACTGCTCATTTGTTTTCTTGGGTGGGTAGAAACTCGTCTAAGTACATGTATGCTGAAACACTACTTTTTATTTTTATTTTGGATCAATATATAATCCTCTTTAATACATAAAAGAAGATAAATTTTGTGAGACAACACTTCCATGATGGGATATTGATTGAAAATATATCATTCATTCTTGGATGTAACATGTTAACATGTAGGTGCTTGATGCATATGATTAGTCTTGTTTTCAAATTTCATAGTCAAAATGGCATACCTATGTTAAGAAATCGGGTGTAATTATTGTATATCATGCTCGAGAGCCTTTAAACCATTTTTATTTTTTATTAATCTCATTTGGTCCATTAATATACTCAAATTAATTTATTTGAGCTTTATATACTCTGCACTAAAAGCTTAAACATATCATGTAGATGCTTTAACCTCCCTCCCCTTATAGCTTGAAGATGTTAATTTCTCATTTCACCTCAACTAGGTCTATAATTTATCTATTGTCTTTTACTGCTTTGGTAGTCGTTGTCTTACTTTATGTTGAAATAGTTTTTTTTTCTATTTCTTTTAGATGGAGTTGTCATTTGGAATGTGAATGTTTAAAAGCTAAAATGCATTATTGAAAAGAAAGCTCTATGAAACCAGTTCCTATAATATGCATGTTTTACTTTTTTTTCTTTCCAGTTTTGTAATTCAACATCTGAAATGCATTATTGACAAGCAACCTCTATGTAATCAATTTCTATAAATTGCATGTTCAGATGAATACCTTGTTTTCTTGTTGTATCTTAGAGTTTGTTGTGCCAAGTTCCAACCTTTCACATCCTTGATTTTTTGTACTTTCAAATTTTGTGTGGCGATGATGATACCATGTCAAAGTGGGTATGAGTCAACAAGTGTTATTATCCCAATGATATCCCACAAATGGTCCACCATTTTACACCACCAGAAAAAGATGAGGTCTGATTTTAGTTTCCTTCACATTTACATGTGGAAAAATGTTGATAGAAGATTTTTAAGAATAACGGTACATGAGAAGTACGTTGAGTTTGTTCCTGCTTATGATTTCTTTTAGTTTTGGTTTCTATTACCTAATGTGGAAGTTGATCAGTGTTTCACTTCTATTATGGGTTATGGGTTGCTTGTAAGCTTAACAACCGGAGAGCGGATCACATGCAAGGAGAGAACAATCCAAGGTAAATCGAGAACCACCATGTCATCCCAATGCTTTATCGACAACCTCTAGTGTGGATATTCTCAATCCATTGGTATCTGAAATTTGTTTATGTATGCAGTTTCTTGTTGATGCCTGGAAAATTCCTAGGTACTGACAGTAGGCATTATCCCCAGCAAGCAATCCCAACTAGATCGTTCACCATTTGGTGTGGGGAACCAATCTGGTTAGCGGCCCGACTACTGTAGAATTAAAGTGTTTAAGTCTGTTTTACCGATTGCGTCCCAGTCCACCCTTTATGTCTTTTATGTTTTAAGGGATGAAATGAAAGTGCCTAAACTAAATGCAAGTGATTGACAAACAAGAACCTCACAAGTGATTTGCGTAGGTCCTTACCTCTCGTCTTACATAAATCTTGCTCCTCAATCACTTCTAAATTAAACTAATCTAATCTATCCTATCCCCACGGGGAGAAAAAAATGAATGGAAAAGAGTAATGTACTGTAATACTGCATATTGGATTATACAGGTAGCCATTCGAATTCCACACACATAATTACAACAGAAAAATAAACAAAGATAGCTTTGTTATGTTAAAACATTCATTACTCCATATATGCATGAGATTTCAAATAGAAAGCAAAATCATTCATCATTGCAGAAATAATTCATTAGTTCAGAACAATATCACAGTTCCATAGAAGCTAAATAAGAATTAATTCAACATTGGCACTCCATACAATCCATGTAAAACAATGTGTAGTCTAACTCCAGAAAAAAATTGTGGTTCTTTATTTATAGAAAAAGTAGTTCTTCATACAAATAACTCAGCATGCTTGCACTAGTGAAATTCCTTTCTATTCTATCTTCTACTCCTCTTTATAGTACTATTACAAAGGGCTCTTTGATTACCCTGACCTTTCGACTTCCCTGACTCTTCGACTTCAAAATTTTGTCCTCTAGTGCCTTGCACTAGGAAAATTGAAATAAATAAAACAAATTACATAAAGTGTCAAAATATGGAAAATACAAAATCTTAAGTGGACTAGCTGGTATTTCAATGAATTCACCCCATGCATTAGCTTACTTAGTTATAGTTCTGTAGTCTACTAGCTCCAACAGTCTCATAATTATCTCATGCACACCCAGCTGTGATTCTACTTCTGTTAACTTTGGTGGGGTCAATCTCAACAAGACAATATAATTGCTAACAGAGGCTTGTGCAACCCATATTTTTACAACTTCCTCACTAATGTCTTCAATTTTTTGGATGCTCTGTTTGACTTCGTGCAATCTATCCTAGAGATTATTCTAACTCTACCTTCAAACCTTTTGTAGTCTTTTGCAGCAAGTGTTCAGGAAATGTTGAGTTGGCTTCCACCCAAGTCAGTTGGCTCTAAACCATTTTCACAACCTTTAACAGTCTTGTTTTGAAATCAATCGACACTGCTAAAATTTATTTCAACCTTGTCTTTGCGTGCTTGATTTTATATATTTCCTCTGCAAATTTTAATAGGACTTGGTGAATATTCCTCCGGATCAAGAAATGTTGATCATGAAAAGAAGTGATGTCAAGTTGTCTTTCAGTGGCTGTCTTTAACTGAGTCTGCAATGATTGGTTATGTACCTCCAACTCCTCTGCTTGGGTTCTCATATCCTCTATTTGTTTTTTTGATGTAGATATCTGAGATTCTAATTCCAAAATCTTTCTTTCATGGTCCTTCTTCTCTCCTTCCATGATTGTAACTGAAAGCGCCAATGCATCCTTTTCTAATTCTAAATATTGGTGAGCCTTTTGAAGCTTTTCAAATTCCAAGAGTGTAGCCTCATGCTTTCTCTTTGACTCTTATCCTTCTACTCTTTCCTTTACCAGAGTGTCCTTCATCTTAAGCATTCTTTCCTTATAATGTCCAGCATCTTCTACCAACTTGTTAACGTTATCTGCATTAACTTGCGCAGCTGCTACGCTTACCATTTCTAGGAATTGAGGATCCACATTTGTTCCTTGTATGAAATTATTTTTAGTCACCATGAACACATTGGGTTGATCACCTATTTTTAACCTCTTTTATGATCTTGTAACAATGGTTTTCTTGTTCTTGTCAAAGGATATTGTGTCTAGGCTGGCCAATGCATGTTTCTTGGATGGAGTGAAAGGTACCAATCCAAGATCTGCAAGAGGATAGTGGCCTCCTGTCATTGTATCACCGGATGGGGAAGGAATATCTATCATATTATCTTGGGCTGTGTCCTGCTTCAAAATCTCTTTGTCTTTGTCTTCTTGTTCCTTCCTTCTCAGCTCTTCAGTTGCTTTCTCTACTTCTTCTCTTGCTCTTTCAGTTGATTCATTTTGTATCCTTTATTCCTCTTCCCTTTTCCTCTTAGATTATTTGGATAATTGTTTCTAAGCTTCTTCTACTAGGATACGAGCTTCTTATTCACTCTTTCTTGCAACCTCTTCTTGTAGTTTCTGGGCTTCTTCCTCACATTTCCTAGCAACTTCTTCCTATTGCTTATGTTTCTTTGTGGTGTTGCTGCTGCCTTTTCCTCCACTGGTGTTGATCTGATTTTTGAACCATTTATTCAAGGCATTTGTATTGCAGGAATTTCTGTATATCTCCTCATCTCTGTCAAAATTATGGGAGTATTCAAAATGTAGTCCTACAAGCGCACTATGTTTTGCAACCTTGTCATAGGATTCATTCCTGTGGAAACATTTTCCCTCGAAATGGAAACCTTCTAGATCTCTTACAAAATCTGGTGCACTTTTTCCTGTGTGAATTTATAGCTACCAAAGAAGAACATAAGTGGTGGGTAAACTACTTTCTTCATGTCAAATAAGAAATTTCCAAACCCATCCATAAACAATTGTCTCATTGCCTCCTTATGGACTACGTTGTCCATGGCATATCTCGGTAGAAATGAAGGAGCTTGGGATCCTCCATACATCCTTAGATACATACCCTCCTTGGAGATATAGTAGTCTCCATATTCACATATCATCTCCATTGCACCTTCAGACATGCAATTACACTCTTTGTAGAAATTGGAGTACTTGTGTGCCCACAGAATTTGGTAGGCAGCGTAGATGGGAGTCTTGGTGTGAGTCCAAGTACATTTTAGCTTTGGGAATCAATGTATGCATAAAATACAATCAATCAAATAAGAACCCATGTAAAATTCTGATTTCCTTTGCATCCAGCCTCCTTGTGCAGCAGCTATGCCTGATGACAAGTTGTTTGCTACAATACCTTCCCAATTAAAGATGGTGCCTTACATAAACACATGGTATATCAATGGGATCCAACTCATCTTGTAGAATTTCCCATTCGCCTGGCCAAATATTTTGTTTAACATTAGGGCTATGATCGTGTAGGGAGTGCATAAACTGGTAGTTTCGTACTTGCAAGTGGGTTCCTGGCGTAGTTTCTTTCCTGGTACCATCATCCACTTAGCACATTCAAATACATCTAAATTTACATTTCTCACACATTCATCAGTCATCAGAGTCTTGGGGCGGGTAGTTTTCAAGACTTGGTTATATATACAGGGGTGAAGGAATAAAAGGCTTGTCCTTATGTGTTTGAAATGATCATATTAGATGCATCTGTCCGAGGTAGGATCCATCCGATTACCTTGGCACAAGGGAAAATCTCGGGGCGTGTGGCTACCTTTGTGATACCTGATTTTCTTATGTTTACATATAAATGTACATCTTCTAATCTCGAATCCAGGACATTTTGGTCCTTGATCATGTGATATATTTTCCCCCACTGAAACTCCAGTTCAAATCCTGTGAAGGATTTCGTGTCTTCATAAGTGATTTCCATTATGGGAAAAACCTCCAAATATTTGTCCTCCTCAGTGATCTTGGCCTTCTTATTTCCAATCTTCTTCGACATATTATGATGTTAAGACTAAAACTGCAGCATGGAAACAACAAGAAATGTCTTAGCCATAGCAACATGCATTATGATTAACATGAAATAAATAACTAAAATGAGAAGCAAAGACATCAATGTTAAGATTGCAATATATCAATGAAAAGTTCAAATAACAAATCATGGTTTCTTTCAAATAGATAAGATTATGGTCAATGTTTATTATGATGGAGAATAACAAATATGCATTTACCAATTCATACATGGCCAATCAAAAGTAACTCTATGATGTAGAGCAATCACTCCCACGGGCTGTCCAAGAATTTACACTTGCAACTAGGGTACATATTAAAACTTTAAATGAATACAGTAGTACAAGTGCATGTGTTGTTTTAGGAGTTTTACTAATGGTTCTAACTGTTTAGGCTAACTGTTTTCATATTGTTTACAATTTTTGTCCATTAGGATTTAAAACCTTAAAACAATGACAAATATCCTCATGGGCTCTCTTCCAAGGTAAGAAAACAACCAGTAATCGTGGCAAAGGTTTTATGACCCGAATTCGAAAGCATCTGATGGGAAACTAAAACCCTAGCTTGAACCAAAGAAACTCGTGAAAACATCTTAAACCACAGTGCCGGCCACGAGGAAAAAACATACCGCCTGAAAAGAAAAACCCTAGGCCAAACTTCGAAGTGCAGCGGTTCACTAACCGTGAATCCGTCCACTGCTCCCCTATCACCGCACTGAAAAGCAAACCAAAAAAGGCATAGTCGGTGAAACACTCGACCCGCCATAACTCTATCAACAAAACCCCACAACAGGATTTGAACCCAAAATCTGATGACACAATTCGACGTCGTCTGACATTTTGCACAGATGTGTCAGACAGTAATCAATCATCAGAATGCTGATAACAGAATATTTATAGAGCCATCGAATATCTAACATAAGCGAGTCGAATTTTTGACCCTGGTAGTGTCGGATCATCGACGTCTGCGAAAGCAACACTAGCGGATATCCGACACTGACGTGTCGGATATCCGACGGGGAACCGACACTACCAAGGCGGTTTGTCGATGTCTGTGAAAGCAAAACTGGCAGTTATCTGACACTGATGCGTTAGATATCCGACAGGTGGTTTATAAAAAAAAATATAATAGATAATACTATATAATAAGAAATGACTCATTTTCATTTTGGACAGTCTGTTTAAAGGTTTTTGTGAATTAAGAGTAGGTCCGGTAGACATGGAAGACAACTCTGTTGACCCATGGAAACAAGAGCTGAACATCTTCTCCTCACTGGAAATTACCAATATACCGTCCCCGGACACAGTGCAGAACACGCTAGAAAATTTGACAGCTGGAAGTGAGAGCAAGGTTCCGGTTTCTCCGCCAGATGAAGAGCTGCTAGTTGTGTTCGCAGCACGGCCATTGAACCCTGCCTTAGGAGGAGGCCCATACTCATTATTCCAACCTTATAACACAGTTGCAGCAACCATTTTCATCTAACTTCCCCAAGCGGAACCACAAGGAACCCCAAACAGGGAAATCGATAGTTCAGTGTCACAGGGAGCACGCACAGGAGAAGCCGCCGAACAATTGAACTCCAGGAAACGAAATAATCAGTGTTTAAATCCATATAGAAGTTATTTTGACATAAATTGTGGAGTTTGGTGCACCATGGAAGAAGTAATGGAGATGGACGGATTAACCCTAATCGGGAAAATCAGAGGAAGAAACCCCACACTGGGGAAAATGAAGGAATGGGCCAAGAAAAATTGGACAGGGATTGAAGGTGAAGGCTCGGTTATTAGTTCTCTTGCAAATGGATGGTTCAGCTTCCTGTTCAGATGCAGAGAGGATGCAGACCTCATACGCAGCAGAGTGTGGACACATGGGAAAACCCTGTTTCATCTAAAGCAGTGGACCTCCTTGTTCGATGCAAAAACATAGCAACTAGATAAAATACCAGTCTGGGTTCACCTGCTAGGACTACCATTGGAATTCTGAAACCTAGCTTGGCTTAGTGAAATTGGGAATGAGCTAGGGACTTTCATTGAAGCATACCTCTCATTTCAGCAGACGGAAATAAAAAAGGTAGTCAGGATCCTAGTCTCTTTGAACATCAGAACCAGTCTTCCTGAATCCTTTAATTTTGTATGGAAAAACAAGCAAAAAAGACAGCTATTGGACTATGGAGGGCTCCCGTTTCGATGTCACAAATGTCATGAAACAAGACATTTGGAAAGAAACTGTCCAAACTTTGTTCCCTCAACAACTGGAAGAAGGAAGTGGGTTAGGAGAACAGAGGCCCCGAGCTCCAAAGAAACTGATCTGAACATAGCTTCAAAAGAAAATCCTCTCAAGTAGGAGGGCACAGAACAACCATTGGATCAACTTGAAAGAGCAGGAGCAATAGCAGCAGAAGGGCCTCCTCAACAGATGGAATAGCATCCGATCACATCTCCCTCGCCGGGTATGAACACTTCTTCCCTTAGCAATCAATTGAATGATTTATCTTTGAATGGCTCGCCCACCCCTTCCACCATAACAAATTAATTGGCAACTCATTCCTCCTCTATTTGTTTCCATGTTCGTTCAAGGGACGTTCCAATCCCTCAAAAACCAAAAATACCTACAAAAGGACTAGGGGTAAATGCCAGGATCACATCCAAAGGGAAAGGGAGAGGAAGATCATCTCACCTCTCTATGCCCCAGAGCATTGCGCTCAGGGATCAGGAAAGTGGCAGACAAACAACCATTTTTGGGGCACTTAGAGCGGTGCAAACCCCAGAGGGGGTGCCCAAATGAAATTTGTCTCCCTAAAATACAGGGGTCTGGAAAGCACCTGGAAAAATCTTTCCCTAAAAAGGATGATGGAGGTTCTATCACCAGAAGTCATCCTTCCACAAGAGACAATGGGTCAAGAGATGGAAGTTGAAACTAGTTTAACATCACTTCTTCCGCAATACTCTTTCACAACGCAAAGTACCATCGGTCACTCTGGAGGTCTAGCAATTGGATGGAAGAAAACAAGCATTCGGTGCACAAACTCAAGAGGTGCTTGCTTATATCTAAATCAAAGTCATTTTTTTCAAATTTCTTTGGGCCTAGGAACTGGAACCAACAGCTATGCAAAACTCATGTCATTGAAATTACTTCTCTTTTTTGCCAATGAAAGAAATTGCAGACACAAGTATATGGTGACTCAATGGTGGTTATAAAGTGGACGAATAAGATATAGAAATGTAGAACTACTTCTCTAGATGCATTATTTGAAGAGACAACCCATTCTCTCTCATTCTTTGAATCAATCTCTTTCACTCATGTTTACAGGGAGCGAAATAAGGAGGCAGACGGGCTCTCAAAGAAGGGTCTGACATTGCAATGGGGTGAATGGAAAATTTTGGAAACACAAGACTCCAAGGCCACGGAATATCCACACAGGCCTTTTATAAATCCATCACTCTAAAACTTTTTGTAAATTTGAAATATATTTTTTAAAGCATAGCACAAAATCATTCTTTTATGAATGGATGCTTTACTGAATTGTTTACTGATTTTTTTTTCCTGCCATTGACTAAATTAATGTTTTAATGAATGAGTTAATGAATGGTTTTTTCAACCTATTGAATGATTGAATGGTTTAATGAATGTTTTAAATAATGATTTAATGAAAGCATTTTTCAACGATTGAGTGAAATAATTTGCATTGTAGATGCATTGTTATTTGCTTTGTGAAATAGTGAGATAAATTGTTATTTGCAAGTATAGGCATTGGGTTTGGGGAGTTGAGAGTGATGTGAGGTGGGGGAGGGGCCACAAGAGCTTCCACCTTCACGTGGTTGGTCCTGTTTAGTAGAGAATATTAAATTATTCTTGAAACAGAGAGGAGCTCAATGAATGGTAAGGAAGAATACATTAAAAAACATCTATTTCTATATTTTTACTGTGTAATTTTCACTATTGATATTTGACTCCTCCATTGGAACTTGTTACAGATAGCGTTGAGAAACATTTCCATAGTTAAGAGGCAAGAAATGGAGTTTTGATTAGATCGATGGCCTTATATACATAGTATTTTTAGTTATCCATGTTTTATCAGGTGATATATTCTTAACACTTAATTTACTTGAATAGTTGAATAGTATTGTAATTTACATTGTAATAGAATTGTATTTATTTAGATTGTTTTTTTTATTTTCATAAACAAACATAAATATATTTGATGGGTCCTAACATGAAACTATTGCAACAGGACAAAAAATGAAGTATGTTGAATGATGTTTTGAAAGGTAAAGCATAAGAAGACAGTGTGAAGATCCAGAAGTCAAGGTATAAATATGTTTTCTTTTGTTTGATTGAGTTGTGTATTGGGTATTTATGCATGTGCACACACATACATTTAGTTGATGATGATGATTACCATACATAGAGGCGAAAAAAAATCACTAGAGGCAAGAATATAGACTATATAAACGTTCTACAAGTTAGGCAAGGGTCTTTTGACATCCTTGACATTTCTACATTGTTAGGTTCATCATTAAACCAAAAAGTTTGGAGTTGTTCCAAAACAAGAAAATTCTGCTTTGAAAAATCTATCTGTTGAAACAACCTGACAAGTGTTTATGAAGTGCACATAGGCACTCGAAACACATTCCTGGTGAGAAAGAAGGTCATAGTGCTTTAGTATTTCACATTGTGCACCTCTCAACATATTTGGTTTTTTTTCTCTAGTTTCTCTTGAAAGATAAATGCTTTCCAAAATGGCTTCAAACCCATTTTTCATTTTTCAACCACCCTTACCAAATTGCATCCCTAGCTACAAATATTTTTCCAGATCAATGTTGCAAGTTTCATCTTGGGATATATCACTGACGGCCCATATATACACATATTGAAAATATTAGGGAAAATGTCAAGGAAAATTTTAGTAGGCATAAACTTGGACCTGAAAAACTCGGAAAATATCAGCAAGCATAATTTTGGAACTGAAAAACACAGAAAATACCAAAAACATCAAGAACAATAGAAAACTTTAAAGCTCAATAAATTTTTGGAAATATTGGGAGAAATTGGATATATTTGCAACATTGTTGTAGATATTGATCTGATGCATTGACGTGAAATATTTTTCATTGTAGACATGTGTACATTCTTGGGTGTTAGGTTTAATCCCAATAATACCCACTCTCACAAACTAACAAAAACTTTCATTTAAACTCTACTTCTTGAACCAACTTAACTTAGAAACTACACTCCATGATTTCTTTGCTCCTATGTTTTGAGGTGGAATGTTGGATTCCCCAAAAATTTACTTTGAATAACCTTAAAAAAAAATCCATTACATTTTAGGTTATGGGATAACGGTGGTATCACATTGGGATAACACCTCTTGTGGGATGCATGAGAACCTCAAAATCCTCCAACAAATCCGTGCAACTGAAAAGTGTAAAATTTTTCTTCCTCAATATCTTTTCTACCAAGTGACTTGTCTTCATTTTTCTATATTTTCATATGATACATATCAATGGATCTCAAGTGAGTTGACCCCTAAAATTTGAACGTGGGAACCTAAATTCATTCATACTATTTTTTTGTCATTACAATTTGACATTGAGAACTAGACATGACTTAGAGAAGTGGTGGAATAAATACTGGCCTTGGGATGGAAAACTTGAACTCTAGGATTAAGACTCGGAAAATCAAAACAATAAACAATTCTTGTCACAAGAATTTAGTTTCATATGCATCCATTTATTTAAATATGAGCTCAAAAATTAAAAATATTGGCATGAGTAAAAAATGTCAAAGGAATCTCTATTTGTCAGCTCAATACTAAGTATGTTGCTAGATTTAGGCGTTTTCGGATTCTGCACAAAAGAACTTTAGGTATATGGGAGAAACCTTATATTTAGTATCCATAATCTTCTCTGTGACAGTCACAGATCTAAAATCTTTTCATAAATCTCGAGGATTAGATTCCTCTTCAGGAACCTAACCATGCATTCATCAAATGCTTATTCATTTCGCGTTGTTAAATTGCCATGGTTTGTTGGATTATGGACTCTAATCTAATCCACAGAGTCCTACATTTCCTTATTTTTCAATGTTGAATTTTGTCATGTTTGATGCATTTTGATAAGCAAAGTCCTAACATATTTTCCATGAGTCACTTCATGTACAGGTGAGATCCACTCATTAACTTTTAAATCAACTTTTCCAACAAGACCATACCCATCATCTATTGTTCCCCTAGATCCTTCACACATTTATGAAGAATGGGAAGCTCATGATCAAATTGGAACTTGTAGAAATATAATTTCAACAGTCTCTATGCCACCGTCCTTGTAATGCATATGATTCAATAGCATATTGTAGCTAAGATGGAAGGAACTATTCAAAGGATCAACATTTCCTTTAACCACTAGTTTTGTAATGGATGTCTCCATTTATTGGATTGGTGAGGTATTCTTCATAGGACAAACTTCATTACTTTTAGCAGGTGATGATAGCATGGTCAAGTGGTGGGATGTCATGATCCAGGTATTGGAGTAATTATGTTTTGTTGATTTTCTTTTGAAATAATTTCTAAATTTTCAACACTGTAGAGCATATTGCCCACTAGTATTCACAGGTCAATTAATTCCTCTTTTGTGTTTATACATTAAGAGTTACTAAATATAGAAGGGAATAAAGACTATGTTCGTTGTGGTGCAGCAAGTCTATAGATTGTTGATTTATGGCGTGATTGGGATTTATGGTCATATGCATCTAGTTGGAGTCATTATTTGATTTAGTTTACTTTCTTTACAATTTTTCAAATGGATAGGCATACATGTTCATATGACCAAACAGTACAACTATGCGACTTGTGCAACTCAAAGACTGCCTTGTAATTGAAGGTTTTTTTGCCACATAGATGTTTGTTTTTTAATACAAATGATGATTTTTCATTAGCATAAAAAGAAACCATTATATAAGATTTTTTTGGTATATACCTCGCTAGTTTATTTAAGTCTTTTTTTTATATATACATCGCTAGTTTATTTAAGTCTTTTTATATAGTTTCTTTAAGTCTTTTTGGTATATACCTCGCATGAGAGCACTAGAACGGAAATTATGGCTCTAGGTGCACAATTTGGGAAATTCAAATATCATGGGATGGGATAGTAAAGAATTTTAAGAGCAAGATGCTTCTAAATCACTCAAGACTAATGATATGGAACATGCTAAATTGAATGTCCTAGAGGCTCGGGTTGCAGCATGGGAGGAGGCAGAGTAGGCTAAATACATGGCCATGTGATTCTCTTGTAAGCCTATTCTTTTAGATTGTCTTTCTCTTTGTATTTTCAACTCCCTTTTATAATGCACACTGTCTGAGTTTAGTTTATGTATACCGGCGACTCATATAATACCTTCACCAAGATAGAGATTGCTTCTTGTGATAATACTCTTGATGATTTGTGACATGGCTATTTTGGTTTTAACGATTGTACATTTCTCCTTCTGCAGATATAAACATGAAGAAATCAAAATACAAGCTTGAGAAAGTAATCAAAAAATAAAAGCAGAAGCTGAAATGAAGAGAATAGAGGTATACTCTCCCTGCCTCCTAACTTTCATGTATCAGCTTATGAAAACCTTAGTTCTTTTGCAGTTATAATCAAACATTGTGAATGGTGGAAGATTTCATCCAATATGTAAGAATGGTCTTAGTACTAATTCTAGACAGGCTCAATCGATGGCATCATTTGCAACATGAGAGTAAGGTAAGAGAATACTACCAATAAATGACCATAATCTAAAAAATATCAATAACTTGACTAGCTTATTTTCCTTACTTATAGTCTCTTCACTTGTGTACATACCTGGACTTGAGCACAATTTCATCCAATAATAACGTTATATAGGGTGCATTGCCTACTTTATCCCACTAAATCATACATATGCTTCAGAGTAAATTCATAGATGGATTCTTTTGTAACGTAATGGTAGGGTAAGAGAATACTATCAATCGACAATTGGTGAGTTCCAATAACTCCAAATGAATCCATGACTTGAAATTCTGTGACTTGGAACAGAATTTTGGTTTACCCATTTGTTTGCTATTGTTTAAGCATGCATTGGCATGTTCACAAAATCCTTTTCTTAAAGATAAGAGTTCCGATTTTCGTGGGCATGTTTTTCTTTATGATATGAATTCTTCTACTCTGTTGAAAACCAAGTTCTTTCCAATGGTGTGTTCATTACTGAGCTGGACATGATATTAAGATGCCCACAAGGGCTTCCTGCTAGAATATAATGAATTTCATCCCTTTGGGCAATTTTGGTGAACCCACATACCTTCAGCAACTAAGCCAAACGAAGTGTAGTCTCTGTACTGCAGCCCTTCTGAGTAGTATTCACAATGAATTTTTCTCATTATCCTACACGCTGTCTGAAGATGAACTTTATACGATTAAATGCCTTGTTTTTTTTTTGAATTTTTGTCTGACTAAATGCTTAGTGTTTCTTTGAGGGTATGTTATCTCTTCACAACAGAACTAGGAAGAACAAAGTTTCAATTTGTTTCATTTCTTATGTTATACAAATGGCCTTAACCCTAGAAATGGTTATGGTTTGTTTGCTCAGATGTATTTCTGTTTGTTTCATGGTAGATCAGAATTGTGCTGTAAAACTTGCAATAGTTCGAGCAAGCCTCAGACTTTGTTACGGAGAGAAATTCCTATGGCTTGGGGTGCCACAACAGACAGCTAGACTCCAGAAATCAATCTTTCCCAATATGCAATAGAAATAAAAACATCTAACACTAAAGGATCGAACCTCGTACCTTATTCCGGATGGTTGAAGTAGATCCCCGTTGAGCTTTCCAATCTTCAGCTTGAATTGTTATAGCACGTCCTCAACAACAAGTAAACAATACAAGCATACTATATTTCATGGTGTTAGATCTATTCTAGCATATATAATCAATAATGTATGAGCATTTGACATATTCCAATGGATACAATATTCATTCAAATACACATTACTGGATAGGAAAAGATATTGCTATTAATATGAATCAGAGATTACAAGTGACAACCTCTGACGGCATGTCTGCAAACCAGAGAAACTGAATCCCCCACTTGGGCCTCCACCACCTCAATCCTCCATCACTCCGATAGCAAGCTTACTAGCAAAATGCAAGCTTGGGAAGAACACAACAGTGCTCTAAGGGACAAAGGGATGCAGACTCAAGCATAAGTTCTGGCAACAATGGACTATAGTTTCGGTACTCTCAATTCTCTCTTATGCTTTCAATGTCTCAAGGGTTCCTTATATAGCTTTTCAAAGTGATACTGAAAGGTCGAATCCGTGCGATCTCAAGGCATATGGAAGGCCAGGAGTCATATGAGTCAGATCCAAGTTAAGGAACGCTCCAAAGGATTTTGGATTATGTACACATCCCGATGTACGCGACTATAGAGGGAATATCCGCGTATGTACACGGTTATCAAGGAAAATGCCGCGTATATCATTTTTCTAAGGTTTTTAGGGATGGTCAATGATACATCAAAAGACAACAAGTGGTCCATAGGGGCTAATGAGTCTGCAGCGGGACAGGGGAAGGCCATACAATGTGTGATTCACCTAGTGTGGTTAAATCCGCTATAACAGACTTTACCAAAAAATTACCTTGCAAAATTTCCGTACCTAAAGCCAAAGCAAGCCTCTATATGTTGTGCAGCCCCTCAAGGAGAGTTTCTCGAAGTATTTAGACTAAAATATAAAATTCTTTGTCACAAATGACAAAGGATCTTGCATATCACATTAAAATGGTGTCTACAGTCCTTTGAAGATAGTTGTTGTCAAATTAAATGACTCACTTTATTGATGGTATACTATTTCTTCACAGTATAATTTAACAAGAATTGCAGTATTACTTCTGGATTTGTTCTTGCGGGAAACGCCCAATTCCATACAAGGGAAAAAAGGGTGGAGAAAACTATTGTAGAGGTTTCTCAAAGGGCCATAGACATAATCTATAATGTGAAATCTTCTTTGAAGACAATGCAGGATCAGTTGCGACCAAGGGTTTGACGTATATTTGTTATTGATTTTGCAGAAATATTGTAACTATCGTTCTTGTATCCGTCAGTTTGGCTCTTGTGATTTTTGCAATAGGTATTTATTTTAACTCAAAGTAGTATATTGTCTATCCTGTTTTTTAAGATTTAATTCCTCAATATGTTTTAACGGACAACCCGATTTTAGTACAATGTTTCTTCAAGATCCCTTGATAAAATATATTAAGGAAGGTGAGCATGACTTGTTATGTAATTCTTCTATTGCAGTGGTGCCAGAACCAGAAGAAAGAACGTGGTGGGATGAAGATACAATTATTGTGAGTGACGATGAAGAGAGTTTACATGATGAAGATGATTGTAGTTATGATGATAGAGACTTGGGAGCCGACCATAGTGCTAATTCCAAGTCAGTTGTTTCCTGGTGCCTCGGTGTAGTCAGATCGATCTCTTCATCCTTGGGAAAATAAGAGCTCTAACAGGGGAATCCTAAGGATACTTTAACACAGAAATCCATTGTTTGTTTTTGAATCTTTATATGACTGTTTGCTGCACTTTTATGCTGTGGAAACCTTAGCCTCTTGTCCTGTAAAAGAAAAAAATCCAAACGCTGATCTCTAATTCTTATTGGTTGAATACTAAATTTGGGAGATTTTCAATGAATTGATGACTAAGCATTGCAGGTGGATGGATGCCAATCTTTTATGTTTGCACTATTTTTCTATTAGTTGAATTAAAGGCTTTGGCAAGGAAGTAGAGGTGATTCTGAAACTGATCTTTTGCTGTCAATACTTTGAATTTGAAAATGATCTTTTGCTGATCTCAATACTTTAATTTGTAATTTATACGGGGTTTAAAATCCTGCATGTTGTACCTGTACCTGCATCGTCCACTGTATTTTTCTTTCAAAACAATTTCCATCCTATCCCATGTCGATTTTTATCAAGAATTCAGATATATAAGAACACATACACTGATTTATACAGATATATAGAAGGCTTTATACATTGATTTGAGGTGTTCATAGATTTCAATGGCAAGCATGAGGATGGTGTTTGGAATCCTTTTGATGATTGCAGCAGCATTTTGTGATGTTGTGCAAGGACTGGGAGTGAATTGGGGTACAATTTCCACGCACCCACTTCCTCCATACATCGTAGTGCAGCTGCTGAGAGACAATGGTATCAAGAAAGTGAAGCTGTTTGATGCAAATCTTGACACCATGAGGGCTCTGGCACTCAGCAACCTCAAAGTCATGGTGGCCATTCTGAATGAGATGCTCGAGGTGTTGACCCTGGATTCTCAAGCTACTGACAACTGGGTTTCCATAAATGTGACCAGATATACTTTTCCTAGCGGGGTTAATATCAAGTAAGACGTCCCATATTTATCATTTAATCTCATTTGTGTTTAATTTTCAGATCTGTGTTTAGATTGGATTGAACTTGTGGGTGCGTAATTGTTGGGCTTGTAAGTAATGGGTCTTGAGTTTTATCCATTAAGGTAATACCATTTCTCAGCTCTGAACTACACATGATTTAGATTTTTGAAGTAGATAGTAAGTACCGTATTAGGAAATATTTGCAAGTATGTGTGTATTTCTAATCTGAACTTGCATCCCTCACTGTACAGTTTTGCATTCTTGTTTTTATTTCAAGTTCTTAAAGCCATTCTTGTATATCTTTTGGCCCTTATATGATCCACTTCTGCATTCCAAACACCCTTTCTCTGTGTAGTTGTGGCTTCTCCTGAATGTAAAGGTAGTTTTTGATCCCTTGTAAGTAGATTATATCAGTTTTTGGACTGGAAGGTTTTACAAAGCTTACAGTCTTTAGTTTCATGATAAAGTAGTTCGTAACAAAGTTAGAGTGTTAAGAAGCTTCATACATCCAAAGTACAGAGCATATAATATATATATAAGCTCATTTGAGTTATACAGTGAAACTACTATCCAATATATATATATATATATATATATATATATATATGGTTGTTGAGTACGAGAAAGATAAAAAAGAGTTAGTCTAATAAAGTTTTCACGGTAGTCATATAATTGCTTTTGTCAAAATAAATACTTCTTCAAACCATATATATGATTCTAAGTGGAAAGAACGCATTCAGGACTAGCTGTCAGACCATTTTTTCCTATCAAATTCCAAATCCCCTTATACCTTTTTTTAGGATGTGGAGTAGACTTTTTTTGAAGAATGTGGAAAGCTTATATGTCACAGAAACAAGAATTCTAAGTGCAGGATGGAAGATGATGGGTTCTGATCAAATCAGGACTAAGATTGCATGAGATAACTAAGATTGCATATTTCTACACCGTTCCTCGATCCCATAAATATTTTTTGAAATGGACAATTTCGGGACCAAAACTTGTAAAGTAGAAAAGTTATTGGGTTGTTGGTTTGCCATTCCATACTTCTGGTCACTGTTCTTGTCACAAGTGTCAAATATATTATTATTCGTACATGAACAAGTCTTTATAATTGTTTACAGCGCTGTGGTAATAAGATTATTATTATTGTTTCTAATTTTATTTTTATGATAATGGTATAGTAAAACCTTAATCATACATTTTGGTCATTAAAACTCGATGGTAAACCTAGCTTAGCTTAGCTTGCAACACGGCGTTGTTATTGCACCCCTAGGTACAATTTATAGTTAGTTAAATATGTCTTTCTAATGTTCATTAGTTAATCTTTGTTTTTTTTTCCGACATCCTTCTGACACTCCGGTAAACTCATCCAACGGCGGTGGCATGACTCCAACTCTTCCACCCATTGGACGACCGACGGTTCAAATGTCGGACCGCATCGGAAGGCCGACTCTTCTAGTGTTTGCTGGAGTTGATTAGCCAACACTTGCTAGATAAAAATACCGACGACAACGCCATTCATCCGACACTTATGTCCATCGTAGTTCTAATGCTTCAAGGGTCAGACGACGTCGGATTTTCGACGGTTTATGCAATTTTGATTGGCACTTTGGAAGGAAATACGATTGAAAATGTGACACAATGGTATGTCGAATCTTCGACTCACATTAGTCGCATGTCGAAGATCCGACGTTACACCACCGACGGCAAAAAAAATGTGTATGTGTCGAAAAGGCAACAGATAAGTGTCGAATTTTAGACATGCAAGGTCTCGGATTTTGGGGTAAATTTTTGTAGTGCCCCATCGGTTTGATAGGACCATATCCATGGCTTGGAAGACCAAATCAAATGCAACAACAAAGGGATATAAAATTGATCATGTCCGGGCTAGAATGCTAGGAAAAACTCAACGATGCCAAGGTTTCTATTGTAACCCAACTTGGGAAAATTCTCAACGGTCGGTTCGTCAAAATGAATACCCTACGGGCTAGGTTGGCCTTTTAAAACCATGGCCTCAAATAGTGACAAAAAAAAACCTATCACCATAACCTTAAACCCCTGAAAATTTGTTTTCTTAATATTTTAACACAATAAAGCATGAGATAAGTTTTAGGCCTACCTAGAAAATGCATATGCAAGTATGGTGCTCAACGAAACAATCCACAGGCTCCAAGTGGAAAATGGCAACTGGATGTGTCTAAAATAGGAAGATGGTAACAGTCCATAAAAACTCCACCATGCTTATCTATAAAAATATATTGAAACAAGGATGAATGTGGTCGATGGGGTAATAAAGTCGTACGGGTGAAAATGGTGTTTTGGTGCCTAAACTCGTTGAAAAATTTCTCACCGAACACATCAATGCTAAATTTTGAGTTTCCTGCGATAGTATCGGCTGAAATGTATGGGTTTCACTGACACCATCGGAAAGAAATCATCAAATGACTCCAATAACAACTGTTGACAAATCTTGCAAAAAAGCTTCAATGAAAAGACGTCTATTACAAACCTTAATTTCTGCCGAACACATCAGCTGAAAACCGGGAGTCCTACCGAAGAAAGGATGTCGGCAAAACTCAAACAAAGGTTCTGTAGACCAGTTGTCGACAAGGAAAGTTATGTTTTTGTTGATGGTGTCTATGAAAAATACTGAGTCATGTCGATACTATCGGTTAAACTTGACAAGATCTTCTGATTATCTTAAAATATTTCTCCGATGACAAACATCAATAAGCTGGGAAAACGAGTATCGTCAATAGTGTCGGCTCCAAATCATGAGTTTTTCCAATGCGGTCGGCCTTAACTCGCCAAAAAGTTCCAATAAATATTTATGTTGTGGGAAAAAAAATAGTTATAGAACATCAAACGGAAAGACTGATTTCTTCCGACGTGTCGACTCAACTCGACGAGTTCTTTCGACACGTCGGAAGAAAAATCTGAGTTATAACTTAGTGAAAATGACTTTTTTTTTCAGTGAAAAAACTAAGTCATGGAATAAAAAATAAAGAAAAAAATTAGTCAAAGGAAGGATAAAAACTAAAATTCTAAGGGGCCCTAAAATCATAAAAAAAAATTGGGGAAGTGGTTGTAGCAGCAACAGTTCCCAGGATTGTTGATTCATGGGAGTTATGGGGCACCATCCCAAGCCTACATGAAATATGAATCCCTTCTCCTCATGGGATTAGGCATTGGAGATACCCTCTTCATAAGCGTTGTGAAGGACATTTTCAACAACATGGAACTAAAGGATGAAGAAAGTGATCACCTGGAGAACGGATCAAAACATAAGAAAAAAAGATTCAACACAAATTGTGCATATTTATATTGGGTTACCGGAGAGAAAGGTTTGTTTTGCATGGTTCAAGGGAGTCATGAATGGAGTGGAATATATTGATGACAAAAGAATCATAGAGCTTCATAACTACTTCACCAATGTTTTTTGGGAGGGAGATGCTATATCTACATTGATTTCCTTGCTTTAAGCTCTCAATCATCCAGAGCATGGTGTAGACATTGTATTAGGCACAAGAGTAAAGAATCTGAGCAATTTTATTAACAAGATTGGAATTAAAAACTAATGAGATTTTGGAATACATGGGTTTAGTATTTTGGTTAAGGATCCATATAATATAGTGGGTACCTTTCCAATCCCTAGTTCGGTCTTTTTTGTTAAAGAAATGTAAATGCAGAAGATATTATATTTTGTATTATTATTTTTATTACCACTTTCAAAGATTTTATTCCTCCAGTTAGGGATGTCATTGATGTAATTGGCCATGTAAAGTCTTGAGGGAAATCCTATGTTGTAATTTGGGTCAGTATTAACCACTAAAGTATTATTAAAATGTATCTTTTAGTCTTCCATGGCAAGTTGGCCCTAGAAGCAAAGAGAATTCGTCCCAATTGGGTTTAGGCCTCTCAGTTGATCTATATAAATAGGAGAGACGCCTTCCTCATTTGGACAATTAGAACACTCAATCAGTTGCACTAGAGAGAGAAGATACGAGCCATCTGGAGGAGAGGAAGTAGTCTAATCTTGTTATTGGGTCTTACACTGTTCTTGGGCGAAGTATATAAAGAGTAATTTTTGATGGGTTTTCCCTACGATGGTTTCCCAGAATAAATATGTGTGTTCTCTTTTTTCTGTTGCGCTTGTTATTCTTTCAAAGATCCAATTTTTTGGTATAAAAAATTTTAAAATCTTAACATGGTATCAGAGCTAACCTGAAAGAAGACATTGTGCAACAGCTCATCAGGAAATATAAAAATCTAGGGTTTACTATTCTGGATACCTCCCTCCACATATCAGATGAAAAATAAGGTCCACTCAATTCTCCCTGGGAGGGCATATCTTTCTGTCGGTGCAGTTTTCATTTTGAGGATTTTCACTTTTTGACCTAACACTGCTATTAGGAGAAAATATGGCATTATATTTTTCAAGATTCTTTCCTCAGATTCCAGAAAATCAAGACACAATATATATTTTCTTGGGGAGGCACATATTTTCCTCTTCTCATATCCCTAAGTGATCACAATTGGAAAATTAGGGTTTCCTAGCCAAACCCTAGGTCATCCTGAAGTTGGTTCCAGAAAATGTCCTTAAACTGGTAAGTACTGTCTCCTATATTTCCATTTGAGGTTCTCTTTATTTAAAGATGACAAGTAGTACCAATATTGATGAAAATATTAATGGAGCAGAGAACTTAAGAGCATGGAAGTACATAATCATGCTTATCCTTAAAGAACATGACCTAGATGGCTTTATCAAGGAACATGTCAAGGAACTAGAAGGAGAAGAGGAAAAGGCCAAACACAAAAAGGATATGATCAAAGTGAAAAGGATAATTACTAACTCTATCAAGGATCATTTGATATCCCATGTATATTCAAAGAACACTCCTAAATAAATTCTCAATGCACTAACTAATATGTTTGAAGGTAAGAACATCAATAGGAGAATGACCTTGAGGAACCAACTCAAGGGTGTAAAGATACAGAATTCAAAAACCATACAATCATATTTCTATAGAGTATCTCATATCAAACACAGTTGGAAGCGATTGGTGATATGGTTGAAGAAGAATAAGTGGTGATGACTACTCTGAATAGTCTCTCTAGAGAATGGGATTCATTCATTAGAGGAATATGTTCTAGAAGAAAACTAACCAAATTCAGCAAACTATGGGAAGAATGTGTACAAGAAGAAGGAAGGATAATCAACAAAGAAGAGAATCTAAATGGAAATGAATATCATGCTCTATCTACACACACCAAGAATGGAATATTCAAAAGGAAGACTCAAGGTTCATCTCCCATAAGATCACCTAACTCCAAGAATAAATCCAGAAGGGATTACACATCTTTTGAATGTTACTCATGCCATAATATGGGACACATTTCTAGATATTATCCTCTTAACAAAGATCAGTCTAAGAAGAAGAACCAGAAGTACCATGCCTATGCAAATGAAGAGAATGAATCAGACAAGGAAAGGATCACATAGAATGAATACTCTAGTGAAGAGTATGTCCTAATTTCAGCTCTCACAGGAGCAATCACTCATGGAAGTGACACTTGGCTTATAAAAAGTGGTGTTTCCAAGCATATGACAGGACATAAGGATTCACTCTATTGTCTTATCCAAAAAGACTATTATCACAAGGTATAACTTGGAGATGACTACCAAGACCCCATCAAAGGAATGGGAGAAGCATATTACAAATTAAGAACTAAAAAACTCATCAATATGAAAGAAGTATTATATGTTCCAGGTTTAAAGAATAATATTCTTTCCATCTCGGATCTAGATAAGAAAGGGTTTAGACTTGATTTTGTAGATGGTGAATTCCTTATGTGGTTGAAAGAGAAAACAATAAATGATGCTACTGTAAATCAATATAAAAATTGAAAGGACACACATATTCAGCTCTTACAGCTTGCACTATTAGTCCATGTGAACTATGGCATAGAATACTTGCTCATGTAAACTGCAAAGCATTACCAATTGTGAGAAAGGCAGTCACAGGCCTACCAGAGATCCAAATCGATCATGAAGGAGTATGTAAAGGTTGTGCTCAAGGAAAGAACACCAAGGATCCATTTCCAAGTAGTAGCAACAAATCAAAGGGGATCTTGGAAATTGTACACTGAGATGTGTACTGCAAATCGATGTCAACGACTTCCTTAAGTGGGTATGTATATTGTGTCTCCTTTATTTATGATTACTCTCATAAGACTTGGATATACTTCTTAAAAATAAAAGATGAATTACTTGGAAAATTCAAGGAATTTAAGGTTCTTGTGGAGAATCTATCTGAAAAGAATATCAAGATCTTAATATCAAATAATGGAGGAGAATTCACTTCAAATGAATTCAAGGACTTTTGCAAAGAATTTGGGATTAGGAGGGAGCTTACAACACCCTATAATCCACAACAAAATCGAGTAGCTGAAAGAAAGAATAGATCCATCATGGAAGCAGTCAAAGCAATGATCCATGATCAAGATATGCAGATGCATATATCGATAGAAGTAGCAAGAACCGCAGTCTATGTCCACTACTAAAAAT
This sequence comes from Pseudotsuga menziesii, assembly GCA_001517045.1. Classification (NCBI taxonomy): domain Eukaryota; kingdom Viridiplantae; phylum Streptophyta; class Pinopsida; order Pinales; family Pinaceae; genus Pseudotsuga; species Pseudotsuga menziesii. The sequence goes on from LPNX011007742.1 coordinate 341,217, forward strand.
CTTGAAGTAAACCACCTAAATATATTTGGTTGTCACGTATACCTATATGTTCCAAAAGAGAAAAGATCAAATTTGGACCCTTCAAGAAAGAAGTGAATATTTGCTGGATACAGTGAACAATCAAAAGATTATAGAATTTATATTCCAATATTCCACTAGATCGAGTATTGAATTGAGCACATAGATCTGTGGACAAACACACAACTCACAAGATAGATCACACAATTTACTCAGCAATTGAAGAATGAAACAGTGCCAAAATGGCTTGCAACTATGAATGTTTTCATTAATAAAAAAGTAATTAGATAATAATTACAATGAAGTACAATGGCTAAATAGCCACAAGCAATTTGAATCCACATGAGGAAATTTGAATTTATTAGACTCTACTTGACTGTAGGTAACTAAGACCTTGTCTAAATCATTATTGGAGGATTCAATAGTTAACTGACATTGTCTAAATCATTATAGGAGTTCCTCAGAGTTGTAAAACACAACTCAAGCGTTTAATTCAGTGTTGACTAAGGCTTACTGACTGTGGTAGGTGAGGAATGCATCCCTCCTGCATGCATCCATGCAAACCTAGCGCTAACTGAATGTAGAGGACTAGAACTGAATGTAACTGACTCCTAACTTAGCTTGACTAGTCACCAACTCAACTCAACTTACCTTGGTTGGTATCGACACTCCCAATGGCTCCTAAATTGTAGAGATTGGTCTAGGAGGCTCCTAAACTTATGCATCCAAGTGAAATCAGTGGTAGTAGGCCTCAATTAGTTTTCCCCACACTTTAGAAACTGAAACATGTGCCCCAATTAGGCCAAGTGGACCCAATGGTGCTAGTGACTAAAAATAGACTGGATGGACTCCCTATTTAGACATGACTCCTGATTTAGACATATGACCAAATTGGACAAGGGAGGATTAATAATCCTAACACCCCCCCTGAATGCTAACTTGGGACAATCTGTGGGCCCTGGTAACTAAGGCTATAGGTCACCCATTGCATCAAGTAAATTAAATTAATTGCTCAATACAAGGAGCTGGGGAAAAAACCACATGGGAAAAAATCTCCCCCTCTAACTAGGCAGATAGAATCAGGATTCAAGTTTGAAAAACTTGAAAATGTGCTGTTGCAATCTCTATGATGTAGCAGAGCAGAATGCATGATGTTTTGTGCACAGGTATCCTAGGGCCTGACATGTAGACTTCTCCTTCTTTTCCCAAAATGATGATGGAAGGAAGGAGGAATGTAACCTTTGTCTCTTGCTGGACGAAGAGGTGTATGATCAGCTCTATTCTTCTTAATGTAGTGAGACTGACCCCTTTCCATGTAGCATCTTACAGGGAGTCTATTGCATCTCTCTAAAGGAGGTAAGATTGCATGACATAACACAAGGGTCTTTCCCTTATGAGTGTCAGATGGGTTTCTAGTCATCTTCCTAGTTTCCAGTTTGGAAGTAGGGACTGGATCTAGATCTGAATCACCCTGAATCACAATCTCATAAACGTATACAACTAGATCTCCAATACTAGTGGAAGCAGCAAAAGAAATAGATGAAATGATTTTACCTTCCCTTGCAAGTGGTTGTTGAGAGTGCACTGGTTCTGAAAATGGCATGAAGTGTGAGGACTCATATGCCTTGGAGGCATGATTTGCAACACCCTTCACTATGATGTTTCTAGTAGAGATATTTGTGATCTCCACTGAGTTAGGACCAAATATCACTCACTTTGGAGGGCCAGTATGAGTCATTTGGTATACAGATAACAAGTTTGAATCTAGGGGGGGAACATAGAGCACATCTTTGAACCTTCCATGTTCAAGCTTAATAGAGCCCTTCCCTTTGGTTTAAAATCTATTGTTATTTCCCAGCTAAATAATAGGACCATCAAAAGACTGTAAAGAGGATAATTATTCTCTGGATGCAACCATATGATTGGAAGCTCCGGAATCAATGAGGAATGCATGTGTTGTTGAGCAACTGGCCTTCAATGCATTACCTCTTTCAAAGCAATCTTTTGTGTATTCTATGTGTTCAGCCTTCCTTGCACTAGCAGGTGTATTAATGTTATGTTTCTTTAGAAGAAGAGTCATTTCATCAATTTGTCTTCTCATGCAGGAGCTATCTGGATGAAAGACCTTTCCACAGTAGGAACAAAGGGTCTTCCCTTTGCCATTCTTCTTGCTTCTCTTCAAACCTGAAGGCTTATTTGACTTCTCTTTCTTCATAGGAGACTCATCACTTTGCTTTCCTTTATCATTCACTACCTTACCTCCTCTTGCAACCATTACTTGATCTTTGGAACATCGAATGATCCCCATTTGGATCAACTTGTCATGCTCATGAGTGAGAGATTCAATGAAGCTGTTAAGAGTGGGAATCTTCCGGTTTGGGGTAGTGAGCTTCACTGAATGAAAGGTTGACACAAAGACTGAATAGTATACACCAAGTTTTGAGAGGATGGCAAGAATAAGTTGATCATCCTCCTTTTCAACCTTGCACAGCTTCAATTCGAACACCAAGCTCTTGAATCTTGTAAAGAAGTCATTTATTGTTTCAAAATTGGATGGATGAAGGGAGATCAACTCATTCTTGAGATGATGGACCCTCAGATCATCCTTCTTATCAAATAATGAAGCAAGCTTATCCCATACCTCCTTGGGAGTCTTCAATCCTTTGATGTGGAAAAGAAGATCTTGAGAGATTGAGAGGCACAAGAATCCATATGCTGCATCAAGCCTATTGAAATATTTTTCTTTGTCATGATGATTAAGAACTAGCTATGCCTCTATATTCATTGTGAGCCTGAAAAGTTGTTTGGAGCGAAGATGCATCTCCATGTCCTCCTTCCACTGGTGGTAATTGAAAGGAGTGAGAGGCTCTATTGGAGAGACCATTTTGAAGAATATTTAGTTGTTGTAGCGAATGCAGTGAGGAGAAAGAGTTGTTATTAGAGAATGCAATGAGAAGAACTGATAACCTGTAAATCACACAATCAAATAGATAAAATAAGGTCAACTACCTGCACATTTCAGGTTTTCATCACTCCCATCATAATTGATCAATCAAGCTTGATCAACAATTTGTTAACTTGGGGTATTAAGTGGTAAACCTTCTGCTTCTGGTGTAGAGTAGGAATGGAGAAAATTGCTTAAAAAAAATGATCCAGCTGGAGATCTAAGGAGGAGAGGTTCCTTGTTCATCAAGGATCTGATACCATATTAAATTAAGCACATATATTTGTGGACAAACACACAAGCCACAAGATAGATCACACAATTTACTCAGCAATTGAAGAATGAAACAGTGCAAAAATGGCTTGCAACTGTGAATGCTTTCATTAATCAAAAAGTTATTAGATAATAATTACAATGAAGTATAATGGCTAAATAGCTTAATCAATTTGAATCAACATGAGGAAATTCGAATTGATTAGACTCTACTTGACTGTAGGTAGCTAAGACCTTGTCTAAATCATTTTCAGAGGACTCAATAGTTAATTGACCTTGTCTAAATCATTATCGGAGTTTGTTGGAGTTCTAAAACACAACTCAAGTGTCTAATTCAGTGTTAACCAAGGCTAACTGACTGTGGTAGGTGAGGAATGCACCCTTCCTGCATGCAACCATGCAAACCTAGTGCTAACTGAATGTAGGGGACTAGAACTGAATGTAACCGACTCCTAACTTAGCTTGACTAGTCACCAACTCAACTCAACTGGCCTTGGTTGGTATCAGCACTCCCAGTGGCTCCTAAATTGTAGGGATTGGTATAGGAGGTTCCTAAACTGATGCATGCAAGTGCAATCAGTGGTAGTAGGCCTCAATTAGTGTTCCCCACACTTTAGTAACTGAAACATGTGCCCCAATTAGTCCAAGTGGACCCAATGGTGATAGTGACTAAAAATAGACTGGATGGACTCCCAATTTAGACATGACTCCTAATTTAGACATATGACCAAATTGGACAAGGGAGGATTAATAATCCTAACATCAAGATCAATAGAGATGTTGCATTTGATGCAGATGCATCCTTCACCAAATCCATAAAGACCTTGCAAATGAGGATCATAAATAAGAGAAGGAGGCTCCTAGAGCCACGAAAGTTATGAGACCACCAATTAGAGATATTGAAGAAGCTCATATACAAGAATATCATGGCCTTGCGAAACCTCAAGGACTTATTGAAACACCCCATAAGATGATCTCAACAAAAAGAAGACCAGCTTGGGTTTGTGATGTAATCAAGGAAGCAGAAAGATGGGGTGCACCAAAAGGAAGCAAAAGACAAAGAATCCATTCAAACTTTGTGGCACTAATGAGCAATCTTGTTGATGAAGAACCCACATGTTTTGAAGAATCCTCAAAGAAGAAGGAATGGAGGCAGGCCCTGATCAAAGAATACCAGTCAATAATAAAGAATGATGTTTGGGATGTGGTGCCAAGACCAAAGGACAAATCAGTAGTTTCTTCAAAATGGATTTTCAAGACAAAGCATTCAGCAATGGTAGTATTGAAAAGTTTAAAGAAAGATTTGTCGCACAAGGTTTTCATAGTAGGAAGGAATTTATTATTAAGAAACTTTTGCACGAGTAAAAATATATACTTCTATTAGAAATGTCCTTACCTTGGAAGCCAAGATGAAATGGAAACTACATCAAATGGATGTGAAAACAACTTTCCTAAATGGATTCATAGAAGAAGAAGTGTACATTGAAAAACCACCAGGATTTGAAACACAAGACAAGGAAGAATATGTATGTAGACTAAAGAAATCTCTATATGGGTTAAAACAAGCACCCGGAGCATGGTATGGAAGGATTGATGGATTCCTAATGAATTTGGGCTTTACCAAGAGTAAAGTTGATTCCAACCTTTATTATAAGGTTGAAGATGATGGATTTATGATATTACTATTGTATGTAGATGATTTATTCTTGAAAGGAGATGCTCATCAATGAATGTAAGAAGAAACTTGCAACAAAATTTGAGATGAAATACCTTAGCACAATCCATTATTTCCTAGGTCTTGAAGTATGGTAGTTTCCTGATGAGATTTTCCTGAACCAAGGAAAGTACATAGTAGATATTTTGAAGAGATTTGGGATGTTATATTGCAAATCAATTAACACTCCTATGGTGACCAACCTGAATCTACTGAATGATGATTCTTCAGAAAGAGTAGATGTCACATTATATAGACAAATTATTGGCTCACTAATGTATTTATTAACAAATACAAGACCATATATATGTTTTGTTGTGAACACCTTGAGTATATGGTGGAGCCCCAACATGTTCATATAGTTGAAGCAAAACATGTGATGAGGTAACTGAAAGGTACACTGGACTATGGACTCAAATACATCCAACAGTGAGTTCAAATTATGTGGCTATACTGATTTAGATTGGGTAAAAAGTGTTGAAGATAGAAAGATCACTTCAAGATGTTGTTTCAGTTTGGTATTAGGTGTGATCTCATGGATTAGCAGAAAGTAAGAAAGTGTTTCCCTCAATACAGCCAAGGATGAGTGCATTGCAACATGTTCAGCCTGTAGTGAAGCAGTATGGGTTCACAAACTATTGGCAGGATTGTTTGATACCGAGATGGATGCAACTAAGAGCTATTGTGACAACCGGAGATGCATCAAGTTGACAGAGAATTCGGTGCTTCATGATAAGTCAAAGCATATAGAGATAAAGTATCGCTATATTCTGTACATGGTGCATAGAGGAGCTATGAAGCTCCAGTATGTTCCTACAAAGGAACAAGTTGCTGATGTGTTGAATAAGCCTCTGCCTCATGTAAAGTTTGAACATTTTCGAGACAAGATTGGTGTAGTCTGAAAGGACCTCCCTGAAAAAAGGGAGTGATGATGAGACTGTTATTGAGGACCAGACAATAGTAATGTGCTAGTACAAGGTCAGCCTACCTAAGATGTTGATGAGATTTGACTTTCACTTATGGATGATAGTATCATTTTTTAGGATGGTTCTATTGACAAGAACACTCTCTTGAGAGTGGTCCTAGCACTAACACACTGAGGGTGATCTGCGATGATAGTACTCTCTTATAGAGAGCAATCCTACATTCACTTGTAGGATGGTTCCATATACAAGAACACTCTCTTGAGAGTGGTCCTAGCACGAACAAGCTAAGGATGGTCTATGATGATAGTACTCTCTTCTGAAGATTGATCCTACATTCACTTGTAGGATGGTTCCATGGACAAGAACATTGTATTGAGAGTGTTCCTAGCATTGATAGGCTGAGGACAATCTATGTTTATTGAGTGGTCCTCTCTTAGTACGGTTTCATGGACAAGAATAATCTATCGAGAGTGGTCCTAGCAATGATAGGTTGAGGATGGTTTGGGTTGATTGAGTGGTCCTATATGAGTACAATTGTGTGGATAAGAACACTCTATTGAGAGTGGTCCTAGCACTAATAGGATGAGTATAGTCCGCATTGATTGAGAGGTCCTCTCTAAGGACGGTTTCATGGAAAAGAACACTCTATTGAGATTAGTCCCAAAACTCATAGGCTAGGGACACTCCGCGTTGATTGAGTGTTCCTCTATGAGGACAGTTTCATGGATAAGAACACTCTATTGAGAGTGGTCCTAGCACTGATAGGATGGGGATGGTCTGCGTTGATTGAGTGGTCCTCTCTGTGGATGGTTCCATGGATAAGAACTCTCTCTTGAGAGTGGTCCTAGCACTGATAGGCTAAGGATGGTCCGCGATTATTGGCCTTGCATTTACTTGTGGATGATTTCTTGTATTCAGTTGCAAATGATGATATTCCAACATTTAATTATGTTGTGGGTGATTCATCTCAGTATTTACATACTAATAGTGCAGGTGATGCTCGAGATGATGACATAGAAGATGATGATCGAGATGATGATGCTCGAGATTATGCTAGAGATGATTCTCAAGAGATGATGATCCTCAAGATGATTCCATAGACAATGCTCGAGAGATGATTATGTTCGAGATGATGCGCGAGATGATACCAGATGACAGAGATGTCTGTGATGATGATGTTCCATGGATGATGATGATGTTGATGTAATTGTGAAAACTTCCTATGACATATAGATTCACCAGTCAGTTGTACAGACGTGTTGTATTGTATAATACCCTCCTTGTTAAGAGGGAGTGTTAAAGAAATGTAACTGCGGAAGATATTCTATTTTGTATTATTATTGTTATTACCCCTTTCGAAGATGTTGTTCCTCCAATTAGGGATGTCATTAATGTGATTGGTCATGTAAAGTCTTGATGTAAATCCTTCATTGTAAGTCGGGTCATTAGTACCCACTAAAGTATTATTAAAATGCAGTTTTGAGTCTTCTAAGGAAAGTTGGCCCTGGAAGCAAGGAGAATTCGGCCTAGTTGGGTTATTAGGCCTCTCAGTTGATCTGTATAAATAGGAGAGGTGCCTTCCTCATTTGGACAAGTAGAATACTCAAGCAGTTGCACTAGAGAGAGAAGAGACAGTCAATCTAGAGGAGACAAAGCATTCTAGTATTGTTATTGGATCTTACACTGTTCTTGGGTGAAGTCTATATAGAGGAAGTTTTGCTAGGTTTTTCCCTACAAGGGTTTCCCAGGATAAATATTTTTGTTATCTATTGTTTTGTTGTGCTTGTTATTCTTTGAGAGATCCTTTAATTTTGGTATAACAACTTTTAAAATATTAACATTTTGGTTGGTGAAGGATCCATAGTAGTTACTTAGTAGAAAATCCCTATTTAATTTTTTGCTAAGTATCTATACAACGATAGTGGGTACCTTGATTACTACTCAGGTTTGGAATTTTTTCCTATCCATCTATATAATGATAGTGGGTGCCTATCTAAGACTAAATTTTGGTCTTTTGGTTAAGGATCCATATCCATGTGTGATTAGTTTCAAACAATTTTTTTAATGAATTTATTATATTCAAAACTACCGTGGATTGCGATTTTGATGTCAATCTTGCAGGTAGAATCCCATTTTTCCAATCCAAACTTGAGGAACATGTTCAAGATATTTGGAGTTACTCACAAAGAAGGGGCTAGTTGTATAGCTCAGTTAATCGAATTTAAGCTTGTAGTTGGTATCTTGTTGAAGGTTCTTATGCAATGACAAAAGAAGGTTATACAAACTAATTCTCTACTTTTTAATTTGATCAAAACACATGATAAGCACACCCCCTTTTGTAAAAAATCTACTTCTGCACTATAAATCAGACTGAAACAACATAAACATGAAAATTATAAATTATGTAAGCCTTTCAAAGCTAAAAATTTTCTATTTATTCTGCTAACATTAAGCCTTATGTTGTTGAATGTTTTTTGAAGCCATGAGAATTCTATGCTTCTCCAAAAATTCCTCAGCTATTCAAGCAGATCTTGATGGTATGAGGTTTTGATAGATGATATCAAATAGTAAGGTGACATCCACAAGCTTACTCAATTTGTAGCTTCCCTTTAATTTATCTCATTTTTTGAAGTTTTCTAATTTGAGATCTACTCAAGTGTGGTTTTCTTTTTATTTTCTAGATCCATGACTTTTCTTTGTCAATCCTTGGTTGAAACTTATGTTCATGATAGAATGACAAATATCATAGAATTAATTTGTAAGCTACATTTTGAACATTATGAAATTATTGTATTTTATATAGTATAAATAACTTTTTTATTTACCTTCTTTCTATAGTAAAGGTGTTTTTGAGATGAATACATGAGAGAAGATAAGCAGTATGAATTTACACAACTAGATATGGAGGTGGGTTTCACACCATTGGATGACACGCTAAAGCTCAATGAGGATCTGTAAGACGTGTGGGTACTTGTTTAACATGTATTTTTTTTAGAACAAATGTATCTAGTTGGACATGTTTCTAATGCTTTTATATTGTATTTATGTTTATAAAGTAGAATGATTATTGCAGGTTTTTCATTAGATTCAAGGGATTGAACTTCCTGTTCCTTTTCTAAGGTTAACATATGTTGATGCATCACCATGGATCGATAGACCATACCTCCGCTTCAAGATGGAGTTGGTAAATGCAAGTTCCTATGTAAAAAATATAAAGAGATTATACAAGTGTAATGTTTAAGGTTTTTGAAGCAATCCACAAAATTTACTTTAAATAACTTCATTTAACATATATTTAAGATTATTCTTGAAGGATAAATATAAAAAACAAACAGAGATTCCATTACCATGTGAATGAAAAATGTTCATGAGAATATTTCATGCAGAACGTGTGCTAATAATTATCTTAGAACAATTGTTTTCCCTTCAATATACAACCAAACTATATATGATCAAGTCTTATTGTGCCACTATTAATTTCTCGTGGAAGAATAAAAATGAAATTTATGTTTACCTAAACTTATTTTTTTAGTGTGAACCTTGATTCCTTTATTTAAGGGTGCTAGCTCAATGGAAGAGCACCTGACTTACATGCAGGAAGTTGGTGGTTCGATTCCTCCATGTCCTATCTACAGAAATCAATACCTAATTAAATGACCAGTTACAACAACCGATAATTAAATAAATGACTAGTTAACAACAATCAATGACTAAATAAATGGGTAGTTAATTGCACTTAATGGCTAGCTAAATGACTAATTAACTGAAATCAATGACTAAATAAATGACTAGTTAACAACAATCAATGACTTAATAAATGGCTAGTTAACAACAATCAATGACTAAATATACGACCAAATTGACCAATTAGAACAACCAATAACTGACTAAAAAAATTTAATCACATATTTAGTCACCTTATAAGTGACTAGAAATAAATGACTATTAGTCACATGACTAAATTTAGTCATTTATCTGCAAATTTTAGTAGTTTTTTAGTCATTCTTTCCACTTTTTCTACTAGTGCATGCCATATCTCAACAACTCTTCTATTTTCTCAACTGGACCATAATTTGTTTCTTGTAAGTTTTATACCCCATCAGAAATCATAGATTTAATTCTCCTTAATTATAAAATAAGAGAAGTAATACAACATAGATAGTTACAAAATCCACAATTAATATTTTATATGCCAACATATACTCACATCCCATACTTAACCCAATGTCAATTGATTCTTTTGATGGCTCTTCTTTGTATCTTAGCACGTGTTTGAAGAATGGATAATTTTAGGGGCTATTTATAGCCAATGGTCTATATTAAAGGGGTGACAAGAATTTAATGTGCTATTTTTTAATATGGAAAGGATTTTTTCAACTAAAATATATTTTCCCAATATTTACTAGAAAAAAAATAAAGCCAAAATGAATAGACTCTTGTATATTAATAAGGAAAATGAAAAAAAACTATTTTCGCCCTAGTAATATCTCCCTCCAATCTATCTTTCGCCCCCAATTTCTAGAGAAAAATCTATTGAAATCACTCCTTCGCTCCTAATTTTCAGTAATGGAGGCTCCCAAGGGTTATTTCACCCTCCATTTTCCTTGTAATTCAAGAATATGGTTGCATTTGCATGTAAGTTTAGTCAATTTCACGTGATACCTTCTTTGAGCCCTTGATTTCTAGTATTGGAGGGAAATCAAGGGCTTTTTTTTATATATATAAAGGCTACAATGATTCATGGTTCACTCCCTTTGGATTGCGCTTACAGGGTGAAGGTTCTAGTTGATGTGATTCCACTTTTCATTCTCAATCTTTACATTTTAATCTTCACATAGCATGTCCATTACTGAAAGCTCAGATCTTGAAGGGGAATGCTACACATGCATGTTATCAGAGAATACAAACTTGCATCACACTTTTTATCCAATAATTAATGTGGTATACCTTTTAGCATGCTATTTATCCATAGTTACAATTGATTGTTATATTGTAAATTTACCTTTTATCATGGTTTCTTTTTTAGGCTTATTGAATTCTAGGGAACTCTTGATTCTTAGGGCTCATTACATGTCATTAGGGTTTTATCATATCCCAGGAGTATTGGTTTCCTGAAAGTGTTATAGAGCTCAAAAAATATTATCTATTTTATTCCTTGTCATGTTTAAACCATCGACTTACATTTATATGTTGTTAGTGAGTGCTACTCTTGATGGAGAGACACCACATGGTTTTTAAGTATTCAAACTAAATTTGACCGAATTGTTTAAAATGTGCTTTGATTAGGATCTTGTTCTGCAACTATTATTGGATATAAGGCCTTAATCAGAGTGTATATGTTCATATTTATGTCTATTATTAGAAATAAGGCCTTAATGAGATTGTATGTGTTCATATGTATGTCTATTATTGTTTCTATTTGGAATGCTTGTTATATAAATGAATGCACACTAATTTTAATGGTGGGGCTATAGAAAAATGATCATTATTTTGGCTATTTTCTTGTAGAGTTGTCCAAAGCGTACTGGTAGATTATTTTATTTGTATTGAGAAGTTTGTGAGTGGTATTTTTTTTTTGTATTTCCAAGTTTGTCAATTTTATTTGTGACCTAAATTTGTTGGGTTCTGTTATCACTCAAGAATTTTGTTTGGATGTAGACGGAAAGTTCTGGAGGTAACCTCAAACCAAAATTTAATTAAAACTAGCCTTTCCAGTCAAAGGGGGCTCCCTCAACAAAATTACCACCCAAGGTCACTGAAGTAGAAATTTTTATTTTAAGTACAATGGCTAGAGTTTCCAAACATGTATCATGACAATTTTCATATTACAATTGGTAATATCTAAAGAAAGAAACCATTCAGAAAATGGAGTTGAACCAATAAAAATATGTAGTTTTGCAGATAAAAATAAAGAACAGTCTCCACCTCAAAAGTTAGGGAGGAAATAATCTTCAGTTGTAAATTTAGATGTAAGATGGTAGCAGATATTAGGAAAAACAACCCAATTACATCAAATCATCAAGCTAAGGAAGAATTTTAATCTAATGTTAGACAGAAAAAAGTGAGCATTCAATTGCATGCATTTGGAGCACCACAGATGAATCCCAAACCATTTGCTCTCAATCAAATACTAAGAAGGAAGACATATAATGAAAGACTAGGGTAAATATTAACACATATATGTAAATAATATCACAAACTTAGAATCATTGCCACAAGAATTTATGTTTTAGAGAGAAGTTTATTTTCTCTATTCTCTTCAAAATTGTATTCAAACCTCAAAAAACATTGTTTACAAACTGTTTTTCTTCTTCCTTTGGGATCCAACCCCCAATACATCATAAAATTCAAAATATATACATAGTGGATCCTTAAGTGAATGCTTAACAAATTTCTTGTAACATAAAGTTCGTGTAACTAAACTCCTAATTCCTAGGAATCTAGTAAGTGAAAACTTTCTCTTAAATAACAAATTTTATAAAAATCTAGGTGGCATGCTAGAAGAGGTACTCAAACCACTCCTTTGAACTACGACACTTGTTCATCATTGATGTAGTATGTACATGGTCTTTCCTAATTTCTCCACATATTTCCATTACTCATGATTCGGGTTGTCATAGTCCATCATTTCCTTGATCGATACCTCCAACTCCACGTATTAGGTATAAGACATAGGTGGTAATCTTCTGTGGGTAATCAGGAATTGATCAAATATCTCAAAAGCATCTATTAATTTTTCTATGATGACTTTCCCAATCATCCCTTTTGTTAAATATTCAAATTTAGAATGGGCCATATGGCTAAGCACCAACAAGATATGATATTGTTCCTAGGAAAATAATATGCCGTCATTATCTCAAAAAGGAGGAAGACCTTCATAAAAAATATATTGAAATATTTTTCTAAAATCCTTAATCTGAAGAAGCATCTGACTGGCCTTTTCTTATACAACTTTGACAAGATTATGCTTATTTATAAATTTTCTAGCCCATACAATAATGGCTAATATGTCTCTGATTCCCATTTCTTCCATATCCTCATATGTCAAAGTGTTAAAGAAATTAATAGCGGCCTTTATTGTATCCAGTGGCTTCTTATCCAAATTTTCATTTACCACTTTGCACCTTTGGAAAGCCATATCTACTATTTTTTTTTATCATTTACATAATTTAAATAAGGTCTGAATTTTGTAATTTCTCTAGCCAATGTATCCCAAATAAGATTCTTAGCGCCTTGCAAGAGTGTCCTGCCTACTAATTTTTCATTCAATTAATGGACCTTATTTTGCAATTGCTTCTTCTCACTCGACATCTTATTCTTTTCTTCAATAATCTGATTCAGCCCTTGTTTAAGTTTGACATTTTCTTCCTTTAATCCCTTGATTTCTCCTTCTGTTAATTTTTATCTGTGACATGGAAACAGATAAGTATTCAGCAAGAGACTCATTCACTTGATCTTCATTTTGAATAAAAGGCTCACTCATTAACTCTTGCAAAACTTCCTCTTCTTCCCTCTAATTTGCATTTAAAACTAAAATTGAGATATAAACCCTGATCGTTCAACTTCCCAAGATTTCTTTTCTTCCTACAATTTCAATATTTTTCTTTAAAATCCATCAACTCTTGATGAATTTTATCTTTTTCTTGTTGCAACACTGTTAATTCTGACAAAGGAACGTGTTGTGCTACTGGAAATTTCAACTTTTTCTTAAATTCCTGAATAGTATTTTCTCTTTCTTCTAGTATCTTTTTAGTCGCCTAAACATTATTAGGTTTAGTTTCTGAAGTTATGAGATATGCTTGTAGCTTCTCGATTTGAACTGAACTGAATTTATTCTCCACTTTCTCCTGTCGAAGTTGGTTTTCCAACTTGTCAATGAGTGATTGCAGTTTTGTAATCTTTAAAGTGACTTTTAATAAATCTGAATACAATACATCCCAATCCTGCCTATGAAGTTGGATTTTATCACGTACATTGATTTTATCCAATCTAAACTCCATTTCTAAAACTTTTTCATCACTCACCCTTGCAAATTTCAAGGTATTCCTCTCCATATCCATGGTGTAAATCAACGAAATTTGTTGGTCCATTAACTTTCTCACCTAGGAAAGAGTATTTTGTGTCTCATCTAAAGATTTCTTCTTTTTCTCTGCATAGCTTGAAACAAATTCAAACTTAGACTTGTATCTAGAGTTTGACTCTGTGCTATTTTCACCAGTAAAAGAATATTCATGTATCTGTATAGGATGATGTTGTAAAAGATGGCTTTTCTCTGAATCATCCACATTTTGTTCATCTTGTTTTACTATTTCCTTTCCAGACTATATTTTTATTCTCTTGCTTGAATTTTCATCATCAGCATCCATTATATCGATCTATGAAAGGTTTATTTTGTCCACTAAAGCAAAATTAGATGGTGTTTGTACTGTTAAGGACAAGTCATTTATTCTCTCCTCATTTGCCTCTACTACCTATTCTTTTATTTTTTCACAATCCTGCTTAAAGTGCAACAAATTATCCATTTTATCCATGCCTTCTAACAGTTGATGTTCGAAGGCTTTGTTCTTATTTTGTTGTCTTCTCTGTGATATAATTTTCCACAGATCATAATTCAACCTTTCCATATTTTGGAAATCCATATATTCTAGTAATTTCTCAACAATGGGCAATGCAGTTTTACTTTTAAAAATGAAAGGACCAATCTTAAAAGGAAACTTTACATCAGAATATTTCTTAAAAGCAACAAAATTCTCTTCCTCTAAGCACAACGTTTGTCTAATAAACTCCAATGCAGAAATTATAGGAGTTAAAAAGGCAGGCAATTTGTAAGGTGGTCCAGTGAAACCGTACACGCAAACAACAGTAAATTCCTTGTATAAGAACCAATCCACTGTACAACTCTCTAGTGAAGGTTGCAAAGTATTATTCATTTAATCCAACACTCTAGGAAATTCCTCATCAAACATGATTCCATATACTTCCACCATATTTTTTTTTACAAACTCAAATACATTTATTTGTCAAGGATGTCCAGGATAGAAAACCGTTCCAATGAAATGCAACTCAAATACGTTGGAGCATAGGATCATGTTCAATAAATATGACTGATGTCTAAAATGTCTCAATTTAGTAAAATATGCCAAGTCAGCATGAATTGTAGTGGCTAAAAACTCATCTAGGCTATGGCAACAAACTTGTTTTGAATCTGGGTCAGGTAATTTTGTTCTCAACAAAAACCCCAACGTGAATTCAGTTGTAGGCTTATCATTATCAAAACCCAATATCTAACTCAACATTGATAAAACTAGCTAAACATCTTCTCGGAAAAGACTGACATTTAAGGGAAGAACAAAATTTTCTACCAAATGACCAGTTTTTAAAATCTCTGACAAGAAAACGTTTTTTACTTTAGACTTACACTCCCTACACAACTAAACCAAGTTTTCTTCACTAAAAACTTAAGGATTCACAAGAAAATTCTCAAGTACATTCAAAACCTCACTAACGACTTTTGCATTAACTTGACAAAGGATTCTAGTGGTGTTTTTGTTCATAATTACTCTTTCCGTGGGAGAATAATTACTAACATGCCATTCCACAAATTATGGGAAGTGTAGGGTTTCTTCAACAAAAAAAATTAAGAAAAGAACTACAAACATTCAAAATATCTCTTCCCTGCAACTTAAAACCCCACAATTGTTCCTTAGACTGGTAAATATTACACACAAACAGTACTAGGTCGAAGAAATTTCCTTCCCTGTCAATTATAACTTCTTCTTTACAATCCATGAACTTACAGAGTGAAACTGAAATCAGAACCTCTTCCATAACAATAAACCTGGTAGGAATCAAAGTGTTATAGCTACCTGGTGAGTGCAAAGACCTGCAGTTGACCATCAGACCGCAACCTGAAATTCAAATTTGTTTGTTGTCGTCATCCCACCTTTCCCTCAATGCCACAACAAAATAACCCTTTTAATATTTCCAACAGTCTTTTTATATTGTTCAAAGAACCAGTTTCGGAAGCCTCCGAAAGTGGTTTTTCCCTTACCACTTTGCCCAGCAGACCTCATTGGATTGCGCCACATGGAGAGTGGTTTACAATCCACTACCACTCCACTCCTTTATCTCATGTGCTACTCCATGCTCTGAATCACTTGTTAGTCGGTGATCCTATCCTGACCAGATTTACGTCGATCGTTCAAATCGTCCCACTTCCTGACATCATAGCTGGGTCCCACGATCACGTGTACACTCTGCAGGTCTGGTATGCTATCACTTTTGACTTGCGCTCTTGGTCACATCACAAGTTTAGTCTAGCCCTTCATGCTAAGAAAACTTTCCTCCGATTTAGTCATATGTACCCCAATCCTTAAATATTTTAAGAACCTATTTTATTTTTATTTTAACACCTCTACAATCTGAAAAATATAGTTTCAACATCTAGCTCCAATGGGGATGATATCCTCCCTACAAGGTAGAAAAAAATCGTAGACCCAATGACTCAACATTTTTCTTTGGTAAGATTCATTTTCCAAAACTTAGGGCCTTCTCTTCGGCCTTAAAATTCATAAAAGTTGTCTATACCTGTAACTTAAATTTGTGGTGGAAATGTACAACATTTATATACAATGAAATTTTCAGATCCTTTACTTGGAGTAATGTTTCAAAAACCTCCCCTTTACTGGGCCTCTAGCTAATACCTCTCCATCCAAATGATGCAAAATAAATGCATTATTTCCTAAAACAGAAGGTATGGTATATGGTCCTTTCCAAAGGTAATCAAAATTTTTAGCGCATCTTCATTCATTGCATCCCATTTTAATTCTAAATCACCAACTCGAAAATTCTCAGGTTTGGTTTTCTTATAAAAAAAAAACATTTTTTCTTGAAAGACTTGAGCTCTATCAAACACTTATTGCCTCAATTCTTGAACCTATATCAAATGATTAATTCTCCTTTGAATGTGATTAAGTTTCTTACTATTGATCTTGCAGCAATTTCATCATAGGTAACCCTAATGAACATGGAAAAGCTACTTCTATTCCATAAACCAATTGGAAAGGTGAAGTACCAATGACTTTTTAGTGCTAACTCTATCATCCCACAAAGTGAATATTAGTTTTGACAACCAAGCATTTTTGTTATCTTGCAGTAAATTTTTGATGATTTTAACCAATATATTATTGGATGATTCAGCCAAGCCATTTCCTTGAGGATAATATGTAGTCGAATGAACCAGTGTGATATTATAGCATTGACAAAAACTCACCATTTTCTTAGACTTAAAGGCTTGGGCATTATCAATAATAATCCTCCTCGAGCAACCAAATATGGATAGGATATTCTCTTCTAGGAATTTGATAATCACAACATCTATAGCTCTTCGGGTTGGCATGACTTCAATCCATTTGGTGAAATTGTTAGTTGCAGTCAAAATCCACTTATGTTTTCCTGAAGAAGTAGGATTTATCTCACCAATGAAATCTAAACCCCACTGTAAAAATGGTGCTTCAACAGAAATCGGTCTCAAAGACAGAGGCATCAATTTTCTTCTTCCTTCAAATATTTGGCATTGGTGGCAAGACGCTACTTCTTTATATACAATAGAGATCATACTAGGCCAATAAAATCCTTCCCTCAAGATTTTGTTCACTGTAGCTTTCCAATAGTGATGACCCCCACAAACAACTTCATGAAATTATTTCATGGCAACTTTGGTGTTTTCTTCAAGTACACAATTTAGAAAAAATCGTTTGGGATCTTTCTAATACAAATAACCATTCATTATAGAAAATTTAGCTACTTTCAATTATATTGATCTTTCCTTAGTCCTATTCAACTCTGATGGGGCTTGTAAACTTTGCAGGACATAAACAATATGTTTATACCAAGTAGATGAGATAAAATCTTGAGATACTTGCAATTCTGGTTCCTCGCTCACTTCTGCTGACATATTGGAAATATAATTAATTTGTAACGAATCACAATTTGACTTAGCCATGAGCTTTTCCAATCCTTTTCCTTTAATCAACTTCGTGGGCTTAATTTCCAAATCATATTCAAGGAGAATAGCTATCCATTTTCCTATGTGACCTTCAGGATTTGGTTGCGTTAAAATATTTTTCACTGTGTTAGTTGGAACAAAAGCGATAATGTGAGAATGTAATACATACACTCTAAAATCCTTTAAATATTTAATTACAGCATACGCCTTCTTTTCCATGATGTTATACTTAAGTTCCACATCCCTTAAAGCTCTACTAAAATAGGAAATGGATTTCTCATAACCTTCATCGTCCTTCTGTAATAACACCCCAGCAATTGTATGTTCTGAAGCCAAAGAAAACAACAGGACATCTTTTGAGAAATCAGGACCAACAATAACAAGTGCCTCTTTTATCGCTCTTTTTATGTTATAAAAATATGTTAGAATATAATCCATCAAGATTATACATTATTGTACATATTATGAATATGAAGAGACTCTCGGATGTGTGATCCCAAGAGTCATTGTAAATGTATAAATAAATGCATTCTATGGAGAAATAACATGAATTCGGGATTTATTCTACCTAACAGTGGTATCAGAGTGATTCATAACTCCTGCATGTACAGTCTGCATTCTGCTGCTATATGCACCCTGGGCTTTCCTCAGTCTGTAGATTGCATGCATTGGTGCATGCACTGGCTGCTCTAATGTTCATGAGCCTGCCAATTATTCTATGCGTAGAAGCCTTGCAGATGACCATTTTGTCCCTTTTGAGAATAGACAGACTCACATCATGACTGTTTGAATAGTGTTACCTCGTTACCTGTTCACTTCAAACGGCCTGTGTTTTACCTTGTGGCCATGACCTCTCAGACCTACCTCCATTCTGCTATGGAGTTCTGGAGCGTTGAAGATACAGTCACGGCCTTTGCGACCAGTTGAGAACTGTGAAGAGCCTCAAACTACTAACTACTGTGGAGAAAGATTGTGCAGCTGTGAAGTATTCTTTGAGAGCTGGGACTTGTCATCTCTGCTAAGATTCGGCTGAGGAGTGAAGTTGTGCATGGAGGTAAAATATTGACGCTCTAATTATTTCTAACTGTTGGACTGCACAAAACCTAATTTGTGACCTAATTTTGTGTGTTGGAGATTGAGTGGGAATTCTGCAAACATTTTCCATGTGTATGAAGTATGTATGATGCGGCTTGTTGTCTGAGTTATAATTGAGGTGTATTGGAGCTGCGGGCTCCCTTTGTTGCACTGTTGCATTTTTTTGTGAAGGAGTTGTACTGAAACCCTAATTTTTCAACACTGAACTCTTTGGTGTTGTGTTGGAGACTCGTGCATATCGTGAGTGAAGAGTACTGTATTTCGTGTATCGTGGATCGTGAAGTGAATATTGTTGCTCTGAGTTGAGGACAATTGTTGCATCGTGTTTGGGTTGAAGCTGCATGATACAAGAAGTGAAATCTCCATTGACACGGCTATGTGGATAAAGCTGCAATGATGTTGGCATTGACTGCATGATACAAAAGAGTTGCGACCTCCATTTGAAGAGCTCCACCACATTTGGAGAGTTGTGGCCTCCATCATCCCAACAGAACTGCGATCCAACGTAACTGTGTTTTTAATGTGTGGATTTCGTTGAGTTTTTAATGTGTGGATTTCGTTGAGTTTTTAATGTGTGGATTTGGTATTGATATTACTGCATTTAAGTGAATCTTGAACGAATGAAGGTTTTGTAGTGTGCGTTGAAGCTACTACATGGAGAGCATTCTAATGCTGTGTTTCTTTGAGAGTTGTGCCTCTCCCTCACCATCACCTGTGTGAGGACTGTACATCTGTGTAACCAGATCACAAACAATGGTATTTCCTTTGGCGTATTGCTGAGCAGTTCTTCTAGTGCTAAAAATTTGCTTATGAACTTATTGACAGCATATTTTCATTGTATCACTTTAAAACTTGAAGTTGAGATATTAAGATTGTAAATCACCTTGGCAGAGACTGTAGACCTGCAAGGTTATTGTTTTTCTATTATCTCATTCTCTTTGTCATATTAAGTTCATTATTGTAAATTACACTGAGCAGTTGCAAAAGATGCAATCTATAGCATCTGTAGTTGGTGCCACTCTCACTGGCAAAGACACTTATCCAGAATGGTGGAGGAAGATCAAATCTGCCTTCATCTACAATGACCTTTGGGACGGTATTTGTGAAGGCACCACAATAGAGACAGAAGTTGGAGAGCCCATAACCAGAGACCCAGGACTTCCAGAATCCGAGAAAGAGAAGGCCATTTGGAAAACAAAAGATAAGAAAGCTTTAGCGGTAATCACTGCCACAGTCAGTGAAGAGGTGAGCCAGCACATATTTCCTGCAAAGTCATGTTTTGAAGCACTAAAAACATTAAAAGATCTGTATGATTCACATTCTGAAATGGAAGTTATTCAACTAATGCTAAAACTATTCAGTTTAGAAGTAAAAGACAATGATCCCATGTTACTTGCCTCTGAAATCAAAGCTATCATGCACAAGATTCAAGCCACTGGTATGAAACCAAATCTTCCCCTTGCAGCATTTGTAAAATCTTTGTATCCTTCTCACTCCAACTATCTTGAGTCATTGCAAGCAAGTGACAAGTTCAAATCACTGACATTTGACACCCGGTAGAGAAGATAGCTGACAGAGAGAAAGCTTTTGGTAAGAAGACAACCGAGCATTCTGGAGAATCACTTTGCTTTGCTCAAAAAGCAAAGAACCACACCAAAGACCAATCCAATGATCACCCCCAGCAAAAGATCAGATTTGAAGTGCAAGCGTTGTGGAAAGATTGGACACACAGCAGATCAGTGTTGGGCTTCGTGGGACTCCATCAAAGACAGACATAACCATAAGAAAGATGACAATAAGAACCAAGATGCTAGTAAATCTTTAGATTCTGATCATTGTATTGTTGCACATTGTAATCTTGGTATTAATGAAATGACTTCACTTTCATCTTACACAGATTGTTGGCTACTTAATACTGGTGCAACATCACACATGACTTTTAGAAAAGACTGTTTTGAAGAACTTAATGAAACAATAAATGGCATAGTTTACTTTGCAGATAAGTCAAGTCTTAAACCAAAGGGAATGGGCACCATTCGGCTGAAGATGCCTAGATTCCCTGATTTCTTGTTGAAGAATGTTCTTTATCTTCTATAGTTGCAGAGAAGCCTGCTATCCTTGGTGGAGATTCGACAGCAAGGCCATTCCATCCACATGTTTGATGGAATCGTAGAAATAAGAAAGTCATCTGACAACCAAATCATCATGACTGGATACGAAGATGGGAAGCTGTTGAAGCTAAAGGGTTCATCTGCAAGGGTTCAGAACTATGCCTACCTCTCTCAGCATGGAGAAGGTAA